>JANIHY010000008.1:28738359-28754938 GCA_027479065.1 Erythroxylum brevipes | reverse complement strand
TATATAGAATAATAGTATTTAATCGTATTATCAATTAATTTAAAAATCATTAATGGATTTTATTAATATATTTACGTGAAGTCCACACAAATATATAGATAAAATTAAATAATACAAGATGAAAACGTTCGAACAAAAATAGGTTATTTCAACCCATTGTTAAGACTTAAGAGTCGAAGTGGATGTGGGGTCTGAACTGCCTAAGGACACTTTTTGATCCAGCCACACAAATAAAGCATAGACTTTGAAACGTCTTGCTCGAAGAACCAGTCTCTGGACCCCCAGAATCATATTTCCATGAGTAACCTTGTATCATTTTTATGGTATTGTATTTGGAGAAAGCAAAAGTGTGTAGCGAAGCCAAGAAATGGTACCATATGGACAACGTCACGCGTATAGCAAAAGGCAAAGAAGCCACGAAAGGAAAAGGTGAAAAAACCAAAAGCAAATGTGTTTATTGAGACAGGCCTGTCTCCTCTCTATCAGATCAGATCAGAAAGCTGAGCTTTCAACGGCTTCATTATTTGACATTGATAGCCAGAAAGTGAACATGTATATATATTGTGCATTAGATATCATATTACTTCTAAGTTGCAGGCTTTGTTCCTGCAATTTGTCTCATATTCACTTAAAAGGCAAAGAGAGGCATCACACGCACACGGACGAACCCACATTTAAACTTCGAGATCGCTGATGACAACCTATATATAAGAATTTTCCTGTTTGAAGTTATGAATGGGATATGTGTACGTATATATGAAGGTATATTTGAATTTGAGAGGTGTCTGAGAAAATGACTAATTCCCATACGTGGCAATTTGTCAGTGTCAAAAAGGATGATAGTTGTGCCGGGGACTTCCAAAAAAATCGAATCCTCAATAACATGCAATGCGATGCCAATCCCATGGAAATTTTATAGGATCTCCTAATTAGGACCCATCTTTGATGGACGAATGTGGTTTTAACTTTTTCTCGGAAAATGAGAATCAAGCGAGAGGAATGGGTTCACTACTTTGAACTATTCCACGTGTTTCCTGTTTTTCTTATTTATAACTTAATACCAAATTGATAATAGATTTTTTGGTTTTACTATTTTTGGTAATTGATGGCAGACAGACTGTAGTCTGTAGGTGCTTATGAAGAGATACAGTCAACTGCTTCATAAGCACAGAGAATTTTCATTAGATTACGCTTTTTAAGGTACGACTTCACTCACCTCCCTGGACCTGGAGTCTGGCCACGCTTATATATCTCGTACTTTAGCCCCTTGAGGCAAGTTCTGGATCACAAAAATAAGGAAAGAAAAGCAGAACTCTAATAAGATGGTCACCACTCACCAACCAAGACCAGGGCAAAGGAATTTAGCATTATTTTTTTCCCCATCTTTCCTAGCACTGTACAACTAATTACATACGTTGGAAAGAGGCAGTCAAGAACAAACACAGTTGTCACGGAGACTTAGCCTTTCGAAGAAAAACATGAAGAGGGCTAAAAGTCTGACCTTTATCACACACAAAATGGATAAAGAGACTCAAAAACAAGAGGTAGGTGAGTAATTAAGAAGTAAATGGAAAGCACACACACTTGCACACAAGATACATCCGCAAACATAGCCACTTCTTTAGTAATCCCATAACGAACCTTGCCCAAAGTTCATAGGAGTCACGATATTCGCAGTCTCGCTCACTGTAAACTCGTCGGAGAGATGATACCCACCACTGCAACATTCATCAACGCTTAAAAGCCACGGCGGCGGATACATCCATCCGTCCGCTGTGTCAACCAACAACAAATCGCTCTTGAACTCGGTCGTATCGTAGCTTGTTCCCAGACTCGGCAACTCCACGATTTCACTCAACTCCTCTTCAGACCCTGTGGACGATGACAAATCAATGGCGGACACGAGCGAAGACAGGGACGATGTGGCTGAGGATGACATGGACGAGGTTGAGGAACCCAACTTGCGATCAAATTTGTCCATTTGGGCCGCTTTGGCGGCGGCGGCTTGAACGTCACGTGGGGCGAGGGAGCTGGGTCGAGGAAGCGAGTGAGCGAGTTCCGGGAAGTTGAGAATCGCCGAGTTGCCTTTAATACTCAGGGCGGCCACGTCGTGGGCTCGAGCGGCCATTTCCGGGGTAGGGAAAGTTCCGAGCCAAATGCGAGATTTTTTACGAGGCTCGCGGATTTCAGAGACCCATTTGCCCCAGTTTCTCATGCGAACTCCTCGATAGACAGGGTGTTTGTTGGAGTCGCGAATGCGTTTGATCTTCTTGGAAGGTGACTGTGGATCGTGTTGGGGTTTGGATTGGTTGGGGTTAGACAGTTGATGGGCTGATGAGCCTGGGGAGGACGGTGACGGTGGGGAGGACGAAGACAATGAGTTTGAGCTGCTATCTGTCTCTGTAACTATAATTAGTGGTTGATCAGACATTGCTGGTGGGTGAAGTAAGTTTTTGAAGGCCACCCGTGGAAGTTGTTGGAGGATGAGGTCTAGTAATAAGAGAGAGCGGTGCAGGTACCGTTATAATTTACGAAAATAGACAAAAGAGTAGGAACGACAGAGATTGAGGTTTCTAATAAGAAAGGCAAGGAAAGGGAATACTGAGTTGAGTCGTAGTGGCAGTGCAAAATGGTTTGAGTTGATCAAAAGAAAGAAGTGATTGGTTGAAGCGTACTAAAGAAGGAAAAAAGGCGTGAGCATGAGGTAGCTCTTTCTTTCTGGGTTTGCGGGAGCTTAGCTTAGCCTTCGCGAATTCGTCATCTCCCAATCAGACTTCAGCAACTTATAACGAGAGCATTTTGATTTTGAGAGAGATGGACCCATAAAAGACATGGGTCACCTTATGGTACAATGGGGTCACCTTCTCTAATACCACGCAACGCAATGCAACACCTTACACCTCCCCATATGTTTCTTCATCTTTTACCACTCATTTTACCCATTCCTTACTGTTCATTTATCCCTCAACTTGAAGGACTATATTTGTCACCATTTTGCCCCTTATCCATGACAATCAACTACATGCATTTGCGATTTTACCTTTTCCTAAATATATATTTGTATATATCAGATATAGCAGTGAATGAAATAGCATATCTAGGGTTGTACTTTCTTCTTATGGTGCTTCTAATTTTCGGACTTAGGGCATTCTTCTTGACGTTTCTATTTCAACTAATGGGTTTGTATTGTATTGTAATATCCACCAAGTTGAGTGGAGTATTAAATAATTTGGTCCCATGCAGTAACACCGGAACAACTCCGAGCTATGTTTTTCAATGGACCCATTTTCCCCAACTATTAAAAACACATTAAATGCATAAATGCAATTTTCTGCTCAAACTATTATGGAACCCTTGTTTAGAGCGCCACGAGATAACTGAAAAATCATTCAATTACCTGACGTTATTACATTGCATGAATCGAGAGATGCTATTTTCGCTATGATTCTTAAGCTACTGAAAATTTTTACCAATAAGCTTCAAAGGAGATGTATTATTTCAAGTGATTTTGAGAACGAAATCTCTGTTAATTAAGAACATATAAAGATGACTGTAGTTAAAACCTCAATTATGCTAGCTGAGATAAAAACCTTCTTCTCTTTTCGAGTGTCAACTCTCAAGGCCTACTTTATAGGGATTTGAACTAATTAATCTTTCTCCGTATACCTTAGATCTTAAATGGGATCTATTGTATCACCTCACTCTCACAAAATACATACCCGACATCTTACTAAATATCCACGTATGTACCCCACAAGGGTAGTATGCTAGAGTAATCACGATACTAACTTAATCATGACATCATCATTTAATGCTTAAATGTCACAATTTTTTAAAACTCAATTCCTCATTTTCATTTTATAAAACAAAATATGTACATTATAGCTTTACAATAACATGCATATATGTACATTATCAAAAATTAATCAAAGTTTACATCTCTGTATACATAATATGTTACATGCATGATGAATTATACAAAAATTCTATCTAAATTCTCCAATTTTCAACTGACTGACCTTTGAGTTATTTCTTCAATCAAAAAATATAAAAACTATACTTCTTCTAGAGTCTTTCTATCATTATATCCTCTTTCGAACCTATAATGTCAACGTTACAATTTTGATGCAAACTCAGTGAGCTACCCATCATCGATGACTCACTCATAACATATAACACGTAATACATGCAGTTTATATAATCACGTAATTCGCATCATTTAACGAATAATCATATAGCATCACATATCACTTTGATCACTTATTGCACATTTCACATTTAGAGTAGTCAAACAGTTCATTTTGATCATTAGAAACATACATATCAATTTTATATACAATGCTTATGAGACTCACTTTCATTTATTACATTTTTGTGAATGAGTACCTTTTTACTAGCCCATATCCCTCGTGGATACCGAATTTGTTTAAGATATTGTCACATATCCTTTAGTGGATACCAGGGACATTAACAACTGAATTAGAGGCTCTTATCACATTTTGAGCTTTAAGCTCTTTTTCGGCGGCTACTCTAGTTATAACAACCTTTATGTTGTCATGCATTCATGTAATAAAATGCATCACATTCACATATTTTCAATCAGTCACTTGATTTTAGTTTCATATTCAAATTCACATTTATCATCGGACCTTGATATGGCATTCAACAATAATGTTAAGTATCACTTATTTTGTCAAATTCACAAACAAGGAGCACTTAAATATATTACTCATTCGTCAAACGCCTCAAACATTTAATGTTCGAAATCAACACATCACATTCACATAATAATTCAATACATAATTTAAAACAAACAATTAATCAAGTAAGACCAACTAGGTTACTCATAGTTTACTCCAGATAGCTATTGTCTCGAAGTCTCGATAATGTCTAAATGTTGTCGCTCTAATTGCTCTTCTATCTCATGCAACACACATTTACACACATCACAAGTTTGCACAATTATATAAGTATGCACAATTATATAAGTACTCATTTATGCACATATGGTTTATATGGATTATATAAAATGCATGCTTAATGACAATCCCGGGTCTATTAGCTTAATACACATCTTATGCTCACTCATATTTCAAAACTCACATATGTTTAATTTGAACTTAGGTTTACACCTCAATGAAACAATTTTATTCTAAGTTCATCACTCAATCATGCACTAAGGTTCATAGCTCAAATACACTTGATTATTATAAAATCATTAATCAATCATTAATCGATCCTTTCCTAGTGAATTTAGATGGCAATGAAATTTGGTGGAGAGGAAGAACAATGTATGAGGACCATGTGGTTCAAATTTCAAGTCAACTGGAGGTCCGAAGAAGAAGTTATGGTCAAAAGAGTGAAGGGTGTTTAAAACAGTCAAAAACATTGCACCTTTCCTACTGTTTCCTCTCTGTCATGATCGTGCTTTTGCACAATCGTGCAACTCCTCAGTACTTCCTTTATGTCACGATTGCGTTTGTACAAGATCGTGCAATCCTCCTGGTGTCTCCTCTCTGTCACGATCATGCATGCACTCTTCCTAGTGTTTCCCCTCTATCATGATCGCACATTACCTCATGATCAATTTTCAATCTTCATTCTAGATTCTTTGCAATATCCTTCTATCACTTACATTTCTACACTCATTCTATACATAAATTTAAGTCATAAACTCATCTCTATATTTATTAACTTTCAATTCTCATTAAAACATCATTTTCATAACCATCATTCTCAAAAACATCCTTAACACTGAAAGCAGAACATCTACGTACATATATTTTCATTACCAAATTTCTGCACCTTTTTCCTACACTATTATTAATTATCTTTCTATTCAAACTCATTTCTACAACAACTCATGAAATATTAATCATCATAAATATGAAAACAAGACATCAATATTCTCATTCTTAATCCACGATGCACATGTATAATGACTACCATTCTCATGATCATTTAATAACATTTAATCACCATATTTGTTTTATATTCATACAACTCATGAGAATTAACATGTTACTTACTTGATTAAGCTTTAAAATCTTCAAACTCTTCAAGAACACCAAGAAGCCCTAACTTCTCATACAACCCACATACAACATCATAGAGTTTAGGAGGTTTAGGTTTTCTTATGGTAAATGAAGAACACGACAAGGTGAGAGTAGTAATTGAAAGATGAGAGAGATACGTTCAACTTGAATAGAGATTGGTGAGAAAATCCATGAAGAAGGTGAAGAAGAAAGTTATGAAGAAGAAGAAAGCAAGATTCCAAACACTTTAATGGTCTTTTAATGTTAAAAAATCATGGGATAAAGACATGGCTTGGCAAGTGACACTTATCACTTGCCACATGTCACTTTCTTATGATCTCTCTTTGGTCATTTATTTATTTAGTCTATTTGTCTCCAATTTCTATTCTAGTTGTCTCCCAATTTTTAATGACACTTGTCAATAAATCCCAAAGTCATTTATAAAAATTTCCACTGCCATTTGAATCATATTTCTACCACCATTTATCAATTGTCTTACCACTTGGATCAACCCTTAACATAGGATAATAGGATGTTACAATTCTCCCCTCTTTAAGAAATTTCGTCCTCAAAATTCTTACCTAATTGTTTGAACAGAAGGGGGTATTGTCTCCTCATATGCACCTCTATTTCCTAACTTGTTTTCTCTATCGAGTGATTCTTCCAAAAGACTTTCACCAATGAAATTAATCAATTTCTCAATTGTTTTGTTTGATATCTCACTATCTTGATCAACTCCTCAACATAACTCAGGTTACTAGCTATTTCGATATTTTGAGCTGGTAATACATGCATTGGATTAGATCGGTATCTTCTGAGCATACTCACAAGAAATACATTGTGTAATTGAGACATCTTATTCAGTAAACCTAACTTGTATGCCAATGGTCCTATCTTTTTAATGATCTGATAAGGACCAATGTACCTAGGGCTCAGCTTTCCCCTTTTACCGATCCTCAGCACAACCTACTAAGGTGATACTCTTAGAAGCACTTTGTCTCTTACACTGTATTCCATATCCCTTTAGTGCTAGTCCAATAGCTCTTTTCTCTATCTTGAGCTGCTTTAATTCGACTTCGGATCAGTTTTAACTTATCCACAGTATCCTAAATTAGTTGTAGGCCTTCTGCCATTCTCAAGTCTTCTTCATGCCAATATAGAGGTGATCGATATTTCCTACTATACAATGCCTCATACGGTGCCATTTGATACTTCTGTGATAGTGGTTATTATAAGCAAACTCAATTAAAGCTATGTATTGATCTCAAGCTCCTTGAAACTCCAATACACATACACTGAGTATATCCTCAATAGTCTTGATTGTCCTCTCACTCAGTCCATCTGTTTGATAATGAAATGCACTAATGAATTTTAACTTTGTACCTATAGCTAACTGTAAGCTCTTTCAGAAGCTTGAAGTAAATCTAGGATCCTTATTCGATACAATAGACATTGAAACCCCATGGAGTCTAACTACCTCATTCACATACTTCTAGGCTAATTGGTCTAGTGAGTTATTCTCTTTCACAGGTAAGAAATGGGTCGACTTTGTTAATCAGTCCACTATAATCCATATTGAGTCATTTTGCCTCGAAGTCTTTGACAATCCCATTACAAAATCTATGGTAATTTGTTCCCATTTCTACTCCAGAATAGGTAACGAATGTAGCTTCCCAACCGAAGCCTTATGCTCAGTCTTAATCTGCTGGCATGTTAAACACTTAACAACATATTCCACTACTTGCTTCTTCATTCTTAGCCACCAGAAATGTTGCTTTAACGTATTATACATCTTGGTAGTACTAGGATGCATAGAATAAGCAGCTACATAAGCTTCCTTTATAATTTCTCAATTCATCCACATTAGGCACATACAACCTTGTTTCATCTCTCAGTTCAAACTCAGAATCTAATTTCATTTTCAATTTCTCAATGAGCTTCACCATATCAAAATCTTTATTTTGTACCTTTCTAATTTTGTCATGCAACATTGACCTCAATCTTAGTGTGGCTATCAATGCCTCATGCTTCTTTAGATTCAACTCCACATTTAGAGCTCTCAATTGAATTAAGCTTGGTAATCTTGATAACTGAATCTAAACTACACTACTATTCAACTTTCTACTCAATGCATCTGCCACCACATTAGCTTTCACCAGACGATACTCAATCATATAGTCATAGTCTTTCAATAACTCTATCCATCTCCTCTGTCTCATATTTAATTCCTTCTAACTCAATAGATACCTCAAGCTCTTATGATCAGTATATATTTGGAATGTCTCTCCATACAGATGATGTCTCCATATCTTTAGAGCAAAGATAACTGAAGCAAGCTCTAAATCATATACCAGATAATTTATCTCGTGGGACCTTAATTATATCGATGCATAGGCTGTCACCTTGTCATACTGCGTCAACACACATCTCAATCCTTGATGTGAAGCATCATTGTATACTACACATCCTCCAGTTCCTGATGGAATAATTAACACTAGTGCTGTAGTCAACTCATGCTTCAATCCCTCAAACCTCTTCTGGCAATCATCATTCCATCTAAACACTACATTCTTCCTTAAAAGTTTAGTTAGAGGGGCTGAAATCAATGAGAACCTCTCGACAAACCTCTGGTAATATCCGTCTAATCCCAGGAAACTCTGAATTTTTGATACATTCTTTAAAGCCTCCCACTAAATTATTGCCTTTATCTTTTTTAGATCCCCTTGTATGTCTTGTCTAGTTACCATGTGACCCAAAAATACTACTTGATCTAGCCAAAATTCACACTTTTTGAATTTGGCATGTAGTTGTTTCTCTCTCATAATCTGTAAGATTACTCTCAAGTGCTTAACATGCTCTTATATGCTCTTTAAGTACACTAAGATGTCATCAATAAACACAATTAAAAAATGATTCAAGTAGGAATGAAACACCATATTCATCAAATCCATAAATGTAGCTTAGGCATTAGTTAACTCAAACCACATTACTAAAAACTCAACGTGGCCATAGCTGCTCCTGAACGCACTTTTCAATACATTAGCTTCTGTTATCTTCAACTAATAGTACTTAGATCTTATGTTAAACTTAGTGAACACCTGAGCTCCTTGCAACTGATCAAACAAATCATCAATTCTAGGCAACGAGTACTTATTCATCACTGTTACTTGATTCAGTTGCCTATAATCGATGCACAATCTTAGAGTTTCATCTTTCCTTTTTGCAAATAATACTGGAGCTTCCAAACGTGATACACGGGGTCTAATGAAACCCTTTTCTAACAACTCTTACAACTGAGGCTTCAATTCCTTTAGTTCCATAGGTACCATCCTATATAGAGGAATAGTATAGGAGCAGCACTTGGAACTAGATCGATCGTGAACTCTATTTCCCAATCTGGAGGTAAACCAGATAACTCAGTGGAAAACACATATAGGAATTCCCTAACAATAGGAATGTCCTACATATTCTGCTTAGTTCAAGTATCGATGACGTGGGCCAAATAAGCCTCCCATCTCCCTTACATCAACCTCAAAACATTCACGAATGACATCAGCCTGATTGGAACTGATTGACTAATACCTCAAAAAACTGCTCTTGGCTGATTAGTAGATTTTAATATCAACCCCTTAATATACTAGTTTATGATAGCCCTATGAGTAGTGAGCCAATTTATGCCTAGGAAAATATCTATCACCCTTAACTTTAATATAATCAAATTTGCCTCCAATTCTGCCTGATCCATATGAACCAAACACCTTTTACAGACTTATAGTATTACTGTGGTAACACCTATCGGTGTACTTACCTCTAATCCATTTTTCAACAGTTCTATATCACAATGAAACCTAGATGTTAGATACGGTGCGATAAAAGAGTGCGCGGATCTAGGATCTAGCAATGTAAAAGCTTCATAAGCAAAAATAAGCAACACACTTGCAATGACATCAGAAGAATTTTGAGCCTCTTGTTTGGTCATTGCATACACTCAAGCCTGAGACTGTGATTGGTTGCTCTGCACCTTAATCCTGACAGTAGGACTCCCAGAGCTCATTCTGCCTCTACCATGACCTCTCTGTCTAGACTCATTAGCTCAGCTCTGCTAAACAATAATTTCAATTACTCCTCCTCTCACACCAAACTAAGCTCTAACAATGGTAGGACAATCTCTGATTTGGTGCTCAAGAGAGCCACAACTGAAACAAGCTCCTGATAGTGTCCAACATTTACCACCATGTCTCTTTCCACAGTGCTCATAATTAGGCTTCTGTGGTGGTTGCTCTAGTAGTCTGTCCTTCCGATGCTTGACCTCTACCATTGTAGGCAAAGCCACCCCTCGGCCTAAACCCAGACTGTCTCGATCGAGTTAGTGGTTTAGAAGACTGGTTTTGACGCTTGCTAAAATTCCTGCCAGAACCGATCTAAAATTCACTAGGCCTCTTCATTCTAAACTCCTACCTATACTCTGCTTATCTTTCTCTTAATAACTTCTCAATTTTGATCGAGACAGCTCTCAACTCAATGAAACTGCTCAAGTTGGTGATTGCCAACCTTGTCCTAATCTCCATGTTGAACCCATCTTCAAATATCCTACACTTTTCTTCCTCGGTAGGAATCAAGGTAGTAGTATAACCCATCAATTCATTGAACTTGATCTCGTATTCTACCACGAATAACTGCCCCACTTCCGATCCATAAATTGCATCATCTTTCTGTCTAAGTAGATCTTGGGCATGTAGTTTTCCATGAATACCTTCAGAAAGTCTTCCCACTTTAAGTTACAAGGCCTGGTAGTACCGTCTGGAACACTTTTCCACTATTGGTATACTGAGCCTTGCAGTAGGGAAACTGTATAGTTGAACTTCTCGTTTGACTCACAATCCATCAAATCAAAAATCCTCTTCATTCTCTCTAGCTATCCCTTGGCCCCTGCAGGGTCTGTACTTCAGTAGAAATCCACAACCCCCTGTTTTTGCAGTCTTTCATACCTCCTTTCCCTTCTCTTAGGTTGAGATACAAAAGACTCTATACTGACTCCTACTGATTCGAGGTTAGCTGATTGTCCCACTTAATCACTTATGTGGGATGACCTATAATAGATAATAATAGCTATTACTATTTAAGTTTCTCACTATATATCATATCTATATGCTTAATCTATCTCTATTGATGCCAAGCCATGCTTTGATACTAAGAATTGTAGCACCCCACTTTCACAGGACATATACCCAACACCTTACCAGATATTCGAGTACATACCCCATAAGGGTGGCATGCTAGAGCAATCACGACACTAACTTAATCATAGCAACATCATTTAATGCGTAAATGTCACAAGAATTAAAAACACAATTCCTTATTTTCATTTTATCAAACCAAATATGTACAATGTAGCTTTAAATTGACATCCATATATGTACATTATCAAAAACTAATCAGAGTTTACATCCATATATATAGAACATGCTACATATATGAGGAATTATACAAAAATTCTATTTAAATTCTCCAATCTCAGCTGGCCGATTATTGAGCCATTTCTTCGATCCAAAACTACAAAAATTATAATTCTTCTAGAGTCTTTTTATCACTAGTATCCTCTCTCGAACCTGAACTATTAATATTACAATTTTGATGATTTTTGTGAACTCAACTACCAATCATTGATGGCTCACATATAACACATAACACATAATACATAAAGTTCATGTAATCATGTAATTCACATCATTTCACTAATAATCATATAGCATCACATATCACTTTGATCACTTATTTCACATTTCACATTCGGAGCAGTCAAACAGTTCATTTTGATCATTTGAAACATACATATCAATTTTATATGTAATGCTCATGAGACTCACTTTCATTTATTATATTGTTGTGACTGAGTGTCTTTTTACTGGCCCATATCCCTTATGGATACCAGGCTTGTTTTATATATTATCCTATATCCCTTAGTGGATATCAGGTATATTAATAATTGAGCTAGAGGCTCTTATCATATTCTGAGCTTTAAGCTCTTTTTTGGTGGCTACTTCGATCATAACAACCCTAATGTTGTCATGCGTTCATGCAATGAAATGCATCATGTTCACATATTTTCAATCAGTCACTTGATTTCAGTTTCACACATTTACTTTTATCATTGGACCTCAGTCTGACATTCAACAATAATGTTGAGTATCACTTATTTCATCAAATTCAAACAAGGAGCACTTCCAATATATTATTCATGCATCAAATACCTCAGACATTCAATGCTCAGAATCAACACAATCACATTCACATAATAATTCAATACATAATTTAAAATAAACAATTAATCAAGTGAGATCATTTAGGTTACTCACAGTTTGCTCCAGGTAGCTATTGCCTCAAAGTCCCAGTAATGTCTAGATGTTGTCGCTTTAATTGCTCTTTTATATCATGAAACACACATTTACACATATCATAACTTTGCACAATAATATAAGCACTCATTTATGCACATATGTATTTAGGGATGATATACAATGCATGTTTAATGACAATCCCGGGTATATTACATTAATTCACATCTTATGCTTACTCATATTTCAAAACTCATATATGTTTAACTTGAACTTAGGTTTACACCTCAAAGAAACAAATTTCTTCTAAGTTCATCACTCAATCATACACTAACGTTTATAACTCAAATACACTTAATTATTATAAAATCATCAATCAATCATTAATCGATCCTATCTAAGTGAATTTAGATGGAAATTAAATTCGGTGGAGAGGAAGAACAATGTTTGAGGAGCTTGTGGTTCAAATTGTAAGTCAATCAGAGGTCTGGAGAAGACATTATGGTCAAAAGAGTGAAGGATGTTTAAAACTGTCAAAAAGCATTACACTTCACTATCATAATCGTGCTTCATGCAACTCCCCGATAATTCCTTTCTGTCACAATCATGTTCAATACTTCCTTTATGTCACGATTGTACTTGTGCATGATCATGCCATCCTTTTGGTGTCTTCTATCTGTCACGATCGTGTTTGTGCACAGTTGTGCACTATTTATGATGTTTCCTCTCTATCACGATCGTGCTCTACCTAATGATCAATTTTTCAAGCTTCATTCTAGATTCTCTCCAGAAGACATTTATATCCTTCTTTCACTTACTTTTTTGCACTCATTCTATACACAAAATTAAGTCATGAACTCATCTCTATATTCATCAACTTTCAATTCTCATTAAAACGTCATTTTTATAACCAACCTTTCTTAAAAACATCCTTAACACCTAAAAGAAAACATTTATATACATATATTTTCATCACTAAATATCTGCACCTTTTTCCTACACCATTATCAATGATCTTTCTATTTCAAACTCATTTCTACAACAACTCATGAAATATTAATCATCATAAAAACGAAAATAAGACACAAATATTCTCATTCTTCATCCACAATGCACATGTATAATGACCGCTATTCTTATGATCATTTAATAACATTTAATCATCATATTTGTTTCATATTCATACAACTAATGAGGATTAACATTTTTCTTACTTGATTAAGCTTCAAAATATTCAAACTTTTCAAGAATGTCAAGAAGCCCTAACTTCTTATATAACCCACGAACAACAGCATGGAGGTTGGAAGGTTTAGATTTTCTTATAATAAATGAAGAAGACAACAAGGTGAGAGTAGCACGTGAAAGATGAGAGAGCTAGGTTCAACTTAAATGGAGATTGGTGAGAAAATCTGTGAAGAAGGTGAAGAAGAAATGTAACATCCCACTACCATAAAGTTTATACCCGAACATCCAAGGATATTCAAGTATATATCCTATGATAATGGTATGTTAGAGCAAAAAAGAAACTTACACATGGCATCAACTCTTAATTAAAAGTCATGAAAATTTAAACCCTTTCTTTGCATTCATTCACGAAAGCCTACACTGTATTTTACAAACTTTATACAAATTCTATACAAAAACTACAAAATACAAATTACAACTCTTCTGATGTCAGCTGATAGGCCTCTGAACCGTAACTAGTCCAAAATGTTCCTCTGATCCAAATTAAGAAACTAGGTCTCCTGTCTCATACCTGAAAAGCTACATTGTAATTTTTTATGAGTTTTGGAACTCAATGAGCGAACCATCATTGATGATTTCGCTCAGGTCATATAAAAAAATCACATATTTCACAAATATTCATTCAGAACATTTATATTCCAAATACTCACATTAACATGGCATATCATGTAATCATTGCGAATCAGAATAGATATTTACAAATAGAAATGCACATGAGACTCCAGATTTGTTATTAATGTTGTGACTGAGTGCATATCACATAAGTATATAGATATTGGCCCATTGGGCTTAGTTAGAACAAAATCACGGAGCATAGCTTGACGTACAGAATCATAAATCACGGTGCAAAGCTCTACGTGTTAGTGCTTTCATACTGGCTACTCTAGTCACAATGCCTTTATCTGAGCATGCATTTTATAAAATGCATTAAATACAGAATATGCCATGTATAACAGTCACATATGATGCACAGTTAGAATTTTATAGTCATCGGACCTAAGTCCAACATTCAACTTTCGTTAAGAATACAATTATCATTCAAAATTTTAAAGCAATCGGAATACTTCCGATATATTCCCAAATATTAACTCCTCAAACTTTAAGTCCATAATTCATAAACAAATCACAAACAACTAATAATTAGAAGTTAAAAAAATTCAATCAATCCTAGGAAAAATCATCTAGGTTGAATCACAGTAAGCTTAAATATGCTATTGCCTAGATGGTCCGGTAATGTCTAACTGATATCCAATGTAATCCTCTATATCATGCAAAACACATTTACAAATATCACACTTTTTCACAAATATATATGCATGCCTTTATGCACATCTATGTATATAAAAAATGCACAATGCATGTATACATCAAAACCCTCATTAATAATTTGTACTTAGGGTTTGGACCATAATATAATAATGTGAAATTAATTTCATAACCCAGTTGATCAATTCAAATTTTTCTAACAATATACAAAGCCCTCATAAACAATTTTATTCCAAAAAATTCATGACCGTGCATATAAAACTCACGGCTGTGTAGTCTAATTTAATTCAATCATGGTTGTGAGAACTTAACTCACACCTGTGCATGTCCAAATATCATAGGTGTGAGAAGAAAGCCATGAAGAAGAAGAAAACAAGATTCCAGATGCATTAATGGGCTTTCAATGTTAAAAATGGTGGGATAAAGACACGGCTTGGAAAGTAACACTTATCAATTGCCATATGTCACTTTCTTATGATCTCTCTTTGGTCTTTTATATATCTAGTCTATTTGTCTCTAATTTCTATTCCAGTTGTTTCCCAATTTTCATTGACGCTTGTTAATAAATCCCAAATTCACTTACAAAAAGTTCCACTGCCATTTGACTCTTATCAATTGTCTTGCCACTTGTCTTTTTTTCTAGTCTAAAAATACCCAAAATTTTAAAAATTTCCTAAATTTAACCAAAAATTATAAATCAATAATTATACTCTCCAAATCAACTTTCAAGACAAAATATTCACTATTCACATCATAATCACATTTATAAATAAATTATACCTAGAAAATGTCAATGAATGCATGTACAATCATTTTAACGTGTACAATAATTAATATTCACATGTATGTGTATGCTATATTATGCATGAGTATGAAATGCACTTTCTAACTTCTAAATAATCTCTCATGTACACTATTTTAAGGTTTTAACCCTTAACATGTGATAACGGGATGTTACATACATAGTCCAAGACTTTTGTATACATGATCCTTATAAAGAGACAAGTGTAAAGCATACTTACCTTACTGTATGACTGTAACTACATTACTTAAGAATCAATATTTTAGGAGAGAGAAAACTTAGAATGAATCCATAAGATAGAAAACACACTTGATATTATTAATAGAACACTAGCTTGTTTACAATTGAAAGAAAACCTTGCTTTTGTAAGCTAAGCAAGGAGGAATAAGACAAACAACATTTAAAGAAAGATATAAGCAACCCATATAGTACAGTAATGCAAAATAGAGTACAAAACAAAAATTATTGGGAGACACTAGATACTACTAATTTTCCTTAGAGATAAGAAGGAATTTCCCAACAAGGTAGTGCTGATAAGGATCAAAGTCCACCAATACTATCATCATCAGACATATCATCATCTAGCTTTACCATTTCTTTGATGAAATGGGCTATTTTTAGCATCAATCCAAACTGGGGTCTATGCTATCTTAGGAGTCTTAGAAGTAGTTTGGAAGGTCTTTAGGCTTGAGCTCATGAATAATAGAGCTTTCTCCAAATTCATCAGTCCTTTTGGGTTTAAATATAGGTGCACATGTTAATTCTGTAGGAAAATCCCGGTGTGAGCATCACATGCCCACGGTGCAGAAAACAAAATTTTTTTTATTCCGGGACCTTCCCGAAAGCCAGGATCCATGTGTCTATACAACAAACTCAAACCATAACGGCCAAAGGAG
>JANIHY010000008.1:28639717-28653205 GCA_027479065.1 Erythroxylum brevipes | reverse complement strand
ATTTAAATGATTTAAATTTTAAAATAAATATTTAATCCATAATTTTTTTAATATTTATATGAAATAATGGGAAATGCCTTTTTGATACCTAATGCACGTTTTAATGCAATTTTAAAATTTTATTGAGTGTATTATTATTATTTTATATTTATACGTATATTTAATCACTTCATATGCAAACTATAACTAATATTTCCCTATTCTTTTTGTCTTTCATACGATGAACTACTATGTTTCATTAATATCTTTTAATATAATCGCTTAA
Organism: Erythroxylum brevipes; assembly: GCA_027479065.1. Taxonomy (NCBI): domain Eukaryota; kingdom Viridiplantae; phylum Streptophyta; class Magnoliopsida; order Malpighiales; family Erythroxylaceae; genus Erythroxylum; species Erythroxylum brevipes. Next base: position 28,652,940 of record JANIHY010000008.1, on the reverse strand, counting down.
CTGTGTGCTTTGATTGTACAAAGCACGTATAAGAAACAAAACTAGTGTGTCATGCGTGACTTATGATGCTCTTGATCTTGAAACAAAATGATTACGAAGAGTTACTCAAAAGTAATCATTAAACTTGAGATCTCTAAGTTATCTCACATAAAGACTGTTACATTTTAATACTACTTATGATATATATTAGTCAATAATAGCCTGATTCATAGTTATTGAAGACAACATAAACTATATAGATATTGTTGAGTGATAATATAAAATTTATAACCATAAAATAATTTAAAAGAATTTTTATTATTCTCGGTTAGTATTAATTTGAAAATTTCTTGGCTGAGGTAGAATAACAATTTGAAAATAGTTTTCAAATGTCATTAAAAGAATAAATTATTAATGTTCAAGGACTAATATAATTAAATTCAAATAGAGTACACATTGATTTCACACTCTATAGTTGATTAGAATATTGTATGATAAAATAATTAAATTATATAATGTTAATCAAATGACATTCATAATATTTGAGAGGTAATAGTAAATGTTGATATTGTTGATTAATTAGAAACTAAAATAAATTAATCTAAGTTTGACTTAATTATAAAATTTACAAAACATTATAATTAAATATAAAATACTTGATAAATAATGACTAATATTGAATTTTATTGAGACCTAATTAGCGTTTAACTATAATTAATTGTAATACTAGTTAAAGTTTTGTTGAAATTGTGATTATAATTCAACTAAATTACTAATATGCTCAAACATTAAGATAAATTGTGAATATGTTATACAAAACTTAACATTTAATGTGCTTGTGGTGTAAGGTATTTCTACCTGTTAAACTGACCATGTATCACTCATATTTTTTTTAATTTAATTTTAAATTTTAAAAAAACTTAACATTCAAAACATTGCCTTTTGATATCATTCCTAACTTGTATATATAAGTATTATTAGAAGTTGGACATTTGTATAATTAAAGTAATTTGTAATAATTTATTTAGAAAATAGTTTTGTGAGAGACTTGTCTGAATGAAAATTAAAATTTATAATAAGATATAATTTATGATTCACGGTTTATTATATTTATAAATTAATTTTATTATAAAATAAAGAGATCTTAATTTTTTCAAGTGAAATTTCCAAGGACGAGGTAAAATCAACATAATTTGCAAAACTTCACTAAAAGAATTGAAGGTTGTTAACGTTCATTGTTGCACGACTTAGAATCTTCTTTCATAGATCACGGATGTGGATGATTCGGATACCTATGCTAAAAAGAAAAAGAAAAGAAAGGAAAGTTTATTTCCTCAAATCTCGATCCACAATATTTAATAAAATCTTTGGAATCTGATTTTTAAATCCCAAAATCAATATACGATCCATGTACCTTTAAAGCTGATGCTTATATACGAGATTAGTCTGCAGTTCACGTAAACCTTTTTGAAGGAAACAAATCTTGAGGAAGATCGACTGTCAGTACTGTACAACCGTGTACGTTGTACAGGTCTGTATTTGGCGTTTATAAATTATGTGGACGATAGAATGATAAGCTGTTGTATGATTGATTAGTTACGAGTAAGATCCACCAAATAATGCACAAGAGAACTATCGATCCCATGGCCATCAAATGAGAACATGAACAGCCGACACTGTACACAGGCTATTGATTAAAATGTCCCAGTCCCCAAAGACGTCCGACGCCATCTTTACAGCATAATGCTTTGTTATTCCAATATGTTTCATAGCAAACTATATTCACACAAATAATCTCTAATTGAATACAATTCTGTTAGATTTAGAAGAGTCAAAAACAGAAAATCAAGTTCTAAAATGTTCTTTTTTATTTTTATTTTACTAAAAGTGTAAAACAAAGAAGTAGACCATGCATAGCATAAGTCGATCTTCTCAAGAAAAGAAAAAGAAGAAGAAGAAGAAGATATTGATGCCTAATTACGAAGAGCATATTATTTTAAAACATTCCAAAAGGCAATGATGTTATCCAAGCTATTATTATTAGGAAAAGAAAAAAATTCAATAATGAATAAGAGAATGAAGAGAGAGATCAATAATTTTGGTGGGGAAAACTGAAAAGATGCACCACACAAAAGCAGAAAAAAACAAAAGAGGGGGCCTCGTGCAACAAAGTTCACAACTTTAATGAAGTTGTCTAGTTTTTTTTCGTTTTCCCTTTCTAGCAAAAAATAAAAATCAAAATGTAGTAACGTGACGTGAGGTTATATTCCCAGTTGGCGTTCGTGCGTCTGTATGGGATAGACATTCTGCTCGCTGTCCATGACACACCCCTTTCTCTAACTAAATCATTTAACTCAAAAAGCGTTAACATTGGCGTGCACGTGCACGTGAAAAGGGTATAGTTTAGTTTTAATTAATAGCCATTAAACAAAGTCCTATAAATCACTCTCGTCACCTATAGTTCCCCAAACCCACAATAAAACATTACTAATATGTCCGTAGGCTGGAAGAGAAGAAACTAAGAAAGGTAGAAATCAGTTTTGTTACAATGAATGGAAATAGATGGGAACTCAATTCCTGATAGGGTAGAAAAGAAATCGTTAATTGCTTTGATTCTAGGATCTGATTTGTCCCTTTACACGCTTGAATTCACGCTCATTTGTCGTTGCTTATGATCAATCTACAAGTCACTGTTGGGGTGATGGCATAGTTTTATGAACTATCTCAATCCATCAGGGTCAGCCCATACTTCCAGTTTCGGCGGCTATCCAAAGTTCAATCACCAAAGCATATGGTCAGAAATTTGGTTACTTGTCGAGCCACAGCATCTGGTAACTCTTATCACCTATAGTAGATTACTTGTCCTTTGTTGCCTATCGTTTCGGTTGCTTCCTTCTCCCAAATTTCTATTACGCATATGTACATCTCTAGTCCTGTAGGAGGAGATAGCCTTGGTTGATGAACTATCCCTTTCTACACTTGGGTGCTGTCTGTTCTTGCAGTGGAACTTGGAACTTCTCGTAAACTATTGATTTGTGATATGTGCTTGAAAAAGCCAGCCTAGATTATGACAAGACAATTTATAAAAGATTAAGATTTCTGTTAGCATACTTTAATCAAAGTTATCGCAATAGACTTCTTTCATATTACATTATGTCATTAAACCGAAACAAGGTTTTATCTTTGGATCTAGTTATCAATCTTTTTCTAGATTTTACCAAAATATAGGATAGATAACAGTAATATTTATAAAATAGCAAGAAGGTGGGCAATATAGAAAAAAACCAGGAGATCCGACATGGAGAGTGGAGGATGAAAAAATAAATGAATGAAATAAAATTAAAAAAGAGGATTTGATGTGGAAGATAAGAAAGGAGTAGATGTGACAAAAAAGCGTGTGTCAGTTCATTGTAAGTGTTAGTGTCGTGTTTGGTTTTCACATCTTATCCTCTCGTGATAGAATAGAAAGGAAGAAAAGGTGTGGTGTGGTGGGGTTAAGTTAAGCCTCGTGATGATTGGGTGCACGTGTGGTCACTCTTGTCCACGTGTGCTTGTTGTTTTTTTTTTTTTTCACTCCTCGACTTGATTGATTTGTTTCCTGCCTGTCTCTTCTCGCTTTCATGATATTTCTTCACCCCTTCCTATATTTGAGGGAGCAGTGGACGTAACTCTAATGTTGTGTAATGATATCTTTGAAATCATTCTTTCAAATAATATACAACACCATAACTCCCAGAATTCGTATGTTGAGAAGGGAATTTTATTTCATGCGAGTACGGTACACTTAATTAGAATTTGCAGTTAAAAAGAAATCGAATTTCCCTACTCAATTCGAAGATAAATTGATAATGGTGACGTCAGCAGAACAGCCTAGGACAAATTTCACTGGGTGTGGAAGAGGCAGGGGAATTTAATACCTACAGATGTGAGAGACGGTGGAGCCAGAGAGGCTTCACGTGTGCTTGACCTTTTTCTGGATACCTTGCTCAAATTTCTATGCAAAGGCAAAAGGCTTTTTACTTTTCACCCCGTTCGTGCAGAGTGCAGAGTGCAGAGTGAATGACCGGCTCATTTATGAGAGGCATTTATCGGAGAAAATTAAGGCAGGCTTTTCTGGTCCCTGAGTAATTTTATACACCAACTGAAGGCTACAAATTCTTAATACTCATCTAAAAGACAATAGCTATAGTAGAAAACAATAAAGCTAAGCTGACATTTAGTTATAATTAAAAGATTTGGTTTGTTCTTGCGTCATTTTTATGGGATTACATCTCATTTACCAAGAGAGAGGAGAAGCGAAATTGCTAAAAATTCAGAAATTCGGTGTTTAATATAACAAACCGCTCTTGTTTGCACTTCAGTTTCTTGGTCAGATATCTTAAAATCTATTCTGTCAAACATTGAAATGGTGTCAGATCAGTTCTGTGTCGCTTGTAATATTTTGCCCTGTCATCTGACAAAGGGTTCAGGATTGCAGATTACTCAACTTTGCCTCTCGAGTTTTGTAATCGACCCTTTGGCTTTTGCACAAGCCGTTTTGGCAATTCCCATCCAACACCCAGGCAAGGCAATAGCAGCTTCTTTTAAAAATAACAATCATATTTATCTTAATATTTATTCGAATTCATGAGTTAATTGTAATTTATCTTATTCCACCACAAAGAAAAGGGTTTTTGGTGATGAATATTTTCACCACCAAAAGCCCCAAATTCGTCACCAAAACTTTTTAGCGATGACAAAAATTCGTTACAAGAATTCTCATAAAATTACTGTAGCAAAATATTATTGGCGAAAAAACGTCGTAAATTATATTTTACTCTGATCTTAGATACGTCGCCAAAAGAGATAGATGAGGATAAAACAAATCATCGCCAAACGATTTGTTTTTGTTGAATCTGTTCCTTCGATTATGCTATTTAATCTTGTTTCCGCTTTATGACGTCCGATCCAATTTGTGTTTCACTTTTGCTTTGGCCCACTTTCAATTTGTTTGGCTTTGTAATCCGTTCTTTTGTTTAGGATCCATTCTTTGGTTTTGCTTTCCGTTTTCCATTTTTCCTATTGGGCTTCGGTTTCAAAATCGGGTCTCAACAAATTGAGAATGAAAGTTGATTTTGTTTGGGCAAGAGTGGAATCATTTCGTAGTCACATGTACGTTGATATAAAGCCTTCTTCTAGCTGCTCGCTTGTGGCACACGAGATCTAAAAAGTGGACTCGTTTTGTTTATTGTGTAAACTTTGATTTCTCAGTTTTGTTCTACGAAATCCTCGAGCCAATTGCTTGTGTATTTACATTTTGATACGTCAAGTTATGATGTAATTTGAGTGTTATGCTTTGATGATAAATTACATCTAATATTTTCTAAGTGATGATGTGTTTAATTATGAGATGTGAATTGGAATTGTGAATGCTGAAATTTCATTGCTGGATTAAGACAAGACATGTATACCTATATGAATATTCATATATGTTTGATTGTGTGGCTTGTTATCAATGGCTAAATATATTAGCCACTGAGCTGTGTAGCGTAACCCATAATTTTCCCTCCTCAGGTGTAAAACGAGAAGATTAGTGATCCTTGCAAGGCATTCAGAAACTTCAAGATAGCTAGAAATCTTTTGTACTAAGCTAGTGACTATTTTGGATGGCTTTATAGGCATATCAAACATGAGCATCTTTTTTTATTTTTTATTAAGTTTGATGTGTATGTTGATATGTAAATAAAACTTGTTCAAACACTTACTTGTTTAGAAATAATAATGAGAAATTGAGAAGTTTCTTTTTATGTATGATTATGTTATTTTAAAGGTTGAGTATAACGGATGTGGAAGTGGAATGTGTATATGTATATTCTTCTTTGCTGAGATTGCAAATTGTTGTTAGTATTAGAATATCATGTTAAAGTTGTAAATATTGTATGTGATGAATCATTCGAGGTGAGATTCAAGAGTTTAACGAAAAGTGCTTAGTAGTTGAATTGATATAAAGAGATATTGCATTTTGCAAGCTTTCATAAGTGAAGAAATTGTGTTCTGACCTTAAAGGAAACACTGCATCCATTTAGGTATAATTAGCCAAATTTCCTTTACAAAATTGTAGCTTATCTTTCTAGCGTTCCAACGGTATAAAGTATGTGACTTTTGGATATCGGAGTTGAGAGTTATGACCATTACAAGTTAGGATGTCCGAGAGGGTGTATATACGGAACAACTATTGTGAATGAAGTGATATTGTACTAAAAGAGGTGAATTTGTGGAGATTATGAGTAAAAGGGATGTTATAATGGAGTTAGGATCCATCGAAAGGGTCTTGGAGGGTAAAAAATTTTGTTACACTCGAAGGTTACACGGTCAAACTTGTATATTCACACTGGCTGTGTATTCCTGATGTAGAAATTTCCAGACCTGAAGATTACACAGTCTGCCCGTATAGTTTCACACGGCTCATGTTTTGACCCTCCAAATGATAAAATCTTGTTTCAATTTCTTCATAAAGTTGTAGATCCAGAAGTCCTCCTGGAAACCGTCTAAAAAATACCTTAATCCAATATCCCTAGTGAAAGTTATCCCAATTGTCCTGAGATAGGTACAACATGATTGAGGACATGATCATGGTTGATTCTTTTGGTCTTAACTTCATAACTCGACCTCCAAATTAAGTGATTATTGAAGAAATAAATTCCTAACACATTTTTTTATCTCTTTATAAATTTATTTAGCTTTTTTGGGTCGATTTGCAAAATATTGATGAAAGGAAAATGAGGGATTGTTTGAAAGGGCATAACCGGGTTATAAAAATTCTTTGGATTTTTAAGCATATTTTGAGCTATAGAGCTCCGAATGAAATGGTTTTAAAATAAACTAGAGACATAGAGCTACAATTGTCTTGAAGAAGTCAAATTGTGATGTTGGTGATTGACTAGTGTGGGCAAGCCACCCTTGTGAGATGACGACAAAGTGAGGGTTCATTGGAATAGCCCTATAAGGAAACCCGCTCACGCTTTTCGAATCCAAATAGTTGGGCTTTGAAAATGAGGCTCAACACCAATTGATTGAGAGGGTGGCTAGCCATGCATTTTATTGTTTTCTTGATGGATATTCAGGATACAATCAGGTGTTTATATACCCATAGGATTAAGAGAAGACCACTTTCACTTGTCCTTATAGGACTTTCACTTATTGGAGGATGCCTTTTGGATTATACAATGCACCTGCTACATTCCAAAGGTACATGATGGCCATTTTTGTAGACATGAATGAGAATTTCATGGAGGTAATTATGGATGATTTCTCTATCTTTGGATATTCTTTTGATGATTATTTTTTTAATTTAGACAGAGTGCTTCAAAGATGTGAAGAGTCTCATCTAGTTCTAAATTAGTAGAGTGTCATTTCATAGTCGAAAATTTGATTGTCTTGGGACATAGGATCTCATGCAAAGGGATTGAAGTGGATTGAGCAAAGAATGAAGTGATTGAAAAGTTGCCCCCTCCCACTAACATTAAGGGCATCTGAGCTTTCTCTGGTCATGCAGTATTCTATAGATAGTTCATCAAGGATTTTTGACCCTTAACCCATTTGTTAGTAAAAGATGTGCCTTTTGTTTTTACTAATGATTGTTTGGATGTTTTTAACAGGTTAAGGAAGGCACTCACAACAACACCTATCTTGACAATGTCAGATTGGTCATATCTTTTCGAGATTATGTGTGATGCAAGTGAGCACGTAGTGGGGTGTGTACTTGGACAGTGGAAGGAGAAGAAACTACATGCCAATTACTATGCGAGCAAGACCTTGAATTGTGCACAATTGAACTACACCACTACGAAAAAGTAGTTGCTTATAGTAATCTTTGCATGTGAGAAATTTCACTATTATCTTTTAAACTCATATGTTATTGTCTTTATAGATAATGCGACGTTGCATTATCTCTTTACAAAGAAGGATGACAAGGCTAAGCTTATCAGATGGGTACTTCTACTCCAAGAGTTCTACTTTGAGATTAAAGACGATAAAGGAGCAAAAACTGTTGTAGCAGACCGCCTACTAAGATTTGAGGGGGAACATAAAGAAGAAAAAGAGGAAATTAAGGAGTGCTTCCCTGATGAAGCCTTAAAGATGGTAGAAAACCCCTTTCTTCTTTGATTTGTAGTTATTGCAAATTATCTCTTAGGTGGTGTTCTTTCCTCTGATCTTTCTTATCAATAAATGAAACATCTCTTATTCCAGTTTTCTCATTGCATTTGGTATGAACCTATACTATATAAAATTTTTGTTGATAATGTGATTCACAGGTGTGCCCCTGATGATGAGATACCTTAAGTGTTAATGCAATGTCATAGTTCTATTTATATAGGGCATTGTGGAGCAAATAAGACAACTGTTTGGGTCTTAGAGAGTGGATTCTACTAGCCAACCTTGTTTAAGGATACTCAATATTTTGTGTTGAAGTGTGATAGGAGCTAGTGAGTAGGAAATATAAAGAGGGATGAGATGCCACTTTCAAACATCATGGAGGTGGAGATATTTGATGTGTGGGGCTTTGATTTGATGGGACCATTCCCATCCTCTTTAGGTAGTCAGTATATCTTAGTTGAAGTGGATTATGATTCTAGGTGGGTTGAAGTTATGGCTACTCTAACAAACAATTGTAAGGTGTTCATCATTTCATCAAGAGGATATTCATTCGATTTGGGGTGCTAAAGGCGATTATAAGTGACAGAGGTAGTCATTTTTGTAACAAGTCATTTGAAGTTCTTTTGAGAAAGCATAATGCTCGCCATAGAGTGGCTACCTCATATCATCCACAAAGTAGTGGCCAAGTGGAGGTGGTGAATCGAGAGTTAAATAAATTTTAGAGAAGGTAGTGATTGCCTCAAGAAAGGATTATAGTTGGATGGCACACTTAAGGCATATAGGACAACTTTCAAGATATCTATAGGTACCACTTATAGACTTGTGTATGGGAAGGCTTGCCATTTACCCTTGGAATTAGAGCATAGGGCTGATTGGGAAATAAATAAATTGAACATAGATTGGAAACTTGCGGGCGAGAAGAGATTACTACAAATTGATGAATTGGAAGAGCTGAGATTTTATGCTTATGAAAATGCCAAGTTGTACAAGGAGAAAATTAAGAAATGGCATGATGGCATCAAGAAGAAGGAGTTTAAGACTGGGGATTTAGTTCTTCTATACAATTCAAGCCTTCGCTTATTTCCTAGAAAGCTCAAGTTAAGGTGCAGTGGACCTTTTAAGGTACTTTAAGTATCTGATCATGGAGCAATAAAATTGAAGAATATCAAGGGTGAAGTCTTTAAGGTCAATGGAAATCGATGCAAGTTTACATTTGGTCAAGCTTATGACCTTAAATGAAGCATGTTTTGGTTAGTTCTTAGGTTGTTTAAGTTGTTGCTACTTGGTTTTCAAGTTGTTTCTTGCTTAATCTTGTCTTTTCTTGAGTTTGAGTGTTGTTTCTTAAGTTTGATTATAGTTTTTTATGTTAAGATTTGAATTTGCAAGTTTGGAGCGACTTAGAACCAAGTTCGGAGCCATTTGGAGTGCATTAGGACAAGTTTGAGTGAAAACCCCTATCACCCTCATACTCAAGCATGAGGGTGACAGAACCCTCCAGTCACCAAGGGTGCACGATCGTGCAGGGCGAGTAACAGATCTCGTTCAACCCTTTATAAAACCCTAAAACACATCTTCTCTATTTTCCCTGTGACCCTCTCTCTCTAGTTTCAACCCCCATAACCTTTCTTCATGAGGGTTTATTCATTTTCTTCCTTGTTTTCACCAAAACTTGTAATAGGTTTTTCATCAAAACCTTCAGTTTTGTGCAGATTTGTGTTGTTTTTGCTTTCCTTTTCCCCTCCTTCCCTCCATTTTCTCAGGTTTCTTGTAGGCTTTCATGCCATTATTCCTCTAAGAACAAAGACCCTTTGTAGAAAAGTTGTCGAACCCATCTAAGCTAAGGTGGGAGGTCGAAATGCCGCAAACATTGAAGCTAACTATAATGCCCCTTTTCCTATTTATTCCAAGGAGGAAGGTGACAGGTATGCTCTTCTCAAAACTAGAACCATTCATATAGCACAATATTTGGATTTTGATCTAATAGAAGAAATCAGGTTGAAGGATAAATTGCTGAAATTATGTAGTAAACGCAGTTGGGGACAATATGTGCATACAGATTACCCTATTTTTTGTGAACTAACACTTGAGTTTTTCACTTCCTTGAGGTTTGAATATAGTAAACCTAGTAAATTCTGGTTTAGACTACGAGGCTAGGCTCGTAGCTTAGATAAGAAGTTGTTACGCCAACTCTTTGGTTTTTCTAAGCCACAGGTAGAAGATTACCATCAAGACTTCTCATCTATCATTTATTAGAAGTATTTAACTGACTTACCTGATTATGCATCGAATGCTCACATTCTTAGTCATGGACAGTTGCATTTACACAAATTCATGTGTTATGCTATGCTTTCCACTAAGGGAGTTGTTTTTATTATGGTACTTAGATGAAAAGATTAAACGTAACATGTTCTCTTATTTTTCTCAATCTTTGATCTAATATGTGGCAAGGAAGCGAACATCCATATGAATGGGGTATTTAGCCACTACTTTGGCTCAACATTTTCAGATTGATCTTACTACACTAAGCCTTAGTTCTTATGAGTATTTTGATGTACCATACTTAAGATGTGTGAAGATACTACTGCACCACAACATAAAACTCCGAAATCCTCAGACACATACTACAATCAAATACAGGTTTTCAGTAGAGCTTTAAGTTCTAGACTTTTTCTAGAATCATATAAATCAAATGAGGAATTAGAGGGGCCAATAGGTTGGGAGAAAGTATACACACTCCTAGAAAGACACAGTAGCAGCTCAACCAAATGAATGAACAAATGCAACTGATAGCTTGCCAATAGCAGTATCTGAAAAAGAAAATTCACAAGTTTTAGGAGATGTAAGGACTCCACATACAATCTCTAACCCCATCACCTTCGCCCTCTCCCTAAGCTTTATAAACTACCTTTCTGGTTATTTTTATTTTTTGTATTTGTTTGTTTGTTTGTTTATTTCTAGTTCTTTTATGGCTGTTACATTGGTACTTGTTTTGTTTTGTGGTTTTTGGCCTTAGTAATTATGTTCTTTTTTTTAGTTATCTCATCATAAATTGAGGAAAATGTGTCCTTCAAGTTTGGGGAGGTAGCCTGGTAGCTAACCATTTGATGTTTGCATTTGCATTGCATTATGGCATATCTTGTAGGTTGCTGGTTTTAGGTTTATCATTTTCACTGCATTTGAATCTTTGAGATATAAGTTGTTGCCTTAAGATTCTATCATAGTAGTCGGAATAAGATTGAGTCATATGCTTGAAGATTGAATTAGGCCATTTGGATAGAAGGTAAACTATACAGATTGGCTTAAGTAGTTGGTTACATAGGCTTAATCATAAATTGATATTTGAGTGATTAGGTGATGTTTAGAAACATGATGGATTTTCATTTGAGCTTAAGTGAGCAGTTGAGCCTATACGACTCTATTCCATAGTCATATCATTTCCTTGATTGTGTGATACTCCCACAGGTAGTATCCCTAGAACTTGCCATAAACCAATTTGAATTTACTAGATGCTTACTAAATAGAAGTTATTAAGACCCTCATTTTTTTAGCCCTTGACTTAAATGAACAACCTATGACATTATCCCTTGCAAACCCCTTTGATCCTTTGACCTTTTTGTTTCTAGAAAACACCTCATTTTAAACCTTAAACTCCATTAGCCTACCCTATCACAAGTTTAATAGAGTGCTAAGTTTGCATTAGTTGGGATTCTTAACTACAATTTTTTCTAAGACACTTTGAGCGGCTTTCTTTGTACCTCTACTTTTAGAATACATTACATCTAGTTGCTAAAGTTAGTTTGTGTTTCTTTATTATTTTTCAAGAAAAGGAGAAAAGAAGAAAAGAAAAAGGAAAAAGGAAAAAGGAAAAGAATAACTTATAGTAGCAACAATAATTGTGGAGTAGTTAGTTATTTCCATTTGCATGTCTTAGAAATCATTTTGTTTCCCTTTGGATACTTAGTATTCTATGAGTACTTGTGATGAGCCCTCAAACCCCTTTTGACATACCTTAAACCTTAGCCTCATTACAACCCTTAGTAAAGTCTTTTTGATCTATTTATGCAATTAATCACTGTGAAGAAGAATTGGTGTATTTGCAAGTCTATGGTTGTGTACTTTCCTGTAGGGAGTCTTGAGCAAAACACTAACCTTAAACACTTAAGTGAAATGAGTGAATTCCGTAAGGAAGATCCATTTTGAGTATATGCTTGTCTTTGATCGATAGTGTCATACCTTGAGTTTGTTTATGTATGCCAATGAAAACTAGTCATGATGTGTGTAGTAATTAGACATTCGAGTGGCTGAAGTTTGAAAGATTGCATGCTTTTAATCCTTGTGATGATGAATTGACATAATGGATTGGTTGTGTTTGATTTTGTTTGAGGACAAGTAAAGGTTTAAGTGCGGGGAAGTTGATAAGTGTGCTTTTAGGTTATGTTTCTAGTGTGTTTTCATATGTTTTGGGTGCTTCTTTGTGTGTTTTAGTTTTATTTTATTTGATCTTCAGCATCTTTTGCATCTTTTCTTGATCTTTTAAGTGTTTAGTTGTTGTTCTTTTACATTATTTAGTGTTTGAGGGTAGTTTGGGAGCCCATTTGTGGTATGGATTGATGCACCTTATTGATGAATTGCGTAGGTATCACATTTGTAGTTGTGGTTGTAGTGTAGTAGATTTAATGACACCACTGGGAAGACTTAGAGAATTCATATGATGATGAAATCTGGTGGAAAGGAAGGACAACGTGTGAGGAGCTTACTGTTCAAATTTTAAGTCAATCAGAGGTCTCGGGAAGAAGTAACGGCCAAAAGAGTGAACAATGAGAAAGTTGCCATACAGCAATGTCTCATCATACGACTACTAGATAGCCACCTCTCTGTCACGATCGTACCAGATGACCAACTCTCTGTCACCCTTGAGCATGGAGGTGACAGGTGGAACTTGCCAAGATTAGTTTGTAACATCCCGTTACCGATGTGATGGGCATATCGGTAATTCGGATGGGTTAGGATTGGGTGCATTCATAATCGAATTGCACGTGCATTTTTGCCTCTATGCTATTGATAAATGAGTTAATTGCACATGCATACATAGTGACATGCATTCATGA
>JANIHY010000008.1:28411951-28424566 GCA_027479065.1 Erythroxylum brevipes | reverse complement strand
TCCACTAATCTCTATCTCACAGTCTCTATACACTTGACTGATAACAATAAACTGGCCGATCGGAGTACTCACCATCAACGGAGTATCCAATGGGCTCAAGACTCTACCACATACAGTTTTACCCGACGACACAAAAGAGTGGGTAGAACCCGGATCAAATTAACCACTAAAAACATATCAAATTACCTATTAAAATACGATGTAATCTACGCGTATCAACATCCCCACACTTAAACTATTGCTTGTCCTCAAGCAAAGATCAAATAAAACCAATAAAAGTCTATCACTTCATTTTTACACAGATTAAAGCATGCAATTGCTCAAACTCTAGCCAACTCAAGTGTCAAGCTACTACACACATCATGAGTAATTTTCATTGGTACATATAAGCAAACTCAACCTATGAAACCATCACTCAAACATAGGCATAAATTCACAATAGACCTTCCTTACGAATTTCACTCATTTCTCTCAAGTGTTTCATGGTTAGTGTTTAGCTCAAACTTTCTATAGGAAACCACACTATCATAGGCGTGCTAATACACAAATTCTTCTCCACAATTATTACATGTTAGGATAGATCAAAAGGGCTTTGTTTCAGGTTGTAATGTGGCTAGGTTAAGGTGGGTTAAACAGGTTTAAGGGGTTTATCACAAACATTTATAAACTTCTAACTGTACCAAAGGATGAAAAAATAAACTTCTAAGATATGCACATGGATATGACTACTACTCCTCAATTATTGAAGCTATTACATGTTTTCTTTTCTTTTCTTTTCTTTTCTTTTCTTTTTTTCAATTGATTTTGTTCTTTTTTATTTTTTATATTTATAATAAAGGAAAAATGAACAAAAAACAGCAACTATATGTCATGTGCTCTTAACTTGTGATTCCATACTCAAGTATCACTTAGCACTCTAATAACTTGTTGGGTAAGCTAATAGGGTTTGTGGGTTTTTAAATTGCGTGATTTCAAGAAACAAAAGGTTAAAGGATCAATGGGATTAGCAAGGGATAATGAAAGGGTAGATCATTTAAGCTAAAGATTAAAGCAAAAAGGCCTTAATCATTTCTATCTAGCATGCATCTAGTAGATTTAAACCGATTCAAAGCAAGTTCTAAAGGTAATTACCTAAGGAAGTACCATACAAACAAGGAAATGAAATGATTATAGCATGGAGTCATAAAGGCTCAATTCCTCACACAAACTCAAATGAAAATTCATTATGCTTCTACACCTTACCTCATTGTTCAAGTCTCAAGTTCCGAGTAAGCTTATGCAGGCAACTACTTTCATCACTCCGCATAGTTCACTCTCCACTCAAGTAGCCTAATTTAAGTTCTCATATTATTTTAATCTCATTCCAACTAGCATGACAGAATCTCATGGCAGTACTAACAACCTAACATGCATCCTAAATGAAATACAAAAATGCAAACATAAATGCAAAGACTACCTCCCCACACTTGAATAAAACATTGTCCTCAATGTGCAAAAAGAGAACATCTAAAACCAACAAACAACACCATGAATAACAAAACATAAAACATAAACAAAAAGGAGTGGTGCATTTTTCCTCTTGTCCTTTAGTCCGCCAACAAGCTATGAAGCACAATAAATCTTCAAGTAACCTCAAAACATACCATTAGGGACTTGGGGAAAATGGAAATGGTCCCATGAAATCCATGCCCCACACATAAAATATCTCCACCTCCATGATGTTTGAAAGTAGAATCTCATCTCTCTTCGAAATATTACCCACTGTTTAGCATCTATCACAATGTAATACAAAATCTCGGTTTGAACAAGCACACTCCAAAATGTGAGCAGTCGTCTTATTTTCTCTATAGTGTCCAATATAGACTGAGCTATGACACTAGGTCAAGACTTCAAGCATTTTATCTTCAAGGAAACCTGTAACATAGGGACATCCCAAATATAGTTAGAACAATGAAATAAGAATCGCTTCCTTTGTTGATGCAAGAGATTATGGGGAAGGATACCTCCTAAGAGATAATTAGCAATATCTACAAACCAAGCAAAGAAAGGATTTTCTACCATCATCAAAGCCTCGTAAGAAAAACACTCTTCAATTTTCACTTCTTCTTCATTTTATTCCTCTTAAAGTCTCAGCATGTGGTCTGCCACATTATTTTATGCTCCTTTCTTGTCCTTGATCTCAATATTGAATTCTTGGAGTAGATGCACCCATCAGATAAGCCTAGCCTTGGCATTCTTCTTTACAAAGAGGTATCGCAACACTGCATGATCTGTAAAAACAATAAATGGTAAGCCCAAAAGATAAGAACAAAATGGTGAGCCTAAAAAGTAAGAACAAAAATTTTCACATACAAGTACCAATGCAAGCAAATCCTTTTCGGTGGTGATGTAGTTCAATTATGCTCCTATCAAGGTCTTACTGGTGTAGTAAATTGCATGTAAACTCTTGTCCTTTAGCTGTCCAAGTACACAGCCAATGGCATGTTCGCTTGCATCGTATATGATCTCAAAGGGAAGTGACCAATCTAGTGTTGTCAAAATAGGTGTTGTTGTAAGTGTCGTCTTTAACTTGTTAAAAGCATCTAAATAATCACCATCAAACAAAAAAGCATATCTTTAACTAACAAGTTAGTCAATGGTCTAGGAATAAAAGAAAAGTCCTTGATGAACCGTTTGCAGAACCCCACATGACCAAAGAATGCTAAGATGCCCTTAATGTTGGTAAGAGATGGAAGCTTTTCAATCACTTCAGTCTTAGCTTGATCTACCTCAATCCCCTTACATGAGATCTTATGACCCAAAACAATTCTCTTTTGGACTATAAAATGGCACTTTTCCCAATTCAAGTCTAAATGAGACTCCTCATTTCTTTGTAACACTCTATCCAAATTAAACAAGCAATGATCAAAAGAATTTTTAAAAATAGAGAAGTCGTCTATAAATACCTCTATGAAGTCCTCATTCATATCTATAAAGATTGCCATCATGCACCTTTGGAATGTGACTAGTGCATTGTATAGGTCAAAAAACATACTCTTGTAAGCAAAAATCCCATAAGGATAAGTAAAAATGGTTTTCTACTGGTCTTGTGGGCATATGAACACCTGATTTTAACCTAAATATCCATCAAGAAAATAATAAAAAGTGTGGCTAGCCACCCTCTCAATCATTTGGTCCATAAAAGGTAATGGAAAATGATTTTTCTTAGTGGCCATATGAAGCTTCCTATAGACAATGCACACTCTCTAACCTGTGATGGTCCCAGTAGAAATTTGTTCACCTTTTTCATTCCTCATCACCGTCATACCCCCTTCTTCGACACACATTGCACTGGACTCATCCAATCACTGTTTGAAATTGAGTATATAATACCTGTATCTTCACAACCTCTTGCATGTTTGGACTTAACCTCCTTTGCCTCTCCCTAGTGTCTTGCATCCTTCTTCAAAGTTAAAGTTACGCATCACCATATTGGGGGTAATCTCACTAATATCAAAAATTTGTCACCCTATGGCTCTCATCCTCTTCTTAATGGTCTTTACCACTTTCTCTTCTTACTCAACATCCAGTTGATTAGAAATGATGATGGGTAAGGTGTGGTCCTTGCCTAAAAATGTGTACCTTATGTAAGAAGGTAAGGGTTTTATTTCTATCGTGGAAGGGTCTATAATGGAGGGTGGTGTAGCTACATCCCCTCTCTTTAACTTCTCTATTTCACGATCCTTACATAATTCCTCTTCACTCACACTCTCATCCTTATGCACTTCATCAACTCTCTCAATTTCCTTCTCAACTTCCTTCACACAATCATCTATAACATCAATTTTCATACAAGCACTTCCATCTGCCAGTTTCTTCAAAAAATTAGTCATATCAAATTCAATCTACACATCACCATTTCTCATAACCAATTTTCCTTTATGCACATCAACTAATGTCCTACCAGTATTCGTAAAGGGCCTACCTAAAATCAATGGACAATTCCTATCTTCTTCAAAATCCAACATAACAAAATTGACAAGAATTATAAATTTATCCACTTTTACCATAATGTCTTCTACTACCCCATATGGCCTTTTGATGGATTGATTCGTAAGTTGGATAAGCATGGATGTTGGCTTAACATCTCCTAGCCCCAATTTCCTGAAAATAGACAAAGGCATCAAGTTAATGTTTGCTCCTAAATCACATAAGCATTTAGAAAACTCAAAATCACCAACAACACATAAAATAGTAAATTCCCTGGATCTTGTAGTTTTGATGGCTTTGTGCTTTTGATGATCGAACTATAATTCTCCGTCAAGGTCACTGTCTGATTGACCTTCCAAATGCATTTGTGTGTTAATATTTCCTTGAGAAACTTTGCATATTTAGGCATACACTCCAACGCCTCCACCAAAGACAAATTGATCTGAATTGAGTTTTAACTTGATGTTGTCTCACCCTTTATGAATATGGAATCTTAGGATTGTATGGTGGTGGTGGTACATATGGTTTCTCTTCTTCTTTTTCATTTACCTTTTCCTTCTGTTGGCTATTTTGTTGAGCACTTAGCTTCTCTAATTGCTTGCCACTCCTAAGTGTGATCGCCTTGAGTTGTTCTATTAGATTGGCCTTAGTGTTGTTTGGTAAGCTACCTACATTTCTAAGAGACAAAACATTAGCAAATTGACCTACTTGTACCTCCAAGTTGTGGATGGATGAAGTGTGGTTCTTAGCAATCTGGTCAAACTTTGCTTCTTTCCTCTTCTGACTCTCTTCTCATCTTCTTTGACTTACTCTTGGCTTGAGAACTTCCCAACACATCCATTAACTTGTCCATTTTGTTCTCCGAAGACCCAAGTTAATCTTTTTGAAATTTGGGAGGTCCTTGTGTTCTCACTTGCCCTCCTGCATTGTTAGTACTCCACGAAAAATTTGGGTGGTTCTTCCACCCAAGATTGTAAGTATTAGAATATGGATTGTTGTTACCTCTTTGTGACTAACCCAAGTAATTCACTTGTTCTATACCAGTCGCTCCCAACAAGAAGCATTCAGTTATGCCATGTTTGTCTTGCCCATATAATTCATATTATGACTGTATGGTCTTGACTATTGATGAAGAAGCTCCTTGCATATTGGTCAACTGTTTGGTAAAGGCCGTAATTTGTACTTACAAAGCTGTCACAGAGTTAAGTGGAATCGTTCTTTTTTTTCTTCTCTTTGGACCCTTGTTTAATCCTTTCATTTGATCGTGAACTGCATCAATGGTTTTCCTCATCAAAGACCCTCTAGCAGTTTCATCTATTATTCCCCTTGTGTTCTAAGTTACACCATTATAGAATGTCAGTAAAAAAAATTCCTTTAGAAGGTTATAGTGGGGGAAACTCCTTTATAACTCCTTAAATCTCTCCCAAGCTTCATACAATGACTTCCCATCACCTTATTAAAAATTGGCAATCTTTTTAATGATTCTTGTTGTCATGGTCAAGGGAAAGTACTTAGCCAAGAAAGCTTGGGCTAACTGCTCCCAAGTAGTAATGTGGCTTATACTAAGTGAATTGTACATGCCTTCTCCCGATCTCTCAAGGTAAAAGAAAGCAACCTCAATCCCACGGCATAATCCGACATCCCATTAAATATGAAGGTATCCCAAACCTCTAAAAAATTTATAAGATAGGTGTTGGGATCATTGTTGGGGAACTCATAAAATTGTGCACTGCTTCAAAGTATGTTGAGGAGTGTCAGCTTGATCTTGAAATTATTAGCTTAAATAGTTGGCCTTGCAAGTCCTTGAGGATAGAAACTTAGCCTCATAAAATCCATCAATGTCCTCCTAGCTCCTCCTTGCTCTCCTTCCTCTACCGTATTCCTTTGTATTTGTTCTTGAGCTCTAGCTCTTCTTAGCTCTCTTTTATGCCTTATAATATCTAAACGTTCTTCCTCACTAAACTTGTTGGACCTTCTCGTGCTTCTTATATTTATGAACCTAGAAAAACACAAGGAAAAATATCAAACACTCTTAAATCAAAGTCACCTAAACTAAACAAGGTGTTAAACAAAACAATCCCCAGCAACGATGACAAAAACTTGATTGATTGCAAAACTAATTACGAGTTTTACACTCAAAATCACAAGTATACAAGTCATTACTTGTATTAAAAAGCAGATATAATCCCATAAAGATTGTTCTTAGACATTACTTTACTTAGGCTATACTTTGTTTAACACTCAAATTCGAATATTGAACTGAAAAGTTAACTAAGTCAAACAAACTAATAAAACAAAGAAACAATAGAAGTCTATCAAGAGAAATAATCAAGTTATGACTGAGGGAATTTGACCTATTATTAATGCTAACCTAGCCAATTATATATTCACAGGGTGTCAGTTCTAGACGAACATTGGTTGATTACTCTCTATAGAGTTATAACCAATCCCTAAATTGTAAACCTTAATCGTATTATGGACTTGCAATCTCTCAATTCACAAATTAGCCACAATTTCAATTAGTTCTAAAGCTCTCTACTAGACAATCGGGTCTCATACGGGATGTCTCTCTATGAAATTATCAACTAGATTGATTAAGTGGTCAATTAGATCGCCTAACTCTCGTTAATCCAATCTAATCATTTTTATCCAGTTCACTTCTCAGTTTATTACCCAAATATGCACATTCATTAATCAATCACAACACCCAACTTAAGTAAACACAAATCAATTAGATTAACATTAAAGACAAGCAAAATCTCGAAGGTAAAGTTAAAACATCATTATTAACTCAAGATCAATAACCATACAACCCATCTCAATTTTACATATAAAAATGAATAACAAAGTAAATGGGGAGGAAATGAAACTTAGGTTGGACGACTTGGGAGAGCGGCAGTGTCGGGAGATTACCTATTTTGGGAAGCTTTGGCGTCGAAACCCTCTCCTTCTTTCTCTTCTTCTTTTCTCTCTCTTCTTTTTCTCTCTCTTTTTTGGGTTACCAAATGTAGGCAAAATCCAATTAAGGAAACCTTAGTGTCTTTATAAGGTCTGAAATGTCCCTTAAAAACTTGAATCTGAAAGTGGCTCCACATTTGTCTACGCGTAGGCCACGATCATGAACTTTAGTGCACGATTGTAGCCTAGTGATTTGCTCTCTGTCACGATCGTGGTAGATCCCCCATGATCGTGGCCTGATGTTTGAGCTTCTATCACGATCGTGGCATCTATTAGTGCTTTTGCCACGAGTGTGGCAGGTTCCCCACGATTGTGGCCTTATGTTTTGATTCAGGTCTCCTCCAAAACTCTTCCAAATGCCCTAAAACACTAACAAACTCATCACGACACCTCATATATATATAATTGAAGCTCAAAAACATGTTCTCAACCAAAGAACACTCAAAACACAAATGTTTATAAGCTAACACAATTCTTAATGTAAACACACAATTAACCACTAAAAACATATCAAATTACCTATTAAAATACGATGCAATCTACACGTATCATTTATATTCCTATTACTTGGTTTTCATTTTCTCTTTGATTAATATTTGATTTTCTTTAAAAAATTATGGTAACAATTGTAAATAGTAGTTAAGTGATGTTCCATTTTAAAATGAAAATCTCATTCTCTATCTTTTTTTCTTTTGCTATAATTTAATTGTCACCTATTTATCTCTTATCATAATATAATTATAATATTTATTGAAAAATTATTTTAAACACTTTTATACTTACTTTAACACATCTAAAAAAGACATTTTATATCACAAAACTTTATTAAAGGCTTCATGATTAAAAAAATTCTTTTTTTCCATTTTATTAACTAATCAATGTTGAAAGGTGATAATCTTCCAATGAAGATGACAAAGAAGATTTAGACTAGAAATTTTACCAAAAGTAGGAGAGAATTTTGAAATTCTCAATAAGAACTTTAATAATAACTTAAAGATAAGAATGACACTCTTAATGGAGGAGGAACTCTCACTTGTAGTTGGCACTTATCTTAAATCATTTGTTGTAAAAGGAGGATTATCCATATTTACACTACAAAAGGATTCTTCTACATAACTAATAACCACCACTAGTTCTTTACAATATTTTTTGAATTAAGATATGTCAAAAAAGTATCTAGATATTTTTTTCTAGATAATTAGGATAGATTTTAAATATTTCAAGAAAAGATGTTTGTAGATGTTTTCTAGAATTTGAATTGTACTTTTTATCCTTTGGAATCACACAAACACCTATTTCCTTGAATCAATACATGAAATCCAAAACAAATTTATAGTATAATACCCCTTACACTTAGTTTGGTAACATCAAGATAGCTTCTAAGTTTGATGATGATATCCTTATTCAAAGGCTTTGTGAAAATATTAGCTACATAGTCTTGAGTCTTCATGTACTTCAACTCTACTTCTTTTCTCTCTATACATTCTTATGAAATGACATCTTATATCTATATGCTTGATTCCATCATGGAGGACCAGATTTTTAGTTAAGGCTAATGTGAACTTGTTGAAAATAATTACTTGCACTGAAAATAATTACTTGCACAGGTTTTCATAGAATATGAAACTCCATCAAACTCCTTAATTAAATGGCACGAAAAACACAAGATTTAGCAACCATATGGTTAGTTTCACAAGTAAAGAGATTGACAATAGGTTGCTTTTTAGAACTCCAAGTCAATGTGATATCTCCCATGTAAAATATACAACTAATGGTGCTTTTTATATCAATAACATCTCCAGCCTAATCATTTTCATAATAGCCAATAAGCCTAAACTCATAATTAAGTGTACCTTTAATATAATAAAGGATCCTTTTATCCATCTTCAATTGTGTGATATAGGTGACTCTAAGTGGTGGCTAATAATTCCAACTTCATAAAGGATGGGCCTTCTAAGTTTAAACTAGCATAAGCTCCCATCAAAAATCTTGAATAGTGTAGGATCCATATTTTCTCCTTTTTCATGTTTGGACATTTTGATTCCACATTCAATAGGTTTCTTGATAGGCTTGCATTCATCCATCTTGAAATTTTAAAACACTTCCTTTATATAGCCTTCTTGGGAGATAAATATGTTCCTCCTTTTACTTTACTCCAACGCCAAGATAGTAAGATATAAGGCCAAAGTCAGTCATCTCAAACTCCTTTGTTATTATGCCATTAAATTCTTTAATCAACCTTGGATTGTTTCTTGTGAAGAACAAATCATCTTTACATAAGCAAATAATTAAGATATCCTTATGCTTATTCTTCTTTGTATAGAGGGAATTTTACAAAGATGACATCTTAAATTATTTATCAATTTAATTACACCATGCGCTTAGTGCTTACTTTAAGTCATATACGGATTTCTTCAACTATGGCACTTTATCTCTATGACATTTTACCACTTATCCTAAAGGCTCTACGTAGACTTCTTATTCAAGAAAGGTATTAAAAAAGCCAAACTTTATATCCATTAGATGAATCTTTCATTTATTTAGGGCTTCTAAAGAAATGAATAACCTAAAAGTTTCTAAATAAGCAACGAACATAAATCCATTTTTATAATCAATGTCGACCTTTTTCTTGTAGCTTTTTGTCACTAACCTTACATTATATCTTTCTTTCCTTTAATGTTCTTCTTTTTCTTATAAACCCAATTTACTCTAATTGCTTTTTCTCTTTTTAAAGTGTCACACAATCCTATGAATCATTCTTTATAATGGTATTAATTTTCTCATCCATAGCATTGCTCCATATCTTGTTTTGGACCACTTCTTGAAAACCTATTTTATTCATAATTAGCAAAGAGACAAAAATAAATTTAAATCATTTTGATGGTGAAGTATGTCTTGTAAATCTCTTACCTTTCACATCTCTCTTTCCTCTAAGTATGAAGATGGAGAGTTACTATAAGATGATGCCTTCGGTGATGTTAGCGGTGCAGTTAGCTCTTGTGCTTCTTCACTTACTTTCTCTTCTTCCTTGTCTTTAAACATCTGAGAAAGGAAGTTTTAATTTTCATTTTGAATATCTTATTACAATGTACCTTCTTCATTAGTCTTTATATCTCTACTAATGGCCACTTTGTCATTGCTTGGACTTTAAAACATATTGCCTTTTAACTAACAAACACAAACTTGTCACTCTTATCATCAAGTTTTGTTCTCGTTCCATTTAGTACGTGGACATAAATTATACTCCCAATTACCTTCAAATTTGTAATGATCATTTTACATCCACTCCATGACTTTTATGGTGTTGTTCCATGCACAATACATATTAGTGAGCATTTAGACAAGTAGACTACATATTTAATGGCTTCTACATAAAACTCTTTAGGCATCTTTTTTCTTTTCAACATGCTTTGAGCCACTTTAAGAAAGGTTACATTCTTCTTCTCTACTACTTTATTTTGTTGGGAATATTTTAGAATTGTTAAAGGACGACAAATTCTATACTTTTCACAAAATTTGTTAAAGTCTTTTAATATGAATTCTCCTCCTCTATTAGATCTCAAATCCTTGATCTCACCTCTAATTTCTTTATCAACATATTCCTTAAATATTTTAAAGGCAATAAATGACTTCAATTTCTCTTTCATGAATACCTATGTCTTTCTTAAAAAATCATCAACGGAGAGAAGAAAGTATCTATTCTTTCCAAAGAAGCAAGGTGAAATTGGACCACATGTATTAGTATATATGAGTTATAACAGCTCCTTAACTCTTATAATGACCTTCTCTAAAAAGCATTTTATTAAATGTTTCGTAAGTAAGAATCCCTCATATAATTGATCTAGATCCCTCATATAATTAATCTAGATGAATGATAGAAGTTAATTTTTTCACGTTCATGCTCATCAACTTTATTTCTTCACATTTTAGATTCACAAATTTTAGGTGCCAAAGAGAAGAAGGATCTTTGATGCAATGTTGAAGACATTTTGCTACATCATTTTAAATGTTAATTAAAAATTTTCTACAATTTTCCATTGGCACCTTGGCTATCAAGTTATATTGTAATCTCTTATTAAGAGACAATGATCTTTAAGGTGAATATCATAACCTTTCTTTAAGAGTTGGCCCAAATATAGCATATTATTTGATATATATGGAATATATTATACATTTGAAATAAACCCATGTGATCTATCTTTCAAATAGAATTAAGATGCTACCTTTGCCTTTAATAGGTATCTTGGATGACATTGCCACTTACTCCACAAACATATCATTTTCTAATATAAATGGTTGCTAATGTAAGTTTTCAAGCGCCAAATGTTATTTGTAACCCTTTCCTCTCTTTTGTAATCCAAAATAGAGCAGAATCTTCTTTCTTTCCCCCCACAACATCGTAGGCTTTCTCTTCAACTTTGTTAGGAGCATTTCGACATTCCAAAGCAAAGTGGTCGAGTTTGTGACAACTAAAACATTCAACTTGATATTTTCATACCTTTGACTTACATCATTTCTTATCATGCTTCCTCTTTCAAGCCCTCTTGCAAATAGATCACTTTATCCTCTTCCTTCATTTTTAAATAGTTTGAAGCCTCCTTATCTTTATATTCTAGGTCCTCCACCACAACCTCTTGCTCTTGGCCGTTTTGGGTGCTAAAGTTTTTTTTCCTTCTCATTCAAAGTGAGATTTGTTTGACGATCATGAGCTAAGACCTCTTACTTCCTCTTTTTCCTTTCTTCGTATGCTTCAAGTGATCTTTTGAGTTATTCAATAGTCATAGCCTTCAAATCTTTTGTTTATTCAATAATTACTTGAATATACTCAATTTTAGAAGTAAAGAATGGAGAATTTTCTCCTTCACTCTTGTGTTATGATAGCTCTCATTATTTCTCTTTTGATTGCCTTCATATAGTCATTGCAAAATAATCACTTATAATTTCATTCTCATTCATATATAAAGCTTCAAAATCAGTTTTTAAAGATTAGAGGCATTTTTTTTTCTTTCTCCTCTCGTTGCATGATACTTGGACCTTCTTCCACAATTCCTTAGAGGTTCTGGAGGTTAAGATCAACTCAAGAATCTCATCATTCATGGTTTAAAAGAAAAGGGAGAGAGCTTTATTGTCTCTCTTCCTTGAACCTTTCAAGGCATCCTTTTGAGGTTGAGACAAAGTAGTCCCATCCTTTTGCTCAATATTATTATTTTTTATAGTCTCATAATGATCATATGTTCAAATCAAAACCTTCATTTTGATGCTCCAATTTCCATAGCCTCCCTTAGAAGACTTTGTAACTTGGGGGGTCAGGTCACCTGCCATCTTTAATCACAAGGATCTTTCGCCTCTAATACCACTTTGTTTGAAGGTGAAAGGCTTCTAACAAGATTTAAAAAAAAAAAAGATTTAGGTTAGGCACTCTACTAAAACTAGGAGAGGATTTTGAAATTTCTCAATAAGAATTTTAGTAGCAACTTCAAGATGAGAAGAACACTCTTAATGGAAGCGGAAGGACTCATATTTATACTACTCAAGGATCTTCATATATAACTAATATCCACTAATAGTTTTTTGTTAATATTTCTAAAATTAATATATTTCTACCAATTAACTAGATATTTCTATCTAAATAATTGGGAGATATTTTTTAAAGGTGTCTAGATATTTTAAATGGTACTTCTAAAAAAA
>JANIHY010000008.1:28316913-28348240 GCA_027479065.1 Erythroxylum brevipes | reverse complement strand
AGTATGTCTACTGCACTGGAGTCGGAGTCTAGGGTCGGGATCAGTTCGCGTCTGCATTAGTGTCTTTCTAAGTCATGTGTAAATGAGTATTTCCGCGATTTCTACTAAATTGAACTGTTATTGCTTAGGGCCCCAAATTGATAAATGTATACTTGAAATGTGATCACTGAAATTGTGTCTTGATCGAATGCATTCTTTTGAAGTGGGCCCAGTATGATTAATGATTTCCGCAAATTAGTGTTTTGTGTCAGTGGGTCCCTAATGGGCGAAAGTCGTATTTGAAATATGTTTTCTAAAAGTGGTTAATATCGGCACGGGCCTTTTTATAATGGAAATTGTGACATGACTGAAAATGATTTCGAATTAAAGGGGACCCAATTTTTTATTGAATTGCGCGCTTGTGATTGATTCTAAAATTTTTTAAAAATTGCGTATTGAGTTTTGTACCTGGATTGACTGCTGTAGCCTACCATTCTCGTGTGGCGCGGACTCGGATATCACCCACGATCTCGGGTTCGGGTCCTGCGAGGTTGGGATGTTACAACCAAACACTCTTAAAGGTGTGAGAATAGGATTGCTACCAAATATAGTTGAATAGGGAGATTTGTTTGATAAAAGAGGGGTAGGAATTCGATTAATAAGAAAAACTGCATGTAAAACACATTCTGATCAAAACTTGGTTGGAAGGTTGGCCTAAAATTTGAGAGCTCTTGCGACGATGAGAATGTGTTGGTGCTTTTGTTCAACCTTTCCATTCTGTTGAGATGTCTCACTACAGGTGGTTTCATGCAAAACACTATTCTTGGCAAAAAAATCAGTCATTGAAAATTCAACTCCTTGGTCACTTCTTATGCATTTTATTTGTTTTGTGATTTGTCGTTCCACATAAGCAAAGAAATGCTTGATTAATTTTCTAGTTTCTGACTTGTGTTTCATTAAATATACCTAGGTCATACGGCTGTGATCATCAACAATGGTGAGGAAAAGTCGATGGCCATGAATGGAAGGTGTGTGGTAAGGCCCTCAAATGTCAACATGCACAATATCAAAGCAAGAGGAAGCAATAGAAGAACTTAAAGTAAAAGGTAACCTTTTTTGCTTCGAAAAATGACAAGTTTCACATTGAACAACATTCTAAAAAATAACCGAAATGTCTATGCTAGATAACAATTTGATTCTTGCATTTGAAAGATGTCCTAGGCGTTTATGCCAAAGATTGTGTGAATGATGTGTACATAGGGGTAAGATAATAGAGTCCATTAGAACGCTTAGCAAAACCAATCATCTTCAAAGTGTTGAGTTCCTGAATAACACATGAATGTTTGGTAAAAGTCAGTTTGCAATGTGAGAATGAAGTAAGTTGACTAATGGAAATTAGGTTGAAAGAAAAGAAAGGAACATAGAGAACATTTGTTAGAACAAGAGAAGAGATACATATTGATGATTACTTGTCTATATTTATAGGCATACAGTAGAAGTATCTAGAGATGGTCTAAAACAAATATGTAATAATTTTTTTGACAGAACAATCTCATCTATTCTGTATCAAAGGACAGTCAAAGTGGGTCTTGAATTTGGGGCATTCCTTTTCACAAAATGTCTCACTGTCAAGCAATGTGACCATTGTTTGATGGTCATAACTAATGCTAGAAACTCGCCCATCTTGTATAAGTACAATACCTATTACTTCTCCACAAGAGTCAACTTGCAAACAAAAAGTTGAGCGAAATTTGGTGAATCCAATACAAGAAATAATGTTAATGCATCCTTTAAAGCTAAGAAGGCATTGGTATCCTCCTTATCCCACACAAAAGCATTCTTCTTCAGCAAATTGGTCAATGGCTTATAAATTTGTCTATAACCTCTAATAAACCTTCTATAGTATTCACATAATCTTTAAAATCCCCTCAGTTGTTTGGTTGTTTTTTATTCAGACCACTGTAGGATTACTTGTATTTTATGAGGGTCAGTTGCTACTCCTTCATAACTAATTATGTGCTCCAGATATTCAACTTAAGTAGCACTAAAATAATAATTAGTTAGCTTTATATACAATTAACGAGCCTTAATGTCTCAAACATTAATTTGTTGTAAATTATGATAGGTTAGTATATCATCAAAGAATAATGTACAAATTTCTTCAAGTAAGCCCTAAATATGTGATTTATCGAGCTTTATATTGTTACAAGGAATTTATCCACCGAAAGGGAATTAACAAGAATTCATAGTGGCCTTTGTGTATCTTGAATGTTATCTTATACACATCGTCCTCATAAACCTTTATTTAGTGACGCTTAAAACAACAATTTGCCTGTAATTATTCTAAACCATCTCCATTTTTAGCTTCAGAGATCATCAAGAAATAGCATACCACGTCTTCTATAGAAATAACACTCTCCGTTTTCTTCTTAGAAACTTCTGCTATCCATTTACCTTCTTCACTCTTCAATTCTAGCTTATACATCTTCCACCAAAACTTTATTACCCCCTTTTGGTAGTTGTAAACTATATTATCCAAAATGAATAGCCATTGCATAATTAAAACCATGTCATTACCCTCAATATCAATCACCAATACATTAGCGATAAACTCTTTACAATTCATTTACCATCTAAAATTGCAACATATATAGTTACAATTAAGATGCTTTACCCATCCCACAATAATAGCAATGTCCTTTTATCTCCTCTAATTCTCCACTAAACTTCTTTAGTAACTCCTTATACACAAAATTGTGAATGCTTTCTCTATCGATTAATATATGAATTGTTCTCACATATACTATTCCCTTACTATTCATTTGTTGGTATTTGGCCTCACTAATTCTAACAATGGTTTACAAAGATATACTGGGTTACGTAATATCTTCTTCATTCTCCTTTAACTCCTCAAATTCCATCTCATCCTTTAAGAACATACCAACTAGGTATGGTTCTGGTATTACCAATCTTTGAGATGAATATCGAACTCAACATAATAATCTTTGACGATACATCTTTACCTTAACTCCTTCAATTCACCAATTAGATCTTCAAAAATAGCCTCACCAAACCTCTATTCCAATGCTAATAAGTACTCTGCCCAACTAAGAGTTTCCCTTATCAATATGTTGCAAAGACATAGTTCATGCCACATTAGTGCTTGACCCTCTAAGTGCATGGCCACTAACCCTACATTTACCTCAAACGGGGTCCTATCAAGTGTGAAGAATTGCTCACACTTAAAGGCCCATACTCCTAGCCCTTCCTCTCTAAACACAAGAAATTCAATATTACTAAAACTTGTAGGCATTGATTAATGTCCTTGAACTGATCCCTCCACATTTCTAATCTTAAGAACACAATGATCCTCATACCCAACTCCAAACAATTATGCATTATCCTTATGATACAATTGCATAATTCGTTCCTTTAGTTCATACAAGTTTATTTCTTAGCAAAGCTCCAACTCTTGAAATTGATTGTGCAACCCTTCTTCAATCCTTCCCCATTCTTAAGCCATGTTGCCACTTCCACTTGAGTTGATTTGACTTTATCACCAAATTGATGTAGTTAAATTTTATTAAGAATTTGTACTTGATATTTAGGGTTTTTCTTAATTCTTACAAATGATAGTTAAAACCAGAATCCAAGGAGAGAAAGAATGAACAAATCAAAGAGGGAGAAAAGTAGATATAATTTTGTTAACTCAATTTCATAATGTTTTAATTCAACAACTATTTTAGTCATTAATAATTGGCCAATTAAACATTTACACTTGCATATTTTATTAACTAGAGTTTGCCCATTCAGTCTCCTCTTTGATTCTGATTCAACTCTTTACAATGTCACTTCATAACTTTAAACAATAACATATTTCTCTTCTTCATCATCAACTCACTTATCATATCCTCCTCGTTCCCTATCAGCCAAAAACTTCATCATCATCCATGAACAACTCCTTCCTTTGCTGCAAGATATACCTTCACCAATATTTCTTGCTCTATTTTGTAGTCACGCTTTTTCTTTCATTCTTCAAGTATACAAAAGTATATCCTTTTTGGATGCTTAGTTACATTAAGTGTCCTAAAAGTAGTACCAGAATGAAATCAATAGCAATATTAGAAGCATGAAATCTTAGCTCTCTTTCCTCATCAGAAGTATTCTCTGAACCTCAATTTAATCATTAATTAAATCAAAAACACGAGGTGCCTCACCGATTCCATCATTAAAAAAAAAATCAAACTCTTACCCATATATCCTAATAAATTATTTCTACTCTCATAACACATTCCTTATCATTTGCGGAATCATCCAAGTCTAATGAAGGTAGACGGTTACACTTTGATTATGGAATCACAGATAGTGCTTAATGTTGTCCAAACTCTATTTGTTGTTATGCTTACCTAAATTGCTAAGCTTACTGAGTTAGGTCAACAAAAAATGTTTACCCTAATTGTTTGCCAGGACTCAAGACATGGAGAAACTTCCCGGGGCAGGCAAGGACATTAAACCATCAGCTCCCACCCCACGGAAAGAGACGTACACACCACAGATATAACACTTAAAACGCAAATACTTAATATGGAGTACTGTTTATTCAAACTAGCAACCTCCCTTTCCTGGATGGTCACTGAATACAATCGCGATAAATTTACAACCCATTCATTAACAAATAACAAAGCTAAATACGTGTTGTCAAATAAACACGAAATGACATACATGATCTACTTAAAAAGAAAATGGCCCTCCCAACTTTCTGCAAAACTACAATATGCTATCATTACAAAATGGCAGAAAATGAATCAATGAAAATGAAAATCATGGGCAAAACTCACTCCTAAGGCATGATCACAAGCAACAATGGTACCACTCACACCTATATTCATGAACGGCAAATGGTGATACGCTAGTCAAAGCATGCCATGTATAAAATTGAAAGCATAACTTTTTAAAAGAGCAGTGAAGACCATAGTGATTAAAAACCCATAAGTTAGGCAGATAAGAAGCAGAGAAATGAATTTCCATTTAGAATAAGTCAGCTTTCTTTTTCTGCATGTCCTGCTTCCACTTTGGCAACTTATAGAATGCTTCTTTTGCCATCCCAAATACAGTCTGGAAATCATCTTCTGAAAGATAAGCCTGCAGAATGAAATGGACGAAAATCCTTGAAATGCCAATCCAAGAATCAAATTCAGATGTAATCACAATTTATACCAGGACAAACCTCTCTTCTCTTAAAATCAATCCCAGTTACAGGAATCTCAGAATGAACCTTCAGTTGATCATAACTGAATGTAGACTGAATGCTTTCATCACCTTTCTCATCTTGCTCAGCATCTTGCTTTGGCTCTGATTCATCCACATTGCTGTCAGATATGGATGCAGGTTCCTCAATTTCCCTGACTTCTGTATCTTCAGAAACTTGTGCTTCATAAACTTCACTTTTTTCTTCAATTTTCATAGCAAAATTACAGATCCATAAGAGCTAAAACAAAGTGAATTTCAATTTAAAAAGCATCATCAAAAGACTCACTCCTACAGAATCAAACGACTTCATGTGACTATTTTAATGTCTCTGTAACTTCTTACAGTTTAAAGAAAAAAGAAATTTTCTTTACCTAAGGAGCCAGCCTCTGAGCTAGGAGTATGTGAGGGAGAGCCATCTGGACTTTGCTTCTTCTTTTCTGCAGTAAGAACGGATGATAAAGCAGCTACGGCTGCAGCTCTTTGTGACCCCTGACTTGTTCCAGAGGGCTTTGGAGGAGTTTTGTTTCCAGAGGATGAATTAAATGCTGAGGATAAGGCAGCCAAAGCTGAAGCTCTTTGTGTTGGTCCTCCTGAACCATTGGACCTATCCTGGTCCTGTGGATAGATTACAGCACAATCACCGCACAAAGTACCAAATTTTGTTTGGAGAGAAACGAGATAAATAATAAATTTGCTAACAGATACAAAAGCTCTGTTACAAGACATTATTTCACCAAAGAGTAGGATATAATCTGGATAGAGAAACTGTAACAGGAAAGACACTGAGGCACAAAAAGTAGAAGAAGCTCAACGTCTTACATATTCAATTTGAGTGTTACAGGGATGTTCCAAGGAAACAGAAAGGGTGCAGGCAGAGTTAGAAATTATTCTCAGCTGAGGAAATTCTCATTAAATCTAAAATGTTTATAAAAATAAATAAATATAAACAAAAATGCCAAGTTTTAATAAATCTTGTAGGTTCCAAAGAGCTGAAAGCAATTAACAAGTCAGAGAAATCTTATCATGATGACATGAACTATTAGGACTTTGTCAGTGGTGTCAAACTAAAAAGTGATTGAAGTTAAAAACTCAAGGAAGATGCACTCCACTGGTAATTGGATTTGCACGCACTAATGGTTAATTTGGGCTGTACAAATACACTACATCGTATGTAGCAGTCAAAGTTTGGAATAGCACAGATAAGTCAAACACCACTATATTGTTAGTTACACAGAGAAATAAGTGTTAATAGAAATGAAAAGAAGCCATAAACAGATACCCCCTTTCCTCCCTTTCTTGTTCCCAAAATGTTAACCAAATAAACTTCCAAAACGTGAAAGGAAATAAACATAGAAGATATGGGCCACAGTGGGGCAGGCACATATAGCTATGCCTCTGGTGTGGACATATTCCATAAGCATAGTTTACAACAACAGTTATAATTACAGATTTCAATGGAAATTTTCCTATTCACCAAGTGGGTTATAACATCTAAAGTATCGACCACAAGTTTATATGGCATCCCATCTTGACTGTCTTCATTAAATTATGCTATAACCTGTATTGTGAGACCAAAAGTTTGAAAAACTTGTGACAAGATTCAGTAGAGAATCTAACAAGGGATATAACTAGTCAGTTCTGTATATTTTTAGTGGAGAAAAAAATGCCAAGTGTACTTCAATGACAAATTGAACTCTTTTTCTTATAGTTCGTTTTGCAACAGGCTGATAGTTTGGACAGTATTAAGATAAAAGCTTCAGAGAAGCCACTTTAATAATAAAAACTAGTTGCAAAAGAACGCACCAAATTACTACCTTGAAAAGAACAATTCACAAGGATGACATGTATGAAGCTAAAACAATTAAAAGAACATACAAAGGCCTCATTTATGGATAGGAGAAAATAATACTTATACAAAACATATAAACAGTTCGCTTACTGGATAGGCTGACTTGTCACTAGATGGGTTAAGGGCAGATGACAAGGCAGCTAATGCAGAAGCTCTTTGGGTAGGCCCGCCTTGATTTCCATTGGACTTTTCCTGTCATGTAATAAAATAGCATTGCTAGTGTGTGAAAATAACGAAGTCCACATGCAAGGTTTTTGTACAATTAAGACAATTCAACCTAAATACCAACATCAGATGCAGAATTTCTGACAAACACATTTAGCATGTGTGGGGGAAACAAGAAAATAAGTTATAAACTGCAACTTTGAAGCAAGATCTGCAATGACATATTCCCCACTATACAAAACATTTGCAGGTATAGAATCAAAAGAAAATATTGTGTGAAGAAATTACTGCCAAAATCCACAGAGAAAAAGGAGTACATTCACAAGAAATAGATGCACATTCATATAATTTCTAAATGCTAGATAATGACATTCAATTTTAAAAGGAGCATTCACTTGCTTCAGGTAAGTTATTCCATGAAAATATTCTAAAGATTAATAATCGGGCTAATAATATAAGAGAGAAAGGAAGAGAGTCGTGATATCCTTCTCAATGGAGAAGAGAGTGGAAAAAAGAAAAATAATCAAAAGAATAAACATGTTGCACTGGAAACATAATCACATTATCACAGTGAAGCAATTGTATACAGAAACCAAGAATCTACCTCCACAGCTTGGTGTCCTAAACCAAAGAGCAATGCTACCTTCTTTTGAAATGAGTTTCCTTGAACCTGAAATTTATATTGGGAATCGATAAATAAAAATGCAGCAGCAAAATTTCATATGCAATGCAATAAAAAAAACGCATCTCAAGGACAAAAAACATAAATTGTTTGAGGGACAACAAATGAAAAAATTTTAATCAGTTGCAATCTCATCCTCAACATTTTATCTACTAGACCTTTTTTCTTACAAGGCATATCCTCAAAAAAGTAGGGATTATATCCAATGGTGCAGTTCAAGCAAGCAATACTATATAACAGTTTTTGATGCTATCTTATAGTTGCAACTGAATTCTAAGAGCTTCCAAGTTTAATGTTTACGAATAGATGTCTCTAATCTATTTTTCTTAGGAATAAATATCATTAATATATAATTTTTTCCTCCACTTTTTCTCTTCCATCTATGCCCATTAATTCTCAGACAGCCTGATGGTACCCAACTTTAAGAGTTTCTTCATCTCATTGCCTCCATAACTTTTTTCAATAGAATGTTGGCTAAGAAGAAGACCAATCAAATCTGATCAAATATTTTATACAAACTTAAATAGTTTGTACTTGACACCAAGACAAAGCAATCAACACTGATTTAAAACACATAAGATTATATACTTCTTGATTAAACATTTGTAATGATTCTGTATAGCGGCATACTTTACAATTATCTCAACTCTATAGAAGCAGCCCGACAAAATCATTCCAGCAATCATCATTCACCATGAAAAATTATAGAGA
Organism: Erythroxylum brevipes; assembly: GCA_027479065.1. Classification (NCBI taxonomy): domain Eukaryota; kingdom Viridiplantae; phylum Streptophyta; class Magnoliopsida; order Malpighiales; family Erythroxylaceae; genus Erythroxylum; species Erythroxylum brevipes. The sequence continues at coordinate 28,339,604 of JANIHY010000008.1, read as the reverse complement.
GACAAGATAATAGATCATCCAAAGCTTAACAATGATTTGATAGCAGAGCACATACAGTGGCTTTTGTAAGATCCCATGAAAAGTATGTCGTGAAAAATGAAGGTTCATTTCCTTCACTGACTTTAAACAGAGGAACATTTAGTGGCAAACCATCAAGAGATGCAGCCATATCTATATATTTCTGCAAAAAGGAAAATACAGTAAGTACATTATGGCAGGAAAAAAACAGAAAGAAATGATTTTTGAAAGCTTACCTGGCCAACATCAAAAGCATTCTGCTTTTCTTTGGGATCTACTGAATGACCAACCCAAATAAATACCTCAGCATGTGTGTCAAGTATCAGTATGTCCTCTGTCAGCAAGTCATCTTGAGAGAAGTTGTAAACTTCCTCAATCTGCTCAATAGAATACAACAGGCTGATAAGTATTTGTCTAGACAGAATTTTCAGAATCACACAAAGACTAAAACTCACCTGAAATCTCCCTGGAATCGCAAGCAGCAAAATTTATCATAAAAGGTTGGTTAGAATTTACTTAAAGGGCATGACTGTAAGATGTAACTTTCTTTCAAAAGGTGCAATAAGAGAAAGAAATTACTAGAATTCCAATAAGCAGAATAAGAGACACCTTTGTTGAGTGAATATGAAAATAAGTGGGGATCTCTGAAAGTTTCTGGAGAAACTCTTTTGCTGGTGTAATTCTGTTTGCCCCCAAGTGCAAACCAGAAAGATGAGCTTTCAGTTCCTTCTTTAGCATGTTTGACAGCAACGCCAGGCTGAAATAGGTGAATGGTATTAAAGACAAATGAGGAAAATATGCAGTATGTGAAGGACCTCTTTTTTCTTTTTCCTGTGCAAGAAACTCCTTGGAACAATTTTACCAAACCCCCAACCCCATCCCACCCAAAAGAGGATTTCAACCCATGCTCTCTTGAGCTTGGGAAGGAGATACTAACAGCTTGGCTATTCCCTCAATCTGAGAAGAAACTTCAATCGTTTCTCGAGATCTTTCTCAGGATAATTGCGACAGCAAACAAAAGTTTAGTAATCGAATGATCAATTTAATTGCAAAGCTTTAATTTCTCTTTTAGTACTTCCACATAGAGCATATTTAAAAGGTAATAAGAAAAGATTATTCATAGAGACAAAAGGACCAACTAAAAAATTCAATTAAGATCTGAACTTAAAAGTTTCACCCTACTTGACCTAACCCTACATATGTTCTTCAAGGTATAACCATTTCAGTTGACCTCATACTCCAATTCAGCTGAAAGCCAAACCAAGCTATTCAAAAAGTTAATTCAACTAGCTATTTAACCAGTATTATCAAAATTATAGATGAGATATTAGCAACTATTTAGTCATTATACTACCTTTCAGAACATAGAATACATTCACATGTTTCATTCCTTTCAACAAAAATGTTAATGGGACTACCTTCAAAAATTCAGCAGCCTTTGCAGCTAACTGCTGCTGCTCATAAGTACTCTGATTCCCGTGCCACAGGAAAATTGATGAGCCAGATTGCAGAAGAAAACACTCTGTAGAGTTTAATGATGTTGCCACCTAAAAAATAATAACTTTAGTGGACATCTAACAGATAGCTGCCTTCTGTTGGTTATTAGTCAATTAAAACAATCACATGGGAGGCAGCAGGAGAAAAAGGTGGATTGAAAAGATCAAGAAGTTCAAAAATCATGGAGATGTCTTGGAAGTATTTATTGAGGAAATTTTGAACTTTGAAATGTGACATGATTACTAAGCACCAAAAGATGAATTCCAACAAAAAACCATAATTTGGAGTTTAAGCACAATAAAACTGTATTCAGTTAACTAACCTATTGACTGTCACAAATTCTAACATTATTAAGGATTTCCTAGGAAGAAACCATGTAACGTTTCATTTTACAAATGTCTATTAATCTTCTCAATTGACTTGCTTCATTCTATTTATTTTCTTATGCCCATAAACAAATGAATTTTGAATAATCATGTTAACCTACATGAAAAATGACACGCAACTAATTTTTCATAAACAGGCTCAAACTGGTCTATTTTCGGCTTCCATTGACTAAAAACAAGTTTCCTTTAACCTCCTTCCAGACAGGCCTTTTGCTCTGATATATAACTGCTTTTGCTGACAGTACTATCTAGCAGCTGGAGTAGTAGTACTACAATTGGTAGCCTCCTAGGAAATCACTGTCATAGATCACCAATCTCCAACAAAAATAGACAATATATAAGACTATTAACTATGGAAAAAGATTTCAGTATAAATTATCTCATCACATTTAATTTTTAAAGCATTTCCACTTAGAGGAATGCTCATATGCATTTCCACTTAGAGGAATGCTACTACTATCTGGTGACTGTGGTTCCTACCTAATTTGACGAGTGTTAACTGATTTGAGGTTTTACGCGTACCTAATCTAACATTCTATATTTGCAATACTAACTAGTTCTTGACAAATTTCATCGTTAATTTTAACCTTTAGGTTCTACTTTTTTCAGCAGTCTTCAAGTTTAAATTACCAAAATTCAAATAATTATAGTGTTCCCATAAATTTCTTTAATATTCTCAAGAATCTCAACTTTTCTTTGATAAATGATAATTTTAATAAATTCCCACAAAAAGATGAGGAGTTATAAAGCTCATTTTACAAAGCGTTCAGGCTTGCTTTACTTTTTAAACATTCTAATTGAAGGCTTCTCAATAGATCTTGAACTTCAATCTCATGTCTGCTTTTTGATCTTCAATTCTTTTTTGCTTTACTTTTTAAACAAAGTTCTCTAGGTTTTATTTTTAAGTGGTTGCCATCACTATTATTACCAAGGCTAAATTAAGAGAACTAGAAGCATTATCATTATTTTCAACATGATGCAAACAGTCATATTAGTGTTCCCTCCTCCTCCCCCATCTACTAAAGAATCAAACACTTATTATATAACCTAGTTTCCAATAAAAAAAAATTTCAGTAGCATGATACACTTCAACTCTTCACGCTCTCATCAAATCTCAACTTCAGCAACACTTGATCATAAGTCTATAATGTAAGCTCAAATCTAAAATATCTCTTTTTTTTAATTACATCAAAGAGCGACATCAAAAGTATCTAGATACATCTTGTTCGTGGAAGTGTTGGACATTAGTTGATCCTAGTTCTTGTCGTAAATATTTCAATGAGATGACAATGGAGAAGATAATGAACAATGAGGTAAAAGGTTAAGATTATATTTAAAAATGGTTCCTTAATATACGTAGTTAGGCATCATAAACCAAGCATATGAAAAACTGGGAAATTTTTTCAATCGGGTTAAGGAATAATTTGTTCAAGTGAATTCCAATTACCAATTCAAAGAATTCTAAAGTAATATGTAAAGACAACAATGAGGAACATACCAGTGGAGGAGATCATTAAGGAAAGGATATGTATCAATGCAAAAACTAATAATTCTTTTCAGCAAAAACGTGCAAGATTACCAGTTACATACCGCATCAACTTGCTCTGTCTTATTGTTATGTATTGAAGTTCCAGAAACCCTAAAAAGTGCAACACTATCTGTAGTGTAAGTTTCATCCGCCACTCCTTTCTCAGCCACAAGATTCTTGTAACCAGAGCTCAAGCCACCCTAAGGTGATCATATTAACTAGTTAACCACCCTAGATTGTCACACATCCCTATTTTTAGAACTTGTAAAGAAAAAACTTGCAGAGGAAGTTCACAATTTACCTTGAGGACTAACATAGGCTGAAAAAGTGCAACAAATTGTGGTGGCTCCTTACCTTGGAAAATGCGACCCTATAAGAATCATCTATTATAGACAAGTCTAGATATAACCTTCCAGCAATTTAAAACAAATAAAGTCATACCTGAACAGGCCTACCCTTAAGTGAGTTGAACATAGTATTTGCCAATTGAATTGTTGTATTCTGGTCTTCCTATATTTGAAAACAATGATTGAGAATAAAAATTGGAACATTATTAAAAGAGATTCAACCACGACTACGTATAAATTAATTTCTTATACAACCATAGTACATGCTACTTTCAAGTAATTTAAGTAGATAATTAAATATCACCTTGATAAAACTAAGGAAGCAAAACAATAGTGTAGCACAGCAAAATGCAAGCAACTAATTACTTCTAACATGTTGAAACTTGCATGCTACTAACAAGGTTACAAAATATCAAAAAGATATTTACATGAAGAAGTTGTAGAAGAGGTTTGCAACTTATTCTTGCCTCACCAAGGAAATAGAAAAGTATGATGCCAATCTTAAGCCTGTACCTATTATGCAATGAATAGAATAACATTTTATACTGGATGAGAATTGAAAAAAAAAAAAGCCAGATTGAATGAGCTAAATATGCAAGACATTGATTGGATTAATGTAGACAAGGTGGCTACTTTTATGAAATAAACATCAATGATGAGTAAATAATTCCTGCTCAGAATCTGAAAAGAGACCTATAAAGTTAAACTCCCAATGGTATACCATAGTTCAAGTAATCGAGAAATGGCTAAAGTATGAATGACCAAAGACAAAATACACCCTAGTACTGCTCCTAACACCTTATGATACTTAAAAGTATTTGGAATAAGACTGCATGTCCTATAAATAGGCAAAAGAAGCATCTTTGTTTCTAATTTCTAGCATAACCATACTAGTGTTGTGGCTATGAGAAGTACTAAATGAAAACCCAAAAACCCTTTCAAGTATATGACCCTATGTCATGAATAATATTTTATACCATTAGTATAGGACTTAGTGGCCCATGAAAATATTAGATAGAGGTGCTCTACGTATCCTAAATCTGAACTAAGATAAACACATTACCTCTATGCTATACTTTCCAAACCAACAGCATAGGAAGTAATCTTCTTTCCTATCACCTGAGTGGTAGGTGTATAGGATGATATAACAATCTCCACTATAAAATTTACCGATATCCTCTTTAAGCAATGGAGTTTTAGCTCTGCCATTAATGCACCAAACCTGGGGAGGAACAAGAAGTAGAATATTAGTTTCGTGAAAGCTCCACAAATAGAGTAAATATGAGACAGAATTACGAAGTGAACCTCCATCTTCCCCCCTCCTTCAAGCAAAGGTGGCACTTCCTCACTTACAGGAGCACTTTTTGCCGTACCCTTGACACCAAGGCCTTGTTGCTTCAGCATTGCTAACATATGTAAAGGGTCTTATTTAATAATGCTAATTATGACTATATGAGTCCAATCCAACTCCAAAGCAATATTTTTACCAGCTACTTTCCCTCTTCCCTCCTCAGAACCAGGGGCTGCAGATCCTGCTGGCCAAGAATCAAAGTTTGACTTGAATGCATGTGTCTCATAACCTTGAATAAGTCGTGTTATACGAGTAGCTTTTGGCCTGTTTTGGCTAACAACAAATCCCTGCAGAAATAGATGGAATATAAGCTTTCCAAATGAAACAAAAAGGAAATGTGATGTTTGTACCTCGGCAGCCTGGATTGCAGATTTTCGCTCCTCTACTTGTGTTACACGGCCAACCCAAACAAATACCTCAGCACCACAGTCCAACAGATAGCTTTTATTGTTTTCTAACAAGCCTTTGGACAGTTCACCTTCAACAATCTTAACCTCCCCATCAGTGATGCTACAGGGAACAGTAATTATGATTCAACACTCTATATGCACACAGTCCAAAACAATGGTTATCTGGATAGCCATCTTTTGTGTTTCTTCATGAAAAAAATTCCGAATCTTACAAGATAGAACCGGATCAGAATATAAACAGATAAGTTAACTTTGAAAGCTTTAATCATTGGTATCTGCAATATAATTTATACTTAACAGTTGGCTACCATTTTCTACCACAATATTAAAAGATATAAATAAGGCTCAAAAGAAGTCGTACTGAAATCAAGAAATAAAGCCTGCCTTCCATCCACACTAAAGTAACAAGTTTGCCAAAAAACAAAACATGTTAGAACCTTAAAGGATAAGAAGATAAAATTTTATATAATGTGTTCTGGCAGAAAAGATGTCATTTCATACATAGCAAGAAAGTAAGTTAAAGAAATATTAAATGATTCTAGAAGCCAGCTAATAATGATGAAATATTGACATTACACAAGATTTGCAAACTAAGGCATAAATGAGAAAGAAAAATGCTATTTTGAATTGATTGATAACAGAATATACAGTTCAAAAGAAATATGTGTCAAATAGAAATGATCATAAATTAAAATTAACATTTTGATATAAAATAGAATGCAAAACCACAAAGAAAATAAGCATCACTCTTCTCAAATAATGCAAGTATCTAAATACTCACTAGTGAGCATAAAACAGATATTGAGGATTAAAGTACCTATAAAGTTTAGCAGGAGCACTCTCTGGGATAATATCCTCTTCACTGGTAACCTTTTTGCCTATTGGAGCAAAACCTCCCATGAGGACCCAAAACTCCCCAGAGTCTGACTCAGTATCTAACTTCCCATCATCTAGCATTGCAAAAACCATTGAGCAAGAAAATAAGAAACAGGAAGAGAATGTATATTTAGGATCTGCGTTTGAATGAAGACAAGTATACTTTCTGGATGTACTCATGGTGGTGTCACAAGAAAATTTCAAATACATGTCCACTTACCAACAATAGCAACATCACATGTCCCTTCATGATACTTTTCCTTCAAAAATTGAATTACTTCCAAAGCCTTGGCTCTTTCTTGGATATTGGAATTTGCACCATTGAACTGATAAATTTTGTTCTCGGAATCCAGTATAAACACATCATCATGATTCAGTGAGGAACGAGCAAAAGGAACCTACACGAAAGACATATGCAGAACAATGTTCCTTTGAGCCAATTTCTTGATTCACTGCAGGTTATATTTCAATTTCTTTCACTAAATTCTAGTCAAGAGAATACCTGCTTCATCCTAACAACCCTTTTGCCTTTGCATATGTATAACCGCGTTTCAAACTCTTCTTCCTCGGGTTTTTTAAATCCAGAAGCAACTCCACCCTCTAATGGTATGATGCAAGGCTTAAAATAGGACAAAAATTTATCAGATTCATAGCCTTGAACTTCTCTATGTTGCACCGCACGTCCTCCAAGTGCTGCATCTAGTTCAACAGCTTTAATAGCTGCTGTTCCAGCTTCATCCTATGAAAAGTTTGTCGTAACATGTGAGACCAGACTCAAGATAGAGGAACAATACAAGGTAACAGAAAGTAAGGTCATGAAAGAGAAAAGATAATCCAGTCAAGAAACACCTGAGTTGTGTCTCTTCCAATCCAGAAGTGAATATCATATATATAAGCACCTCCCTTTCCAGATGTTGTCTACAGCACAGAAGAAAAAGGAGAGAAAGATAAAGAAAATCTGCAACATTAAGCTTGCCCGTGTGAATGCAAAAGATGCAAAAGCATGCCATTGAACTACAATGTGTCCAGATATAAATGACAGCGTAAAATACATGCATGTTTGCTCTGTTGGTACAAATCAATTGACCACCACAGAAAGAGACTTTTAAAGAAAGAGCCAATATAATGGTATCACATAAATGGTGGCAACAAAACAATGTACACTCAAGGCAAATCACAAAAATGTTGATTGCAGGATCTTGTACTAGGCAGCCACCCACCCTAACTTCCTTTATGAGCTTATCACACAAACAAACCCCATAAAATGACCACACATTGAACGCGCACTCTGTACATTGAAAACTATAGTTCTGATCTGTGACATTATCTAATACTCTAAGAAAATAGATGCATAAGAAAAACTTTTTACAAATAAAGACAGAACAGGGGGAGAGAGAAAGGTGCAGACGCTTATACCTGTAAGATAATGTAACAATCGCCCATGTAGAACTTCCCATATTCAGACTTTTGCAATGCAACTGGCTGAAAATTCTCAATTCGCCAAATTTCAGTCCCTCTAAGTAATGTTAAGTTTACCAGTTTTCAACTGTGAATTGAAGCACTTGCAGAACTCAAAAGATGTAATAAAATATGTACATATTTACTAATCCTACCCCAAGAGAGCTCAAGTACAATATTTGGCATATGTATGATTTCATGTATAAAGTTGCTGCTTGTGCAAAAGGATACGGTCTCTGCCCCACTCCCTGAAATGCAGGGTCCAAAACTTTGGTAGAGCTAGACATAATCTGAAATGCTCCTTGAGACTCCTAACGGAAAATACCAACAATTTGTAATCTCAAGTTATCTGCTACCTAGAAATCGCGCAAAAACTCAGTGCAAGAGGTAGAACTATGATTTTGAGCAGTAGCACATAAGGTAATGTTTCTACAACATGCAGCAAACACGATTAGGATAATTTCGTAACCATCAAACATCAAGTTCAAGAATTTGAATTGCTCAAAGCAGAGAATTACTCCTTTATGCCACGACCAAAGAGAAATACTTTTCCAGCAAGGTAGACAAGCAAAACCATAGAATCCAATAATAGAATGAAGTTGACAACAGTTGTATGCCTAACCCACATAAGCTAGTTTGTACCTCATGTTTACTTGAGATGAGTAGGAGACTCAAGAACAACTTGCTACTTCCACTGTATCCTCCGATGAAATATACAATTTCGATAACTTATCTATTAACTAACAGAAAGCTATCACGAAACAAGATTGTCTCAACTAGTCAAATGAAGTTATTGACTCCAAGACTAAATACGACAAATGGAGAAAATATGGAACAAATGCCATATACGCTTGTTCGCAACAGGCCTATTGATACAAAGTAGATGTGTATAAAATTTCAAAATTTCTGCTCCAAATGGATCTAAATTTTCTTTCCATAATTCTACAAAAGCGCTCACACCAATGTAATCTAGGCAAGGCATTATCCTGCATCTTCCATAGCAGTATCGTAGGGTGGCACAATATAACTGGTACTACCTAAAAGTGCAATCATGAATGAACTAATTTGAACAACTCATTTCTGGATCAAAAAGGCTATTTAGTACCTGCTACCTTCTACCTATACTGAGCATGACCTTCACATAGTTTGCATCAGTTCTATGCAGATTTAGACAAAGTATGATATGCAGAAAGCATCAGTATTAAGGCTACAAAGACTAAGTTGCCAAGAATCAAGTGGGAATAAATTAGAGCCTTAAATGTTTGTTTGACAAGGAATAAAGTGGCTTCAAGTATGATATCAGATAATAGAAAGGCCTTTTTATTATGAGAAACTACCCATGTGTTAGTGGCTGAGGGCAGAAGACTTACAAAGAAACAAGACATGGAATGAAGTTATCATCCATTTGTCTATCCCGTTCTCGATAACCAAAATGGAAACAAGATCTTCGTACCCTATCTAAGTACAATCCTAGACCGTCCAGACCTTAACCTGCATTTAATACTTGAGTGGGAAATTTTCAGGAAACAACTATGTAATGCCCCAATATCTGTATAAATAATATCAATCAAAGAACCCTATAATCCTTATGGAAAAACCTTAAACATGATAACGCTAAAATGAAGTTGGTATTAGAGGATGTTGAATGAGAACACAGACAACAGAAGCAGACCAAATATCTGCCATGGTCAATTTCTCCAGCTGCGCGCACTAAAATCCAAATGCTAAGCAGTTCTCTATCATGTAAAACGGTAATCACCTTATATTTGATTACTTTTCTCTAAAGACGGCATAGAGATATGTTTAACTAGCATGAAATCTCAACGTTATCAGAATGAAAGCAATCACTAGCTTGCCTCAAAACCTTGGGTCTTTAAACCAAATATATGAAAAGAAGTACAAATAACCAATCAAAAGCCAGCAAGTTGATCAATAACGTTCAAGTAATAGCCACAAAGAAGGAAAATCCGATCGGCATGATCACGTGCTAGAATCTTTGAAAGTAACAAATGGAAAAAAAAAAAAAAAGTGGATTTCATTTGACGAATGAGGTTATTAAGATCGCAGGCGAATTGGACTCATGCATAACAAACACACCACAAGAGAAACGATCAAACAAAATTAATAGACAACAAACAAACAAATAAGGAAAGCAGTCAAGCAACCAACGGAGGAGAAAATCTCAACATCAGATCAGAAAGCTTAGATCACGAAAACAAAGCTACAAGAGGACAAGATCACAGATAGCCATGTCATTAAACAAAAGGAGGAAGACGAAAAGGCTAGAGATCTAACAGAATTATCATAATCAGAGCACCAAACTGGGCATCATAAACCAATGACAACGACCACAAAAACAATTCATATATACCAGGAAAGTTTTTCCGATTAGGATGATGAAGCGGATGATGTGCCTTTGTACAGAGAGAGACGATTAGAAATAGAAAAAGGAAAAGAAAAAAAAGACTTGCTTTTGGGTAATCGAGAGAATGAGGATGAAGAAGTGTCAGAGCTGGCAAATAATAGGAAAAGGAATGATATATATATATATATGTATATATAGGCGCGCACACAGTTGGTAAATGAAAAAGTGAATTATTGGTGTGTGTGTCATGGGGCTTTTTCTTTTTCTTCTTTTATGGAGAGGGAATGATATGATGGCATATGTGGTTGTTTAACTGTAATGTTAAGGAAAAGAAGTGGGGGAAGAAATGGAACACGTCCCATCCGCTTCCGAACCCCACCCCACCCCACCGCCCATGCTTTTGTTTCCCAGCTATGCCATTGCCCGAGTACCAGATTTTTTTTTACTTTTTCGTTAGATAGTTCCGTTGGTCATTAAAAAAAAAAAGAGTTCAAGGTTTCAGGTTCGAGTCTCAGCTGATGACTTCTTGTACTCACCGAATATTAGGCCATCTTTTTAAAAAATTAGTTGAGATTAAACCGTGACTTACCTCCCTTACACAATATCAAGCTGAAATATAAAAACGATTAAAATGAGCGTTCCACCTTTTGAATCCGAAGAGCTTTACTTTTCCGATACATCTTCTTAATAGTATCCTTGTCTCGTAATTTCATAAATAGTATCATGCTCCGCCCAAAGTCTTAAAGCCTTAGATATACAACTACTCATCACGCCCTTCATATTTGCCCCATCATTTCATAAATAGTATCATGCTCCGCCCAAACTCCTTTTTCTTAGATATACAACTAACTCCTCAAGCACCAAAAGATGAATTCCAACAGAAAATCATTAAGTTGGGTTCTAGCAAATTTCTAACATTATTAAGGATTTCCGAGGAAGAAACCATGTCACGTTTCATTTTGGAATGTCTATTAATCTTATTAATTGACTTGCTTCATTGTATTTATGTTTTGAATAATGACATGCAACTCATTTTTCACTAACTGGTCCTATTTTCGGCTTCCATTGATCAATGACAAGTGTCCTTCAAACCCTTTCCAGACTGATTTTTTGCTTTGATATATGGCTGGTTTCGCTGACAGTACTACCTATCAACTGGAGCAGTAGTGCTAAAGTGCATAGATCATCAATCTCTAGAAAAAAATAAACAATATTGAAGGCTATTAACTGTGGAAAAAGAATATTCAATATACATTATCTCATCACATTTAATTTTGCAAGCATTTCATATTATCTGGTGACTCTAGTTCCTACTTAATTTGATGAGTATTACCTAATCTAACATTCTATATTTGCAGTACTAACTAGTTTTTGATAAATTTCATCATTAATTTTACGACCTTTGGGTTCTACTTTTGTCAGTAGTTTTTAATGTTCCCGTAAATTTCTTCAATATTCTCAAAATTTTCGATTTTTCTTTGACAAACAGTAATTTTATTAAATTTCCACCAATTATAAATTATCTCTGCTTTACTTTTTAAATTTCTAATTAAAGGCTTCTCGGTAGATCTTGATCTTCAATTCTTTTGTGCATGGGGATTCAAAAAAAAGGAACCCTTCATTGAAAAGGATTGAAACTATTTGATGCGAACATGACTATCCAATAAAAGGATAGCTAGGAGACACGAGTGTCAAGTGAGGCAAGCAAGAGTGAGCACCAAGCACGGCGAGAGCAAAGCAGAGAGGACTGCGTGCTACTGGGGAGGACACTGTAGATTAATTACATTTTTTTTTCTGAGGAGAAAAAGAACAAACGACTACATTAAAAAACCACTAGGGATGCGAATTAACGAGCCATGAAGATCCCGCTGAATGTGGACCCAAATTAAGGACGGAGGCTCCGAAACGAGATGTAAGCCCGGAGGAGCAAAAGCTGCAAAGGAAGCCAAACAATCTGCACTCTGATTCCCGTCTCGGTAGACGTGATAGACCTGGACCTCCCAGGGACGACGGAGGAGACGTAGGATACCGGCAACCAAAGCATACTGGTCAGGAGCATAACCATGTGAAGTAGAAAGAATATTGATCACCTCGAAGGAATCAACTTCCAGTACAAGTCTTCGATAGCCCCGGTCCCAAGCCAGTTGTAGGCCCGAATGGACACCCCAAAGCTCAGCTTCAAGAGGGGAGCCACAGCCAAGCCAATGGAGAAATCTACCACACCACTGGCCCTGAGAGTCCCGGAGCAAACCACCTGCAGTTGCCAGTGGGGGACCGTACCGAACAGCTCTGTCGGTATTGAGTTTGACCCAACCTTCCTGCAGCGGGAACCACTCGAGCTGGGGATTCTGATGAACCCCTGGACGTCGAAAAATCGTCCGTTCGACAAGTCGAGCCCTGTGAAGCCACTGGACGTAGTCGACAACCATGTGATGACCTACGACAAGCCACTGAAAATCTGACTCAAAAAGACTACGATTACGCCATTTCCACATGAACCAGCAGGCAACCCCATACACCGTAGCCCACAGATACTGATTAACCAGGGTGTGGGTGGTGGGATTTGAAGTCGCCCAAGCCACAACATCATATTGAAAAAAATCAGGGTTGATAACTGCCGATGGAAACTGGGCCTAAAAGGCACGGACTCGCGAGCAATCGCGAAAAGCATGAAGGATGGTCTCCTCTTGATCGCAGAAAGGGCACGTGCTGTCCGAGGTAAGGTGACGAGCCACCTGCTGAAGATTAGTCAAAAGCTTTTGTTTGACAAGTAACCACAGGAAAGTCCAAATGCATTGGGGCCCATCCCAGTGACAAATAAGCTCCCACAGGTAACAGCCATTGGTCGAGGGAAGACCCGTGATGAGGTCATAAGCGGACGTCGTCGTAAACTGCCCATTAGGAGTAGGCCCCAACAAGAAGGTATCCGCCTCAGAGGGCATTAGGGGAGAGAGGGAGGCGGTTAGCGCGAGACAAACTGTGGAGGGGAGGTACTTGTGGATAAGAGGCCAATGCCAAGTGCCCTCAGGAGTAAGGTACGTCGACACCTTACCCTAAAGCATATGGGTAGGGACCGAGGCTCGCGCTAGAGAGGCTAGGGGTCCCCAATCTGAAAGCCAATTGTCGAGCCAGAATAAGATGTTTCGCTCGGACTTCAAAGCCCACGTGATGCCTTGGCGCACAAAAGGCCAAGTAACTATTATACCACTCCAAGTAGCCGAAGCCCCCGTCCTCTCGAGAGTGAGGAGGATATGGTCGAGGGGGAGCCGGTATTTAGCGCGTAACACCCGAACCCACAGAGCTGTGGGGCGAGTGAGTAAAGCCCACCCTAGTTTCATCAAAAGAGCGTCATTCGAAGTCCGGATGCGTTTGAGGCCAAGACCCCCATCATTCTTGGGCTGACAGATGTCGTCCCATTTAACCAGGTGCACGGGCTAGCTCTCTGTAGAAGCCCCCCAAACAAATTTGTGCATGGTGCATTCTAGCTTGTCACAGAGTTGCCACCGGAGGCGAACGGTTTGCATAGAGTAAAGCGGAAGGGCGACAAGAATTGACTGGGCGAGCATCACTCGCCTAGCTAGCGACAGAGAGTTGGCCATCCACCCAGAGAGTTTTTGACGAGCGGAATCTAAGATATGCTAATAGGTTCGCCGCGTGGTGCGCTCATGAAGCAAGGGAACCCCCAAGTATCGGCCGAGATTCCGAGTACTGGTTATGCGTAAGCTGTGGCTCAGCCGCTGCGCAGTAGCCGGAGCCACATTCTGGGAGAAGAAAATCCTAGTCTTGGCAACATTAACTTTCTGGCCCGAAGCTGCACAAAAGGCCTCTAATGTGTTGGAAATGGTAAGAGCTTGGGCGTCCGTAGCTTCGGCGAAAAGGATCAAGTCATCTGCAAAGAATAAGTGGGAGATGGAAGTGCCACCCACTTTCCTTGTGAACCACCTTCAGCTACTCATCTTCTTTACATGCTACTGTGAATGGCACTGTAGATTATTACATTTTGATTAATCTATAGTAAGTCATGAACTCTTACCTTCTACTTCTCAACTTCTCGCCTGACTCCAACATTCTTGCCTTGCTTTGTCCACAGTACAACCACCTTCCTTGTGAACCTCCTTCTGCAACTCATCTTCTACTCTAACCACTTACTTTGACCTAGTTTTTTAGCTATTTTAGGAAGCCCGCCTATACTTTTTCCACTATCGGGATTGACAAGTTGCCATTAATGGTAACATATCTCCTACAAACACTCAACCCTTACCATCCAACCCTTCACTGACAGAGGATTTCCTACCCTTATCAAACAATTTTACAGTGTCGCAGCTCCTCCTCTCTCCTCTATCCACACTTTAGCAGGCAGAGAAACCAACGTGGAGTAAAGTTGTTGGTGACCCAAAATCCTTTGGCAAGGTACACTTCATTAAGGGTGTTAAGAATGGTCTAGTCTCTCCACCAGATCTGGTGATGCAGCAACGAGCAACTAAATGGAAGTTAACTTTGATTGGCTACTTCTTAGACAAGAGAATGGCTTACCTGTTGGTGCAACATTGAGCGGAGGTTAGTTGGCAGAAGCTGGGACTCCAAGTAATGTTGATAACTGAAGATGATCTTTTCATCTTTAGGTTTTCATTAGAAGAAACAACAAACAAAGTCATGGAAATATGTCCTTGGAACATACACGATAAGCCCCTTTTTCTTGAGATGTGTTTTACCCCTGATAGATCTAAAATCAAAATCATTCCTATGTTAATATGCATAAGGTACATCATGAATATTGGTCTTCTAGGGGGTTGTGTTACTAGCAAGCTATATTGGCATTCCTTTAGTAACAGATGAGAACACGACTAAAATCAAGAGGGTCGGGTATGCTAGAGTATGTGTTGAGGTTGAACATAGAAAAGTTGTGCCTGAATTTATTCCAATAATGAGATATAATGGTGAAGGTGACTTAACCGAGGATAAGGTTCATTTGTCTTACCCCTGGAAGCTGTATGTCAAACCACCTACTAAGGTATGGATTCCTAAGATAAGACATATGGAAGAAACAAATAAAAAAGATACAGATGTAGAAGCCTCCCCCCATTAAATCTGGTGAATCACAAGTGAACAAAAAGTATCAGGTTAGCAACAAGCTCTGCAACAAGTTGATACAATGTAGGTAAATTGTAATGCTCCAAAAGGGCAGGAAGGGTCCAACCAAGAAGCTAAAGCTCATAAAATTTCTAATACTCCAAATATGCAATCCCAAGTGTTGAAGCAGTGGCTTTTTTGTTCCCGAAGTCTATTATTGCAAAAGTTTTTTATTCTAGAAGTTTTTTATTTTTCCTAGTAGTATTTGGATGTTTAATAGCAATCCTTGTGCAGCTGGAATTTGTACAACTTGCAAATTCTTTTCAGAGTAGTTTTTTTTTCTGTTTATTAGAATTAGAATTCAAGTAGAATTATTATGTTTTTTTCTCTATTTAAACACTTGCTGTCATTAATAAAAGTTCGCTCTGAAGGTCACAGCAATCAAGTTCTTTCTCTTATCTTTCAATTTTTCCTTTGTTTTTGTTTTTGTTTTCAAACAACAACTTTGCTGCAACTTTTAACTGTAGTATCAGAGCTATAGTTGATCTTTAACGGATCAAGAAATAAATTTTTTAACCAACCAAAAATCAGATGGCACTAAGTAGTCAACTTTTAATCCTTCAAGCATCCTAACTGGAGAAAACTATCATATATGGTCAATTAAGATGCAGGCCTACTTGGAACCTATGTGTTAGGCGCCGAATTTTTTTATGATGTCATTAAGTATGAATTTCGATAATTATGTGTCTATGGCTTAGTTTGATTAAATTGGGCATAATTTTGGATAATTGAGTTTAAGATGTGATTAAATATGGTTTAGATAAGGAATTAAAGGATAAATATGTGTAAGGGTATTTTGGGAAGTTCATGTAAGTTTGAATGGATTTGGGCTTATCTAAGAGGGGTATATTGGTCCTTGTCCCATTTCTTAGGTTAAGAGAAGAAAGAAAAGAAGAAGAGGAAAATAGAAAGGAAAAGAGAAAAAGAAGAGAAGAAGAGACACCGTTGGTGGGAGAAGAGAAGAGAAGAAAGAGATTTGCGATTTTTGAAGTTTCCGACCGATTCAAAGTGCTTTCCGGGTAAGATGAGTTCATTCCTTCTTGTTGTAGTAAGGTTGAATGTTAAGATAGCTTGGATTGGGAGAAATCGATGATCTAGGGTTTTGGGTGAAAAGATGGGTAAATCTTTGGGTTGTTGCATTTGTGCTTGATTTTAAGTTGTTAATGGGTTAGAAATATAGTATAAGCCTTGATCTATTGTTTAGATGTGTTGGATTTGATTAAGGGAAAGAATCGAAGTTGGGTTATGCTGGAAATCGGGTTTCGGAGGTTTCTCCAGACCCTCAGGTCACGACGTGCGTATGAACACGCCGCGACGTGCGAGAGGGGAAGCAACGTCGCGACGAATATGAATAAATGTTTATTCGCCGCGACGTACGAGGAAGGATTCGTCGCAATGAGCGAGGCTGCACGTCGCGACGAGCGGCCAGTTCGCCGCGACGAGCGGGGTTTCGTTGCGGCGAGCGCCCTGTTTCTAGCAAAGTCGGGCATATCTTTTGGTATTGATGCCCAATTTAGGTGATTTCAGATTCGTTGTGATCTAGAAATAAAGGACTACAAGCCATCACTTTGAAAACTATTGCATTATATTAATTTTTAGCAACATATTTTTAAACTTTTGCGAGTATGTCGTTGCCTAAACCTTTTTTTTTTGTCATAGTGTGCCTATCCACGTTCAACATGGGTTAAGAGTAAATAGAATATTAATAAAATTTAGTGACTCGTAAGGACCACTTCTCTTTATCTTTTATTGATCAAATGCTTGATAATTTAGATGATCATGTTAGGTATTGTTTCCTTGATAGTTGTCCAAGATATTTTTACTCTAAAGTATAACAAAAGATAACATTCACATGTCCATTTGGCACTTTTATGTACTGTTACATGTCATTTGGTCCATGTAGTGCTCCAACTACTTTATGATGTTTAGCATATTTTCTGAAACTTGATAGCATATCATATTGGTCTTTGTAGATGATCTTACATTTAATGGAGAGTCATCTAATAATTGTTTGTATAATCTTACAGTTTTTTGGAAAAGGTGCATAAAGATTAGCTTTATGTTGAATTATGAAAAATGTCAGTTTATGGTTAAACATGGTATAATTTTAGGCCATGTTTCTTATAATGGAATTAATTCAGATAGAGCTAAATTTTATATTATCCCATCATCACCTTATGCCGCTACTATTTAGGAATTCATTTTTATAGGTATAATATGGAATATAGGTTACTAATTAATTTATCTATATAAAATTTAACAAACTACTATTTTTTTTTAGTAGTAGATCTTACAGTTTTGCACTTTTAAACATAGCTTAATAAGTTTTCATTAGGTTATAATTGTTTGGATAATTTTATATGATATGGTACTTAATATGGACTACATTTTGTTTAAAGGCCTTGTTTTAGCTCTCTAAAAAAGGGACAAATTTGAGGAAGTTAAAGTTGGAGAGATTTTAACATGAATTTAGATGAAGATGGATTGAACATGGACCTATGTTTAGAAAATGAGTCAAAAATAATCCTATGTTCGTCCTCGTGTTTATCCCTAGTCCATTATCATTCATGGAGAAATTTACATATAAAAGCATATGGCCCTAAACATAAATCCTTGTTCAAAGTTTTTAGACCTATGATCCAAACATAAATAACTAGATGTATGATTAAGGAGTTACTAAGCCAATATAGGTGTAACACATGTCCAAGTTGGTGACTCAGATTAGTGGTGATCTTTTAAGTAAATTTGGATTTTCTATAGCTATAAAGAACACGAGATCAACACTTATATATGTTAAACCTATACTAGATGAGACTTTTTGAATTTTTAAGGTTTGGTAAAACAAAAAGGGAGCTCTTTGGGAATTAAGGAGAGACTAAAGAGCAATCAAAAGGAGGAAAAATAAAGCATCTTAACAAAAAAATGAAGGAACATTGGAGGAAAGAAGGGGATTTCATTAAGATTTAACTAAGAAAATCAAGATTTCAAGAATCGTTAAGAATGATTTTTTAAAATCTTGTTTTATGTCTTTACTATTATTGGTTTCTTTTATCTTAGCATGAACTAAATTAGAATAAATCTAGATTCGATGAACCCTAAAACTTTTTTTTAGACTGATTCTTTGATTTAAAGAAAGACCTAAGTTTTATTATGAATTATTAATTATTACTTACTCTGATTAAGTTAAGATTTACTAATATTTTATTTCATCTTCAGATTTCACATATAGGGATTGAAAAATCACATGCATGAATAAATCGTGATATGAATAATTAATACGATTTGTATGGAATTCTAAAGATAGGACCAAATAACTTTTTTAAGTTAGAGTCAAATATATTAAAGGAAATCATAAAACAATTTAATGTATTCTTAGAAGTTTTAATTAGAAAATGATTTAAATAAATCAATTTGCATATAGAGGTTGTGTATCTTAAGAAAAAATGTGGCTATAACTTTAAATCTTCTTCCGCTTCAAGAAATTATGGTTAATCATTGAATGAAGATAAAGGTAAGAATTGGAAGTTTATAAGGGAATTCTTATATGGATCTTATTTATTTATTAGTTTCTTCCGGTCTTATTTATTACTAAGATTTGGTAGTTTTGATCAGTTTCTTTAATATTTTCTTTTTAATTCAATCATTCATTTTTAAGATTAGGTAATAGAAAGAAAGATAGTTATATAGTTTTTTTTTTACCTTGTGAAAGAGGAATTTAAATGCTGGTGGATCCCGATTCATTAAAAAGACAGTGGGTCCTGTATCATTAAATGGACCATGTGTTTCACGTAACTTAAAATGTCTGACTTAACTTATTTTTAGGAAAATTGGGCTGCTTTTAAAGAAATTGGTCGGTTTATTACACCGACCTGTTTTTCCTAAGAGAAGTTATGAACATAAATTGGATCGAAAATTTGGCCAGTTTATATTTATTTTGGTCAAACCAACATTTGATCCCATTTTAAAATCATTGACTATTTCTATACATTATCTATACAATATACAAGTATTAACAGTTAGAGGCCTTATCACTATCAAGATAATAACTAGATCTTCATCTTAATTATACGAGAGATAAGTATGAATAATTAAAAGCCTAATCACGGGTTGATGACTTCTTTTATATACTATTTCTCACAGTAATATGCGTCCATGTAATTTGCAATTTACAGTATCATCTTGAGTTAATTGTTCTTTTAGTTAATGCCTGTTATAATAATTGCTGTAGAAACCATGTTCTCCAATTATATTTTTAGTTTGCTCCGCCGAGAAGTCAAGTGGAAGTTTAGTAATCCTTATTTATACCGGAATAATTGTAACATTAAGTCTTGTAAAAGTCTCCTAATTTAATTTAGACAACGATTTCATCTCTTCATAAACCATAATTGATTGGAATTCAACTCCATTCACGAATGAAAAAATAATTAAATTTAAATTTAATGGAAAAGGGTACATAAACACTAACTGCAAGTCTATGGTGAAGTACAAGCACGAGTTAACGAAAACCCGTGGGCGAAGGAACCTGCAAGGCCTGATGGTATATATTAATTGGGCGGAGACTGACATAATAGCAACTCTTAAGGATCTACTGGTACTAATATAAGTGGTAACCTCCTTGATCAGAGCTATCAACGTCTGAATTACTAGTAGAATCGCCAATGCCCCTTTTCATTGTCTGCAACTCTTCAACACGACTAATGCTACTAGTCGGGGAATCGTTTTTCCTTTTAGATCTCCTCCATTCCAATTTTCGGATCCAATGTTTAGCCAACAGGACCCCTAAACCAACAAAAATGGCCATGGTACACCCTCCACCAACAGCCACCACTATCACCAACGTCCAGGCCATACTTTTCCCTTGCGGCACAATCGTCCACATGGCCGCAATATAAGCTGCAGCCATGAACGACACGGATACCCACATCACTTTATGTGTCACCACCAGTAACTTCATCAATGATTTTCGTCGGAAAGGTATGATGCTAACAAGGAAAATGACGATGCCTAGGGATAGAAATAGCGCCACAATGTTGCACACCATGAAGACTTTGAAAGAAGTATGCCTTGCCATTATGCTTCGACCCCTTTGCTGGTCAAAACCCCCTGGGGGGTTGATTCCCGCGGCAAATGTGACGGTGGCTATCAAGACCGCCACCACAGTGATTGTGTTACGTGCATTTCGTAGGCCCTCGTTCTGGTTCTCTAGCTGCTTTTCACGCCGTCTGCGGTGGCTGCGGCGATTGTTATGTCGACCTGGAGATTGTGCTGTTTTCTTTGGCGATGGTGATGGTTGGTATGAAGTTTTTTCCTGCTCCGTTAGGTGAATTTCTTGCGAACCTGGCGGTAACTGATCACACCTCTTGCCTCCAGCATTTTGTAACGCGGGTAGAATCAGGAGTGCACCAGAGTTGCTCACATCAGACTCCACTATGTCAAGAGCAGTTTGTCCCTTACGGTTTATAACATTTACATTGACACCAAGCTTCAGGAGGTAGATGACCATCTAATCTCAATCACGTAAAAGACAATATGAATTCCAATATTTGAAATCGGTAGCAAAATGATTTAAGGGAAAGAATATATTTTATCTGATGAGAGAAATTTCTTACAGTGCTTAGCTTCCCTGCAGTTGCTAAATGCAAAACGGTGTTGCCGTCATTGTCGGGCTTATCAATAAGCTTGGTGATGTTAAGCTTCTCAACCAGATACTTAATGGCATCGAACTGGTTGTGTTTGACGCCAAGATGAAGAACTGTCTCACCATGTGTAGTTAACATCTCAGCAGGTTCGAGGCTTACAGAGAGCAACTCGTCGAGGATGTTCACTCGGCCTTTGATGGCTGCCGCATGGAGAGGCGTACGACCATAATTGTCTTGTAAAGAAGATGAGTCTGTGTCAAGCCTTAGCAACTCTCTGGTTATCTCGAGATGGCCTTTGCTGCAGGATAGGTGCAAAGGTGTGCATCCATGAAGGTCTTTCTTCCATGCAAAATCAGGCCGTACTTTAAGGATTTCCTTCACTATTTCTGCATGCATCCTCGGATTTAATTAACAACCGTGTTAGTTAACTTTATTCCAATTTCTTGTAATTGTGACTTAAAGTTTTAGTGTCAGTTGGTGACAAGTTTAAGACTTCCGTTCACACTGAAAATCGAATCTTTATATAGCCTTAACGTTTTCTAATATATAAAAGAACAGAAATATTGAAATATAGAGATAAAAATCTTATTCATCTACTTAACAAGACAGTTTGCCTTTCTATGTTGTAATATGGTTAAGATTAGCAGATATCATATCATGCCGTTCTCAAAGGCAAGCATACTCTGCTTCCAGAAATGAAAAGTTCTGGAAATATTTACTTTTAAAACTTAGGCTTAGCGGAGTTACGCAGGAGAGGAAAAAAACATATTGGAGAAAAGGTTAACAGTTTGGCTTCTGGTGGAAATATACAGAACCACAAAGATAATGCTAAATTTTTTTGTTAATCACAAACAAAATTTCAAAGAGATTACGTAGAATTCTCAAGTTGAAATGGAATTAAGAGAAAACCTATAAAACAATTAATACTCTAATTAAAACACATCCTATTATTAACTTTTCACTTAAAAGATATTAGTGACAGATTAATTAAATAACTAATACTTAATAATCTTTAATTATTATCGCTTTTAAATGAAGAAAAATTTATTTTTAAAAATTATACATTTATCGTCACGTAGCTATTTTTGGCCATTGGCTTGTGCCCAGTTGATGCTGAGGGTCACTGTATCAGTTTCTATGAACCAAGATCTTCTGTCCAGTATTACTCTATCTTATTTTATTTCATGAAATCTCTACCATTTATTTTGTGGAACTCATATGGGGGCTACACAAGACCTACATAAATAAACGATTGAGATTCATTAGACACAATAAGACACTATAATATTGGACAGGAGATCTGGATTCCAGTTTCTATGTCCGCTAAACATAAGGGATGAATAATGATTTGAAGAATGGTTAGACACTCTATGTTTATGCATACGATCAGATGTTAGCTTTGGCTTTGATCGTCGAAGTCTGGTGAGTCAAGATAGTTTGTCTCTAGCGTTATTTCTTATAAATTGGTTTTGATTAACAAAATGTTGTCGCCTAATTTTTCATTTCGTATAATTTTAGTATTTATTTTTTACAAACAAATTTTAAATATTTGTCTGGTCAACACCATTGAAATTTTTATATAATTTAAATAGAATGAAATGTTTCTGAAAATTGTAAATATAAATTTTATATGTAATAAATGTATATTTTTACAAAATTTTAAAATAAAAATTATAATATGTAATG
>JANIHY010000008.1:28294740-28305687 GCA_027479065.1 Erythroxylum brevipes | reverse complement strand
AGATCTCATCTTGGTGTTAAGACTTGATGGGTAGCTAGTTCATCAAACTACTAGTGTTAGTTTAATTACTAATCTTCGTAAAATATCGTGAAGTAATGATATCACTATAAACTCTTTATTTGAGTGAATGTTCCCTTATACATGTTTTAATTAATAATTCCAACATGCAAATACTAGATTGATACTCTGTAAAAATCCATTCCAATCATATCAAGAATTATAATGAAACACACATGAGTTCACCACTCATCAAGATTACGGTTCGTAGTAAAAAAAGCTAAAGTGTATGTTTTAAGATTAAAGAAATGACCTACTTTATTCTTTTAAAACATACATGACTCCAGATTCATTTAATAACACCATTATTGATAGTCATTTACTATCATGATATGAAACTCATCGTTTTCTTGAAATAAACTCATTTACTTACACGGAGATAAATTGTAACACTACAATCCAAACCATAATCAATCAACCAACTTGATTTTTCAACTATAAATTAACTAATTTAGATTTTAATAATATACATGTTTCCCATACATCTCTATGTATATGTATGTTACTTACAAAAATCTTGTTGCCTTACGATTAGTTATATTATGCTCATAGAAATAAAACCAAACTTTTTTGTTTTATTAATAATAAATATTTTCATTACAAAAAAATAACGGGAAGAAGATTAAGTTATATGTAAATACACTTACTTTCTAGGGCACTATATTTACATAACTCCAATAGGTCCTTCATTACTGATTTCAACTGCATTTGTAGATTTATTGATTGGTAAGGGGTGGTTTCAGTTATTGGTATTGCTTCCTTAGTTTGACAGGTTGATGAGTGATTGACTTTTTTCATGAGTTAGTTAATATTGTTATACCGCAAGTACACAACATAGTCGTAGCTAGTACCGATAAGTACGAATCAATCCCATAAGGATAGAAAATATTAGTAATTAATGTTATTCTATTATCTATCCTAAGAATTAATTGTGATTTTAAATTAAAGAAACTAGATTAAGTTAATAAAATAAAGGAACAGATTATTAAATTAGAGAATTATGAAACACCAAGTTAATTATTGATATCAAGTGATTATCATTTAGGTTTGAATCCCACCAAACCTTAATAAATTTATTTTTTTCTACAATTCATTTGAAGATTTATTAGACCTACGGTATGTTAGTAGCTAACCTTAAGTCTACTAACAATTAATCCTAAGGTTTCTAACCAAATAACTCAGGTTAAATTTTATAGGATTGCGCTACTATTTTATGAATCCCTCTATTAAATTTGACCCTAATCTAGAAGATTTAGGTCATCCTATTGATTGAGCCCAAGTTTATTACATAAATTGGTGATGTTTTCATGACTCTTACTACACTTTTTGACTCCTATTTCTAGATTTTATGCTTAAATTGACTCTTGAGTGTGTACTTTTATTTTATGTAGTTTGAGTGTAAAAATTGTCACAAATCAGTATTAATTTCACTAGTTAATTTTTTAAGAATAATTGATACTGCAAACTACCATTTTTTTTTGTAGGAGACTCAAGGAAAAGGGAATCAAGAAGAAGATGTAGAGTCAAAGAAGCGTGAAGTGAAGTCAACAAGAGGAGAGGCGCAACAGGAAGTTTGCCACAGCGAAGTGGATCTGTTGCCACGCGAAATACAATGAATCCAAGCTGAACTTTTGGGAAAAGTTTACCGCGGCGAAGATTAATTCTTTCGCCATGACGAAGGAACCAACAATGAAGCAAAACCTTTCTGGAAAGTTCGCCGAAGCAAATCTTCGAAAACTCAAACTATTTTTGGAAAAATCACCCATTGTGTGACCCGACCCAAGCATCCTTCGTTTAAAAACCTACCAAATTAGGTTAAGAGCTGACAATTAACAAGTCATATACAACATATTCACAGTCTCGGCTCTTTCTCTCCACTTCGACCATCGTCCATCACTTCCTTTCCATTTTTCATCGTCACCTTCATCAGCTACTGCTGCCATGGATGCTTGTGGTGGGTTTCCAGTTGTGAGTTCTCCCAAAGCAATGCTTAGCTAAGCACCATTTCCTCTTGAGTTCAATAGGCTTCAAAGGGGAGTAATTTATTCATGTTTAACTACATTGTTATGAACTCCTTAGTTAGGATTTATGCTTTATAGTTGGATTTTCTAGATTATAGTTTAATCAAGTGTTGAACAATGTATTATGTTATGGGGTTTGTTGATGTAGAACTTGGAGCTTGAACATATGAAGTCTCATATATGTCTTTTTGTGATTTTTTTAATTCTCTCTTATCTACCTAGTTGTGTTTGATACTGAGATGATGCTAGATCCCAAATTGACCATTTCCATTAACTACTCATTGCACACACTAAGATGCATTTAGCAAGGTTTTAATAGATGGAGTTCATTGATTAAAACCTTGGACTTAAAGAGTTCTTTAAGGTTTATCATTTGAAAACTTAGTGATTTTCACTCCCACCAAGATTTTTTTTGAACTATGATAGCCAAAGCTCATTTTTCAAGAGGATTTCATCATATTTGATCATTTTTTTAATTTTCAATTTCTTATTCCCAAAAATCCAAAAATATTTTTTACACACTTCTCTTACAACTAGTTCAAATTTGTTAGTTTCTTCAAAGAACCAAAACCCCCTCCTAACCAATTTAGTTTGCATTTCATGACATTTGGGCTAGCTTAGGTCCATTGCATTAGGTTCCAATTAAGTGAGACAACCCAAGGTTGCACTCTATATTGCAATCCCTGTAATTCAATATTTGATTTGACCTCCAAGGGTAAAATCGAAAGACGAAGTGGATCACCTATCATAGGGTTGCAATCAACTTATTACAATTACTATTCAAACCTAGGATTTCTCAATTGTTATGTATGAAATCAAATTATGATCTAATATTATAAATTATTAAAGCATAAATAAAGTAAGTAATTGGATCTCAATAAATTAAAAATCAATTGCATTTATAAAATAACTAACACATGTTCAGGTATTAAATGGGGTTCATCAGCCCTAAATACTACTAAAATATTTAGTTATACATCGACGAACACAAATTTTAGAATTTTCTTCTATGAATATTATGACAATTTAGATGTCTAATTTTGTATTCTAATGGATTCGTCGATAAAATCTACATGGCCCCTGCTCCTCTGGCTCACAATCGCACTTGGAATCATCTCTAAAAAATTTTAGAATGCTTCCTCCTATCTATCCCTCTCATTTACCCCCGAAAATGTTTTTTTATGATGAAAGTTAGGATTTTACGAGACATGCATCAGCCCGTGCATAACCAAAATGCCTAAAAATATGAAATTGCATGACCTGAGAGGAGTGCACAGGCAAGTGCATAACCGTGCATCTCTTCTGTGTGTTGAATCTTTGTTTTACATCGTGTTTTCTTTTGAATTCTTCTCTTTTAAGTCTATGAAGGCAATTATACTACCAAAGTATAGACTATCAAACAAAATACATCGAATATGGGTGTAAAAATTAGTCAAATATGCATCTTTCAAATATCCTCACACTTAAGTTTTTACTTGTCCTCAAGCAAACTATAATCAAAATTATAAATCTTACAACATCAATCCTTCATCAATTGCAATATATCCATTCATACTATACATCATCATATCCTATTGAATTAAATTAATATACAATTAGAGCCAAGTTGTCCTAAATTAATTTCCTAAGTAATATTAATAGTTATCACATCAACAATCGCATTAAAATCAAAAGCATATCTCTTTACACCCTCACTAAGATTTCACTCAATGCAGTCAAGTGTTTAGGGTGAAAAGCATCAGAACTCTCAATCAATGCATAATATAATTCTTACCATATGATAACAGTTAACTCACATCTCCACCACTTATGTATAATTTATAAACAAAAATCAAAAGGTCTTTGTATAGGTTGGTTCAAAACAATAACAAGGTCTTCAACAAAAAATAGGATAAAGGTTAATATGTGGGTTAAATCCATAAAAATGACTAAGCCTCAACTTGGTTATTCCTAAAGGTAAATTTTAGGATATGTTAATTTTCAAAGAAATAGGCTAAAATAAGTTGTTAAATCTAAGTGCCTTCATTATATTAATGCTTATAATTTAACAAATATAGCCTCTATATGTATAACAAGAACAAGTTTTAAATTTATCCTACTATACATGATAACATACACATAAAAGAAAAAAAAAAGAGCTTTACAAAATTTTAAAATTTGTTATTTAGGTTTAAAAGCTCACGAAAAAATTAGTTATATATGTGTAAATAATAAAAAAATTTCTTTCAACTTAATCATCTCAATGATTACTAAAAATATGACTTAGAAAACTAATTTTATTATAACCATCATCCTTTTACATACCAATTTAATTAATATTCAATAATGAAACATAATATTGATGGAAAATTTTCAATCAATTTAGAATATCAGTTAATAAGGTTTGTAATTAAGATTATAATAAGCTTTAAAACATTCTTAAAAATTAATGAACTAGAAAAAGTTGTTAAAATTTCATTGAATCTATCCCTATACTTAAAGTTGTACATTGTCCCCAATGTACACAATACAAGTGTAGATAAAAGTGAGAGGCTTTTTTCTTGTTTTCCTGATTTCGACAATTTCCTAGTTTCAAATCCATCCAATAGTGAACTACACCCTTGTAAAATAAAATAAAAAGGATAAAAAGAGCAAAAGAAATAAAGATAACATGAAGTAAAATTGTATACTAACGCATGAAATAGAAAGAAATGAAATAAAACTGAAACTTATCCTAATTCATGGGTTGCCTCCCATACAACCCTTTTT
This sequence comes from Erythroxylum brevipes, assembly GCA_027479065.1. NCBI lineage: Eukaryota > Viridiplantae > Streptophyta > Magnoliopsida > Malpighiales > Erythroxylaceae > Erythroxylum > Erythroxylum brevipes. The sequence continues at coordinate 28,300,861 of JANIHY010000008.1, read as the reverse complement.
TAACATTGGTAGCTTGACGTAACCTTTATGGTTAACTTTATCTTGGATCAATAATCAACGGCTTGCTTTCACCTTTTCCTTACAAAGCAGTTTCATAACCTATAAACAAGTCACTTATTGCAGGATGATCAAAAGAACATGATGTGTTAAGTTAGTAAAACCAATTAACTGCAGTAATTCCCTTTTAAATGAAAAGTTGTTAATAAAATGATGGAGAATGAAACTCCCTAAATCATCAACAAACTCAAATAATTTGTCTTTGAGGAAGTAGGAACCCTCCGTATTTAAAGTCACTAATAACACTTCATCAGTTGTTTCCTTACTTGGTTCCTCTGCTAGTTCTTCGTCAACTACCTTTTTCCACTCTTCTTCTTCTTCTTCATGGACAAAGGCTTTTAGCTCATCTTCTTCAATTACCTTCTGCCACTCCTTTACTTTCCCTTCTTGGATGGAAGCTGCTTTGGGAAACTCTTTTTAGAAGCTGCCATTCATGAAGCTAATCGTTGTCTTTTCTTCACTCGACTACATTAATAGGGTCAAATAACATTCTACGTTATGCTCAAGATGTTCAAGTGAAGAAACTCTTTATTCAAATTCACGTCAAGTAGCTTTAAGTTTGGCAAGGTATTCCATTATTTTATCTCTAATATTTTCCTCCTCTTCCTCCTCTTATTTTACTAGGATCTTTATTTCACTATTGAGGGTGATTGCCATTCAACATTCTATAAGGTATTCTCCAGTAGCACTAGGAAAATTCCCTTGGATCTCTTCAGATAGTATCATTGCTAGTTGATCAGTCTTCCAGAGTTGGCTCATGATTGATGCTTCATGATTGATTCTTGATTAAAATCAGTCATCATATCTTCCGGAGTTGGCTCATTAATTGGAGCTTCTTAGTGTTATAAATATCCATCTAGAGAATAATTGTTCCATATATCGGTGTAAGAGCTGCTTCATTTTGAATTGTAACTATTCTCATATATCGCGCCTTAAGGTTGCATGTTCGGTCGCTCCTGTATATATGTTGGTGTTTGATATTTATGATTGTAGTGATAACTCACACTAATGTTGTAACACAACCTAGATATCAGTTAAGCCTTTGAAAACATATGAGAACACTTTTCTCATTTGGTAATAATATAGATTGCAAAGATAAATTGTACCTCCCATAAAAATAATATTTACTCATCCTTCCATTGTGCATTGTGGCTATGACATTAAATCTCAATGCCTAAAATAATCGACCACATACTGTCAATGCAGATAAGTTTAGAAGATAATTAAATAAACAAGTAAAAATAATACAGTAAGATATAATAAAATAAATTACAAAAAATAAAAAATAAAATAAAACAAAATGAAAAGAAAATGACTAGGGTAATAACATTCAGGGTTTCCTAATATCACTATCCCTAACAACGACGTCAAAAATATGATTGATTTTTTTTGTCAGTTAGTCAATATTGTTATACCATAAGTGCACGACGTAGTTGTAGCTAATACCAACAAGTACATGTTAATTGAACAAGGAGTAACCTAATAATTAATTGTGGTTTTTAATTAAAGAAACTAAATTAAGCAAATAAAATAAAGGAATAACATGATTACAGTAGAAAATTATGAGACACTAAGTAAATTATTGATACTAAGTGATTAGGATTTATGTTCAAATCCCCCTAAACCTTAACAGATTGATATTTTATTATGCAATTAGTTTACTGATTTATTGGACCATGGAGACTTTTATGCTATGCTAGTATCAGACCTTGAGTCTACTAACAACTAATCTTAAGGTTTCTAACAGAATTACTCAAGTTAAATTTTATAGGATTTTGTTACCGTTTTATGAATCCCTTTATTAGGTTTGACTCTAATTTGTAAGATTTATGTCATCCTATCTCTAGGGTCACAATCAACTCTTTCCAATTACCATGGTTCTATTCAAATGTAGGATTTCTCAATGGCTACATCTAAAATCAAACTATGATCTAATATTCCAAATTAATATAACATAAATAAAACAAGTAATTGGATCTCAATAAATCAAACAATTAATTGCATTTACAAAATAATCAACACGTGTTCAGATATCAAATAGGATTCATCTAGATATTTAGTTATACATCTACGAATAAGAAATCAAATATATGTAAAGAGAAAACTGATTTGAAAACAATGAAATCATTATCCTTGATTTCTCCCTGATTTCTTCTATCAAATATTCTAGCGATGTAAATTTAATAAATTAATGGGGTTGTAAAGATATTAAAATCCTTCCCGATTAATTTGATTATATTAGTAGCCTACTCAATAATTAAGTTCCATTTTATTGCACTACAATTAATATGAAGAAGCTGTTGTATCCTATATCAAATGACTTATGAATATCCATACTTAAAGAACAAACCATTATAAGATTTAAATAATGTCTGACACAAAACAAACATTTGATCACTGCAGCCAAAATACCTATCTTTTTTCTTTAATACATTGCTTAACTACTAACTAACTTATTAGTGAAGCCTTAAGAATTAATAATTTGGTCCATATTAGGTCATACCTTGAAACTCTTTTAAAGTGATTTCCAAACACGAATTATTAGTAAATTTGTGTGAATTATCCCTCAAACAAACCACATAGTCATCTTCATTTGGATTTTATTTATAACTTGGAGGTTTGCCTTAATTATAGATAGTCCTCTCGATTTGTAACTCTAATCATCACCATCAACTACTTCTTTTACCTTGGCATTAACGATGATTGTCAATCCAATTGAATTAAACTTAGTTTTTGAATGAAAAGGACCCAAATTGCACTAATTATTGAAATAGAATAAGGTATTGTTACCATTAACAATCAAGCTCTTGAATGATAGCCTAAGCAACTCCCCTAGCCTCAACATTTCTATAAGAGTCCAAGATTGTTCTTTACCCTCCTTTAAGCTCCAATTAATGATTAATTCATTATTTTTCATTTTATTAAAGCTTTTTTACATATAAGTTCATCCAATTACAATTAGATGGCACCAATTTTTTTAGTTTGAAGATATAATGGTTATAGAATTAGGGATTTTTCATTTCTTTGCATTTCACTTATTATTTTTCCAAATTAATCCTTTATTAGTGAAATTAATGGTTGCATTTCTAATCATATCTATTTTTATCCAATTTAGGTTTTTTCTTGCATTTTCCCTTACGAATAAATTTAGGAAATTTTTATTTAGTTATCGTTTTTTATTTCCTTGTGCAATTGATGATTACCTACCATCACTAGGAATATATTTGAACTATGCCAACACTTAACTTTGTGAATTCTTGCCCTATCTGAAAATCATGATCAATTATTTCTCAAAATGCCTTGATTTTAAAATTTTCACGAAACTGTGTGTATTTCATAATTTATCTTACCTTTTCCTCGATAAATAATACTACTTGTTATGATGGATAGGAATTAAAGTTGATAAGATTAAGTGTTTAAAATTTTATTGAAATTCATTCCCTCCAGGTGTCTTTAAACCTTTAAAAATCATTAATACCCACCATTTTTAAAGTTTATGTTTCCATCCTTAAAGAAATTCACACATTTTATTCTCATGGGAAGAATGAGATAAACTCCCTCTTTATATCTAGAACATTTACTAATGTATTTCTACTGAACTCAAAGACATGAGAGAGATCTATAATTCCTCCTATGCTTGTGCCTAATTCTAGTCATAAGGATGAGTTCTTTGACTTTCACTATCCTTAATTTATCAGTTATATTTTACCCGAGTTATATGAAAATCACTTAATTTCTCTAATCACGTCTATAATAATTTAAAGAATACAACCTTATACAATTTTTTATTAATCAAGGATACGAATCTCTACTTACCAAGAATTATCACATTAGTCTAAAAAATGTTAGGTTGTTTCACTATAAGCTTCAATCTTAAATATTCTAAGACAACACTCACCTCTTTTCTAAAGTCCAAGGTGTAGACCTTATTAATGAGATTTTAGACATTTTCACACCTAAAAATCTTTCTTATGAAAGTATCATACCAAATATCAACTTTTACTATAATTTGTATATGAACAAGTCAAAATCATCTTTGAGTTAGGTGTTATGTAAAATCCATTAGCAAACTAAACGATATTTGTCGTTTTAATGTTATTACTAAATTTTATCATCTTTTTATCAAGTACAGCTTTGTTTATTTTCATGGCCATTTTACATTTCTAGGATTTGATGAGCTTTGGTTCCTCTACACCCTTTTACTAAGAGAGAACATACATCTTGATAACTTCATTTTACTCAATATGATTAATTTTAGTAGCACTAATAAAAAGAAACAAAACATGTTGGACATCGTTTCCAAAACCCAACCTCTTGCAAATATCATAAGACTTGAGCATATCTTTACCTCATCATACGCTTTAATACATTACATACAAATAATTTTCATCATTTACATTTTGATACCCTCAAAACAAAAGGATTTTACAAAGCTATAATGGCCTTTAAAGCCACCTTACATGTAACATCCCGTCCCCGATGGGAAGGGTAAATTGGTAAATTGGGACAAGCAAGGTTGTTGCGTTTGCATATTTGAAATGTAAACATTCATTTGGCCTTTAATTGTAGAGGACTGAGTCTTTTAGCACATATACATGTAGGTACATGCATTCATAACATTTTCCCGGCATTTAGTTGTGATACTGATATTAATTGGGATTGTGAGATAATTAGATTTGATTATAATTTATTGAAAATTTTGGAAAAAATTTGAGTTTGAATATTGAGTTGGAAATGTACTAGAGTGATCACCAGTTGACAGTGAACTTTAGGAAATTTTTCTGAAAATTTGGGAGAAAATGTTAGGAACGAAAATTTTTCGAGTGGCAGACTGATTGATTGTATAGGACCGTAATGACTGTCCAATGGCTATGACAAATTAGGCATATGATTCTAGAAATTAATATGTCGAGTCATTGAAAATTTGGAGATGAGTTGGACTGGAAATGAAATTGAAAAGAGAAAGAGAGTTAAATGTTTTGCGAAGAAAAAAGCCAAGAGGCTTAAGTGATTAACCTTTAAATGGTAAAGGTTATAACTGGAGAAGAAAGAAAAGCTTTCCTTTCTAGGGCACGATTTTCTCTCCCTTCGACCGATTTTTCTTCTTCCTCCCTTGGAGATTCTTGCTTGCTTCTTCCCTAATTGCAAAGTCTAGTTTAGTCCTTGAGAAGATGAAAATTCGTTGAGGTTGGGAGAAGCTCACCGTTGATAGAGAAAGTGGGAAAAGTTAGAGAAATTTCAGAGATTTGAGAATTTGTGGTTCGATCGGTAAGTATATGGTTTCATGTTGTTATTTAACATTGTTTGATGCATTTATGTCATTTATATTGTGATTGGGTTAGTTGGAGTGAATTAATACTGGTTTTAGAGAGAGAAATCGGGAGAAAACTAGTCGGAGAAGACGATTCAGAGTTACGCACGTTGCGGCGCCTGTGCCACGACGCGGCGAGGAATTACCTTATGTCCTCGCCGTGGCGTGTGTGAGGCCTCACCGCGGTGAATTAATGTTGTTAATTCGCCGCGGCGAGCAAGATGGAGGTCGCCGCGGTGAGCCTCGAAAGGCTACGTTGCGGCGAGACCCCATTAGACACTGCGGCGAAGGTTTTGGGACGTTGCAGCGAGGGTCCTGTCGCCACGGCGAGCCCCTGTTTTCTGAAGGGAGGTAGTTTGGTTCTTGAGTCATAACTTTTGATGTAGACCTCCAATTGAGGTGATTCTTGATTCGTTATGATCTCGAGAAAGAGGTCTACATTTGATATGAAGAATGAAAGTTTGAATTCCAATTTGAAAGATTTTGATTATTGAAAGAAGATTGAGGATATGTTTTATGGCAACCTAAGGATTGTTTTAATGACATTGGAGTATAAATTTGAGACTTATGAAATAAATGGTATGTTATTGAAATAAAATGAGCTATGATCGATTAATTGAATGAAAAATTAGATTTGGATAAAAGAAAGTGGAAATTGGGAAATAGCGCCGGGAAGGTCATGAATAGGCATAGTACATCTTTTATTCAAGGCATGTGCATCATCAAATTATTTTGACTGTGCATTTTGTAATA
>JANIHY010000008.1:28254703-28273501 GCA_027479065.1 Erythroxylum brevipes | reverse complement strand
TATTTCGGACACCCATGGTCCAAAATCAATCCAAATCAAACACATATATCCATCCGTTTTCTCCACATGGCATCAGTGCATAGAATTTAAACACATATAGGTTGAGAAACCAACTAGGTTACTCACCTGCACTTCCGAGCTATAGCCTGGAAGTCCCAGCAGTATCCGTGGAATCGTCGTTCCAACGGTGCCTCTATAACAGTCAAACAAATTCCAATTACTAAAATGCACAATTTCTAATATTCAGAAATGCATACATAGCAAACACGATGAGTACTATACATGGTATGACATTCCCGATCCTATTCCCGAATCTTTCCAATTCAACTCTTTCACTCAAATTCGATAGCAATTTCTTATACCATAATTCAATTCAATTGACTAAATTCCCAACTCTCCAAAGTCACATTCCAATTATAAACCATATTTACTATTAAGTCGCCACCCAATTTCGAGTACTTTCGAAATTAATTCCGAAATTCCATTCTTATAATTTCACAATTCTTAGTCACTAGATCAAAATCAATCAATCACTAACCAATCCATTAAAATTAGAACCTCAAAAATCTTCAATTAAACACTTAATTTAATTTCGGAATTCAAGCGTCCTCGCCGCGACGTAAAATCTTCTGCTCGCTGCGACGTGCGCTGCTGCAATAGGAGACTATGTTTATCTTAAGCTTCAACCGTATCAATAGAATTCTGTGGCATTTTGCTCATCAATGAAGTTTGCTCCACTTTATTTTGGTCTTTATCAAATTGTTCAATAGGTAGGACTAATAGCATATAAATTAGCTTTACCCTTTGGTTCTCAAATTCATGACATATTTCACGTTAGCCTCTTACGAAAGCATTTAGGATCACACGAGAATCCAATTACTACTGCTCTTCTCCCAGTTATAGATGATTCTATAATCCTTCCACAACCTGAAGCTATGCTTGATCGTCGAGTCATACACAAGGGTAAATATCATCCGAAGTTTGAAGTCTTAATTAAATGGAAGGGGGTTTCAATTGAAGATGTTAATTGGGAAAATGAGGGGCGATTACACAAGTCATACCCAAATTTCATCCTTGCGGACAAGGATTATTAAATGGGGAGGATTGTCACATGTCCCACGTTGGCACAACTTCTTAATAGTTAGTTAATTGTCTTTTCATTCAATAAGGCCATTAAAGACCGGCAATTAGTGAAAGACTAGTAGGTTATTGTTTTCTATTTTCAGTATAGCTGTTATGTTTTGTAAGACTACTTAATAGCCTAAAACATTCTTAATAGGAGTCACTCGTTAAAAAAAAAAAAACCAAAACCTCTCTTAGTCTTTCCTTCTTTCTTCTTTCTCTTCCTCCTCTCTAACGAATTCCTTTTTATCATATGATAAATCCAATGGATAGAAGCACGAGTACTTGATTGCTAGTTGTGACTCTCACAATATTCCTGCGAAGTTGATAATTGTCTTGCCTGAATGTACAGGCTTTTAGGATGGAGCAGCTGCATAAGGAGGACAAGCCTGAGAAAAAGTAACATGAATCCTTAGTCCCAGCAACTCCTGTCTTATTAATATTTTCTGATTATTTCTTATTGCTAGCAGAATAGATATGTCAAACTAATCGTCTTGATCAAACGTGACCAATTACAATTCATGGTCTTTGCGGTAGTTATTCTTGTAGTCAGTGGGTCAATGTCGTTAATTGAACACCTCTGCTCAAAAACCTTTTGCACTTGTGAAACATTCCACTGTGATTAATCTCATGTACCTTTTTATCTTTCCAGTGCGCAACTGCCATGAATAATTTTTCAATTGATTGTCCATATCAGTTATGTTTTTGGTACAAAATTTTGAAATTGCAAGTAAATCACTATGAATAATTTCCATTTACAATTAAGTTAATGTTACTCCTTTTCCAGTGAGATATAGTCCACATAAGTTGCTTACTGCTTTCTTTCCTTCCTTGAAGGTCTTTGTTGATAATGCTGATTTTCTTAGGAATTGGGAGTGACGAATCAATCATTATGGCTATGTAACATCAAGTAAATGGAAAGTAGATCTATTTCATGATTTTATCTCTACCACACTTCTTTTTTGTGCAAAATATATTCAATTCAGTAGGAAATTACCCATGTAAGAATTCACTATGACACCCTCCTTTTGACCCCATAAGTGACTGTAGCAGTTTGTCTCTGTATTTTAATCCGGAGCTCAAGAAGTTCTGAAGATGTCTGCATTCATAGTTAATTGCTTTGCAGAGCCAAATATTGGATTCTGGCAATCCAAAGTTAGTCCTTATCTCATGTAAGCACCGAATTCAGCATATACTGAATTCCCTCAGTCCATATCTGCTTGTCATCTGTACTTCTGCATTCAAATTCTATTATCCTCTCCGCAGTTTTTATACCGAAGTATGCTCTTTGATTGCCAGATTCTTCTCTCCACCTTCCTGCCCACTCCTGGATATCATCATAGACTTCGGATACCACGCCTGCAATCACAACATACCTCCTACTTAAAAAGAAAAGGGGGTAACTTTTTAGTTTCAAGCTCAAGATTTCTCTTACACTTCTTGTTTGTCAATGTTCCCGCCATATGCTTGCTTTTCATTTTAACCACCACCTGTGTAGTTTCAGATATTGAGCTAGTATGCCAACTGATGTTTTTAACAGCAGATAAAAAGCAAAAAGAAATGCATTTTACGTTTAATTTCTCTAATGACATGTTCAAGAATGTCTTCGGATTGTAAGTAACAACAGAGAGAGATTGTTGACATTGTTTACCAAAGTTTCATAGCTATTGATAACCTCAAGCACTTACCTGCCAATTAGAGTTTATATTGAAAGAAACTCGCTTCCAGTGGAGAGCTCCTGTGAGAGAAATGAATAAGATGATCAGTGAAGTGCTGTGAGCCTGTGATGTTTGTGAGGTTAATGAATATGCTTCAGAATGATGTGAAAAATACATACCTTTTCTTGTACGTTTAAGAAGTTCTCCCCCTCTTGTAACAAAGCTCAGTGCTACTGAGACTTTCAATTCTCTGATACCTCCTTTATCCTTTCTCTGGGTAAACACTATAGTTCCACAGCCCTTTGGCAAGCCTGCTGTAAAGGTGGCAGCTCCACGTAAGGCTGAAATTGATAAATGAAACAGCAATATCATATATTTGAGACATTATTAAGAGTAAATTACTTTCTGTTCGGCTAATTAACTAGATAGAAGATGAGCTCAATCGTTCGATTTGGATGTCAATACTACTTGCAGATTATGGAATTCAACTTAATCAAACAATTGAAGTATACTGACAGATCTTGAGAAACAAATAAGTTTACTAATACCTGTAGCTGCTCCAGCGGTTAGGGTTATGATATCTCCACTAGTCCTCGCACTAATTGCTGAGTTAACAACCGCTGAGATTTGGCGATGGGTTGCCCCCATATCCTCTGCAATCTCGATACAATGAGAAGCTACTAGAGCTGCCGCTGAAGCCATTGCAGCTGAAATTTTATGTGTGTTCTTGTTGGTTGCTGCCATTTTCATGGACATTGCATTTGAAGCAGATTGTGATGCAACAGCAGAAGCAACCCCTGCTACAGATATGGCAGCATGCAATTGAGCATTTTGCGCTCTGACCTCCTGCTTCTTCATCTGCTTCTGGTCCTTCATCCATCTTCCTATTGTGCTTCCTTTTAACATGCTCTTGTACAGCTGCAGAGCAAATTGCGCAGTACTTTTTACAATCCTAATGAGTGATGATTTATTACAATCCTAATGAGTGATGATTATTATGAAGTTTACTAGTGGGATACCCCATCTTTTAGTAATTGTTGACTGGAACCGAACACTGAATTGAGCGCTTGATGAAGTAAAAGCAGCTCCTGCACAGATTATACGTTAATCCTTCGCATATTGTGAAAAAGTAGCTAGACACAACCGTAAATGAACATGCAAATTAGGAAAAGCACATTTGTGGATTTAAAAGACAGTTGCACTCAACCAGCTAGAAACAGAGAGAGAACAAAAAAGTACGTTCTTCTCTCCACTGTCTCGTGGAGGTGGGCTACCGGAATCACCACTTGGCAGCCGCTGAAGCAGGTTGACATTATGTGGTAAAACATGCAAAAGAAACAGGAAATCAGAGAGGAGATTCTTTTTTTCCTTTTTTTTTTTTTTGGTTTTGGGCTCAGGAAAGGAGGATTAGAGGATCTTACCGATTCATCGGAAGCACTAGTAGCTGATTCAGCTTCAGATGAAGAGAAAACTGTCTCCTTCCTATTATTAGTACTACGGGTGCTGCAAAGAGCTCTTGAAAGCTCCTTGGCTGAGACGCTCCATGATCTAGAAAGAAACTCCATTGACTCCGTTGGAGTTTCTGGTGGACGACAAAACTCCGTTGCGGGACCATTTTCATCAATGATCTCTAGCTTTGGAGTTATGTTCATCAGAGAACTGCATGACCTCACTGAATCACAAACCATGCGCATAAACCTAGTTAATGGTTTATGACATAAAAAGATGAGCTTCATAAACATAGACAAATAGCTTACTTCCTAGAGTTGCCGAATACCCTGCTATGCAGACCCACTAGACAAGCATGCAAGAGCAAGGCCATGAAAGAGTGGAAATCAGAGGCATATATGAACATTGAATATGAAGTTGGGGTTGGTGGTACATATTCTAATGCTGCATGCGCCGATGGATGGGTCCCCATTAAAGGTAACTCGCCTTTGTTCACAATTTCTGATATCTGCTTTTGAGCTCCACTGTGTTGTGCTTTATACATAAAGAGCTGAGGATCAATTTTTCTTGGACGGCGATATCCATCATTACTAGGATTCCCCTATAATTTACAAACAAAACAAATGGGTTCAAGTGGCAACTCCTTAGGTTACATTCTCTAGCATATACTTCTAGGAAGGTTTAGACTATCGAGAAGTCTACTCACTTGGATTTGCTTCCCAAAAACCAGAAAAAAAAAAAAGGAAGAAGAAGAACGTGAAAAGAAAACTACATTTGGATTTTGCTGTCACATACGGAGAAATCCATCTCTTCAGTTGAATACTTTTGATTTGGAGAAGCTTGAAAAAGTATAATTAGGGTATTCAAGTGCAGAGAGTAGACAGTCTCAACCGTTAAAAACATATCAAGGTATTTTCGGTAATATCAAGAACAGACCCTACCATCCCTGTAAATTGCTCAAAGTCTAATCAGTTACTGCAACTTCACCAAGAGCCCCACATTCAAGAGTGTAAAAACAATATCCGTTCTACATTTTTCTCCATCAACTGGGCAGAGATTATGGTCCTTCCACGATGAGCGTAGCCTGCTAGTAAGCATCCACATCCTAAAAGATGGGTTAAGTTATGATGCTACTAAGAAAATTATAAATCAACACTATGGCACAGGTAAATTGGTAAGAGGTTTTTCTTATTTAAATAAAATTGTAGGTTTAAGTAATTTTTATGTATCTAACTGTTTAAAATTTAAGGTCAGAGTTTTATATCCTACAAGAGACCTATCCGATTCAAGCAAAGATTAATCTAAGAGTAAATAGTTTAAAAATATCTTCTTATAATTAAGATCCTCCTAAAATAACTACTGGATAAAATATATATTGTAGCCCGAGAGTAAATAGTTTAAAAATACCTTCCTAGATCCTCCTAAAATTTCTACCAGATAAAATATATATTATAGCCCTGTCTGTTTTGGATAGTAATTGGCAATTATTGAAATCGTATATAAAGAAAGAAAAGAAAGCCCATCGCACGACCTAAATGATTGCCAATTACTAACCAAAAACATACAGGGCTATAATTGCCAACTAATACTACATAGACACCCCATATAGGCCATAGCGTATTCACACACTATTTCTTTCGAAATAGGGACGCTATGATTGCCACCTTATCACAACAAATACGGCTAAATTGCCTCCAACCTTCATTTTGTGTTATGGCTTATGTAAAATATACACATTACAGACAGAACTTATTAACTTTTATCCTTATAAAAACATTAAATACTTGAAAATCTGACCTAAAATTTTTGTATAAGTATTAAAAATAATCTAATAATCCTTCAGTAAAATTTTAACAAATAACAAAATTATTTTTTAAAATCTTCAAATTTGTAGGATATTTCAAAAGATTATTTTAAATACAAAATTAAAGTATATTTCACTATTAAGTTATATCATTAACAACACTATAATAGAATAAATAAGTATATAATTTCACAAATTTTAATATGTAACGTTAAAAGAATCGTGATACATTTCATAGTGTTGTTCTAAATTAATATAAAAATTTGTATGTACTTAATAGATTAATACATTTATTACATACTAATTTTGCAAGAAATTCTCATTTTATATGATTATGATTCCTCAATTTAGAAGAAATGGTAGAACCTATTCTATTTGAAATTCATAGATTAATTTTAAATTTTTTAATAGAATTAGAAATGTTATCTATTTTTATGTTCAAAATAAATTACTGTAGCCATTGATTTAAAATTAATTATACTTGTTAGCTAAAAAGTACTATCTTTCTAAAAATATTATTTAAGGTTTGCAATGAGATCAGTTATAAGAAAATATTGAATTTGTAAACTTCACTTCAATTATATTACATCATATTTGCACTTATTAAATTTATATTGGAATATTAACTTGAATTGGTTAATATTTTTTTAAATTTATGTTTCAAGTTAACGTAAAAATTTTAATTTACTTAAAAATAGAGATTGATGGATTCATTACATACTATTTTTGTCGGGTCTCGAATTCCGGAACCCAACCCTTGAATACCATAATACTGACCCTGACTCCTTGTAATCTCTTTAACCAACATCGAGTTCTTGCTCTAATGCCGCTCATGTTAGACTCCGCTTGTTTTCGGAATCCAACTCTTGCGAAATTATGAAACTTGAGCTTTCTCTATTACCACAACTGTTGGATCTCACTTGTAGAGCCCAACTTCGGATGTCTTAAACCTTGATCATCATCGGTTCATCTTCATTCTCATAAAATCCCCAATAATTTTCCTCACAAATTGTTCCATAGTGTGCCCATACAAATCAGTCACCATGCTTGAACTTAAATTTTCCTGCTTGTGAGCAGAATTTGGAAATTTTCAACCTAGAATTTCAATTTGGCTTTTTCAAAGAAATCATAGCTCAAAGCCTTTATTTTGTTTTGAAGCAAAAATCACATCAGTCGGAGCTATATAGTTCAAGATATGCTTAAAATTCTAAAGTGTCTTTATACAAATCTAAAGATCATACAAATTGATCTTTAGATCATACAAATAATCAAATTGAGAATTTAGACGAAATGAGATCTTATGTGAGGACCTAGTTGTTTATTAGAGAGCTTAAGATATGATTGTAATTATGGTTTTTTTGTTAATTAAGAGATTGCAAATTCTATATTTCAATTAGGGGTTATAATTTAGGGTTTAATGATTATAACTCGAGAGAAAATAGTCAACCCTTCGAAAGTAGTCAACCCTTCGAAAGTGTAAGACTGATACTGTATTAACTCAAAAGTAGTCGTGTTAGCATTTGATGATATGATAAATCCTCCTTCTCTTATTCGGATAATGTTGCTTGTGTGATTCCTAATGTTAATTTGGTGGTGCTCATTTGGATTCTCTTTGTATGTTAATTTTACATTTTTATTCCAATCAATCATCTTCATGTGTTTAATTTTTTGTGCATTTTTTATTTCTTTTTTAATAACTCTTTAAGCCTTAGATAATTAGAATTAAACTCATTCAACAACTCCTCAAGGGATCAATACTTCACATACTACACCTATGACCTGTGTACTTGTAGTATTTTGAGGGTTTTAAATAGATTAAAACTTGCCTCAGCACGACTTTGTATAGTTTATTACAATCTAAGTCACTCCATATTAGAGACCTTTTTTTCATGAAATTTTAACTTTTGCATTCAGAGAGGGGCATAGACTGGGATATGTGCATTTATGACTCTGTCTTTACTAAAGATGAGTGTTTTACCTCTAAATCTCTTCACTAACTTCAAATTTTGTAATTAACCAAAGTCCATATGCAACGATTCCCTATTTTCGTTAGCCGTGCTTGAATCATATTCCCATTATTTAAAAGGATTTATCTTTAATTTATTGTTATCATCTACATAAATAGGGAAACAAGCCTTTTACATAAACTTACAATCATAGATTGGTTAGTATAAAGGACACTCATATTATTATTATTATTATTTACCCTCTTTTTCTTTTCTTTTCCATTCTCTCTTTCATATTAATTGGTTGTATATACCTTGACAACATGTCGTAATGTTAGTCAAAAATAAAATAACTAAATTACTACTATAGCAGTGGTGAGTCTAAGTCGATCCCACAGAGATTGTGTGTAAAGTTATTAAAATGAAATTAATCAGTGTTTAGGAAAAATGGAACTTTTGGATTTTGAAATTAAAAAATAAAATAAAACTAATCTAATGAAAACAAATTAAGGAAAACATGTAAAAAATGATAAAAGTGATGAATTCGGTAGGGACTCAATTCTTTGGTTCAATCTCAACCTACACCATAATTAAGCATATTTCATTGATTTGTTGTTCTCTAACATCTCCTAGCAACTATTAATTATGGGTTAATAATTAACCCGAGTATTCCCTTAGGTTTTGTTTAAGCAAGATATGATCATTAATTAAATCTAATCATAAAATAACCTAGGATACAATCTCTAGATTTAATTAGGCAGTAGCATTATAAATTAGAAAACTCAATTAATCAAGGAAACAATCACATACGATGCGTCATTTAACCTAGATCATGTTATCCCTAATGATTACGAATCATTAGTCGCTACACATGAATTTCAACATAATAATTACAAATTACATCAAAATTCTAGCAATGAGTTTGCAAATAAACAATTCAATGAACGTATTAAAATTATATTTTCATAATACCCAATAGGTTTATACACAAATAACCGAACTATAGTGATAATATGATCATTCATACACAAAACCCAAATCTATATACCTAGGATAACACAATCAATTCAATAAGAGAGAAAGAAACAACAAAAATATGAAAGAAATGCTTAACCCAAGTCGTCAGCATCGATATCACCTCCAAACCGACATTGGGACGTTACCCTTCCATCGGTCTCTCCTAGAAAAATATTTCAACCCCCATTGATAACCCTACCAATGACCCCTCTAACGCCTCCTCCTCTTTTCTGTCGCAAGCTTTTGTTTTTACCTTCTAAGCCCTCGGTATTATTTGGTGATGTGACCAATTATCTTTGGTAGACCATCTTACTATTCACACCTCCTTAATCCTCCGCTGCTTCTCTTCAAAACACATCTACATTTCACTCTTGCGTCTGCATTTAACACAAATGCAGTATGCAAACATTGTCTGCGTTTTCTTTTAATCCTTAGCCTAATGACTACGTTGTGGTGCCCTTCGCTGCACATCGCATTTTGCTCCTTCACCCTGTTGTTGTTTCATGCTCACTCTGCTGTCATTTTCTGCTCCAACAAAATTGACATTTTTGTATGGAAAAAACATGCATGTGCATTGCTTTCTATGATTCTTCTTCTTTATATTCCTTTTTTCTTGTCTTTTAATTTTCTTTTTCTTGCCCACAAAGAAAAGTGGAAATTAATCTTCAAAATATGGCCAAAATATAGAGCTTTCGACTCATTGTAACTTCTTTTCTTCCGAATTGTACCTAAAATCACATATGAGTTAAAAATATCTTAAACAATTTCATGTTAATAATCACTAAGTGTTATGAAATAATTTCATAATCAATTAAGAACCTATCATACCTACTTAGGTGTTAAAGGTATATATGAGTTTATCTTCCCTCACAAAAGTGCACATATTTTTGAAGCCTTCATATATAATATTTATGTCTAATAGAACTTTTTTTTACCTTGATTTACAAATATTTTTTTTAAGCTATTGAAGCTTATATGACTTTAGATACTCCTTAAAAGGTAAACTCAACTTTTGTATAATGGTAATGCTAGCTATATTACTGAAACTTATCTTATAAAAACACACTACATACCTTATTATGAACTTGGAATCTAGTATGAAAAATGTTGTTCAATCCACTCTTTTTCCTACTTGACCTCCTTTTCCTGAAACACCAAGCAGGGAAGGTTTCTCATAAGATATCAACTTATCTACTAAATTTGGAGAACTAGGGGTAATTATAGTAGCTGAATTACCTTATGGGATCCTTCATATTTCTTTGAAGAGCATAGAAAAGTCATGTTCTAAGTGGGGAATCAAAGGCTTTGGTAGTAAATCATTGGGCCTTCTTAGTCTTAACATATGGATCAGGCACAATAAGAGGAATTAAAGAAGTAATCTCATTATGTTCCTTCAAGTTTTTAATTTCAACTTGTGGTCAAGATAAAATGTTTTGTGGTTAGGATAAAATGTTCTTGACTACTACTTTTTGTACATCTTCCTTTTGATCCAAGGAACTTCATAAGTGTTTAATTTCCTTGTAAGCCTAGATTTTCTCTTTTTGAGCATTCACATGCTTTCATAAATATAAGACTCTAACCATATCTTTAACAATAGCTAGATTTTCCCCAAGTCTTAAAATAGGAATGACTTCTGGCAATTCCTTTGTGATCTCCACTATAACACAAAATTTGACAAATCCAATCCTTCTTCTTACTAGATGACTAAGACCCTTGGAGGATGAATATTTCAGAGGAATATTGTGTAAGTTAATTCACAAGGGCAATTGGTTCTCTTTAAATTTTTCCAACTTTAGCCTATGTTTCCAAAATTGGAGAAAATTTGGGATGCTTATTAAATTCCATGGGCCACCTTCTAAGACCTTTTGTATTGCTTCAACAATGGAAAAGGTGAATAGGAACATGGTTTCCTCATTTCAAATAACCTTTTTGAGGCCATACTCCTTCCACTTATTTAATTCCTAAGAGTGTACCAATGGAAACGAGGGGATCACCCACCACATTCTTCTAAGAAACCCTTATTGAAATATCCTAAGGAGAAGCAAAGGAGGCTTAGATAGTAGGGGAGGTAAGGCTTTAGATTGGAACAATACAAGGCTAGGAGATGTAGGGCTAATAGTTAAGGAGGGTAGTCTCATGCTTCCTAGGAGCGATGAGGAGACAGTGGGAGAAGTTGATGATTTGAACTTGGGATAAGGAGAAGCAGTTCTAAGGGGGGAAGTCGGGGGTAAGGGGGAAATTCTCAATGACTAGAGAACCCAGGAGAGGAGGGAGAGTAGGAGTAGTTATTAGAGAGTAAGGAAAAAGTAAAAAATGACACTGAGAAAAAGTCAAAAGATCATTCTATTAACAATAAGAAAACAAGGGCAAGAAAATTAGGTGGGGATAGAAAGATATCGATAAGAAACTAAAACCTAGCCCCATATAAGAGAGTGTCGAGAACCCGAAGAGCTATAAAGGAGAAAGGAAGAAAGTTGATTGAATGGAAGGGGAAGAGAAAGCTAGAATAGCATTTGGAAAAAGAGTAAATCATTCATGAAAAGGAAGGATTTCCTTAATATAATAGAAACCACATAAAAATAAATAAATCTAAGAATATTCAACAACTATATATTTTTCACAAATTTAAGTTCATTTGCTTAGAAAATGATAGCACGAGAGGTTTGTCTTGTAAATGTTAATAAATAAAAGCTCTACAACTTGTACTTTTTTTGTTCCCTTTAAACATGCTCTTCACTTTTCTATTAGTTAGTTCATATGTGATGATTATGAATATAATAATTATATATTTAAAAAATTGAGAATTATTTATCTGATGCAAAATGTTGTCTTGTGTATATGGAAATGTAACTTTTTATACAGTTTTTGTTGTTACACTTTTTGAAGAGCATTCTTTTATTTCTATTTCTACATTTTTTGTTCAATGTTTCTTTTTTTTTAATGCAATATTAACCTATATTAATGTAGTTGTTTACTTCAATAAGACTAATAAAACATTTCAAAAAGGATAAAGAACTATAACTATGTCAATTAATGATTTTAAAAGTTCTATTTTTATAATAACAAAAATGGGGTAACATTAATTAAAATAACTTCAACTAATTTGCTTCTCACGTTAATTAACCCCAAGGGCCAAGTGCATGTACAGAAATTTTAGTACTGTACTAGCTTCTCCCAGGAGGGTTGAATGCTGATGATTGGATATAATTTTGCCTTGCTCGTACTTTCAGTTTTTTTTAATCTATAATTTAAATAAAAATTTAGTACTTAAACTAAGCGTAGCGTTCTGAGGGAAGAATTAAGAAGGTGAACTCTAGCTGTCGCTCTATTTCATTATAAGATTGGAGCTTAATAAGTAACATCAGATTTGCGTATGGGGTGACCCAAGTAAAGTCGAACTTATCCGATTTTATGTTAAAAGGTCAAAATAAAGCTAACGTTTTAGTTTGAAATGGTCCAGATTGCCCAGTCCCTCTCTTCCTCGTCATCTCCTGTACTGCTTGACTGCATAAAAAACAGGAAAAAAAGGAAGAAGTTTTAGTTGCAGATGAAACTGGACCACTAGCTTTTTGAGTTAGTAGTGGTTTGTACCATATGCCTTAGGAGGTTCAGGTCATATTCCTTCCTTTTAATTTTATTCCAAGAGCTACAAGGATACGTAGACAATTTTCGATTACGCGCTCAGTTCTACTTCTACTAAAAAGCTGAGAAAAGAGGCATTCCATTGCATGAGATAATGAAATGTATATAATAGCAATTAATTAACTTGGTGTTTGTGTTCCTTTCTTCACCTTTATATAATTATAATTTTGCAGCTTGAATATAGATTTACATGATTTTGTGACCAATTACGTAAGTGTTTGGCCAAAAGCTAAAAGCTCATTCAAACGAGTCATATTCAGTCGAAGATTTAATATTTCTAGCCCTGCTCATCGTTATTATCAAAATATATATGAAAGATACAGCCAAGAGTATCGGACTTTAATATATCCATGATCCATCCCACGTATGAAAATCTACCCAATCGTCCATACCTGGCGATAATGGTCCTTCACTCCCTTTCAGTGAGCTAAGGATTCTTGAAGCTATTCAATTCCCTCCATCATCTCTGTTTTCTACCACCTCTAAATTAAGAAAAATAGATCCTCCTGCAGCGGCAGATTAAGAAGAAGGATCAACTTAATGGAAACCCCTCACCCTCAGGATCATGATAAGATGATAGAAGAGCCGCTCTTGAGCAAGCCTAAAGGTGGCTTCAAAACGATGCCCTTCATCATAGGTACGGCCAAAAACTCTACAAATAAAGCACACATGCCACAATACTAACATATATACGTCTATGGGTGTATCGTTTCTGAGTTGACCATGTATATATATATATTTGCTTTGGAATTTGCTACAGCGAATGAGGCATTTGAGAAGGTGGCAAGCTATGGGCTTATGCCAAACATGATACTGTACTTAACGAGAGAGTATGGCCTGGGAGCCGCTGAAGCTGCCAACGCGCTGTTCTTCTGGTCGGCTGGCATAAACTTCACACCGATTCTGGGGGCTTTTGTGGCGGATTCTTACGTGGGTCGCTATTGGATGATCGGTTTTGGATCGATTGCTAGCCTTCTGGTAAATTTCATTCTGAAAACTGAATTCTTCACCCTTCTACTTCTTTGTCTGTTTTGTTATGGTTCAACTAACAGATCTGGAACAAGGTGGCAAAGCTCTAATCTCTAACACAAGCACTAAAAGTAGCACCTAACTTGGAGGGTCCGTCAAGAAATTTAATTCTTGGTTGTTTGTCTGTTGTGTTTGGTCCCTTTTCTACTTTCTTCAAAGGAGAAATCGTCCTTCCTGGACTTGAGTGTTGAAAGAGACTTCCACCTGGGGTTGGTTCATGGTAGTAAAAGGAAGACCTAATAACCTGTCTCCTTATTGGGGTTATTCTTTTGTAATTCCTACAAAAAATAAATATTGACAGTTTTAAAGATATTAGAAGAGCCACAATCAGAAGGAACTAAATGTTAATTTTTTGTAATTAAATACCTCCACCTTAATTACGGGTTAGCTTTTGTATCTAGCAAGTTAGTTACATAGATAAAAGGATTAACCGATCCAAATCCTCATTGATTTTCACTTCATTAGGGAATCTGAATTTGCCTCAACATTCTTCTCTCGGATTTAGCTAAGCACAACCTATTTTTAATATCTTTTGACAGCATTGACTTTTGACAATGAATAAATAGATAAGTTCAAAATTATATGCAAAAGTTATGTTATTTTAATTAAATCTATTACTTGTGAAGTAAAAGAAGCAACTATGATCTTGAAAATGTACAAGAGGGATTTGAAGCCAAAAAGAAATTACTGTAGAACCTTTGAGAATTTGGTTGTTTCTTGGGTCTTTGGCACTAATCCAATTAACAAAAAGAATAACAAGGTAACTTACTGATGGGAGAACATGGGTAGTTCTCTTTAGATTCAGAAGTCTTAAAATTGAACATTTGCAGTCCTTTCAAAAACCTAGAGCTCGAAATGAAGTTGACAAGAATACAAAATAATGTGATCTGCAATCTAGTTGATAGGGCTAATTTAATTGAATGCACGCTGTTTTCTATTGGTTTAATGAGTTCTTTAGCAGTTTCTGTGCAAGTGATGGGAATCAATTTCTTCCTTAGATGTATTATTTTAACTCTCTCTTAAAGAGTTTGAGCTTAGTAAGTCCCTTTTAGTAATTATAATATTCTTTTAGAAAGTGAATTTATCAATACTCATTCTATGTCTTCGCCAGTGTCATTTAGTTAATTTTTTAAATTTAAGCAACATTACGTAGTAACTGATGTCATTTATATTAAAAACTGTTTTAGTTTTATATGGTGATCGATGATACAATACTAAGAGTACCAAACGAATTATTCAATTTTCAATTGTGACGATTATATTTGTCTCTAGTCATAATTCCTAAATATCTTATTGGGTGCGTAAGATATCAGTATCAGAAAAATTATAAATTTGAAAGAGAAATAAGAAGTCAGACAAATTAAGGATAATAGATAAATAGCAATTATTTGATTGGCCATTTTTTTCCAGTGTTAATGAGACATTTATGTTATGTATAAATACTTTTTATAATTTGTAATCAATCATTAATTGATTGAGATTCCATAATTTAAATTAGTAAGAATTTGAGAAAAAAAATTTAAGGATTGGGACCATGACATTAGAGGCTTCGACTACAAACAAGACATTATATATATTCTCAATTTTTCCTCAAAACAAAAAGGAAAAAACATGGAGATTATTAGAATAAATACATTAAATTCAGTTCTCTCAACAATGAAATCTAGCATAGACTAAAGTATAAACCATTTTAAAGAATAAGGGTAACTTTTTTTTTTAATCTTTCAAAGAAGTTGTTAAATTTATATTGATAACTAAACGATACTATAAAAGTATTTCCAAACTTCATTTAGTAGAAATATTTTAGGCCAATACTAAACTGGGCTTTAAATGAATTTTTAAACATTTATTAAAAAATCTAGAAATTTACATTTTTATGTGGCCTTAGTGATGTACCAAGGTTTTTTAAGTAGATATTTGAGTTAGTTCATGTACAACAAAGGACTCATTGGAATTTATATCTAAAAGAAATCAAATGCCTCTCATCTATATTTCTGTTGGCTTCATTTCATTATACATCAACAAATGTGATGTACCCTTGAAGCATAGGAAATAAAGTGACTTTAAAGTTAAAAGTAAGAATCATATTAATATTAGTATGATATCTTGCATATGTTGATGTAGATGCAGTGGACAACCAAAATGTTATACATCAGATAAACTATAGAAATGAAGCCTAAAACTTAACCCTTATTGAGTAACTCCAAATTATCATCGCTTGGAATATAACAACTGCATTCTTGGCTAACAATCCAAATCGAAAAGATGTTTAAGGACAAGGCTTTATTAGTGCTCTGAGATATAGAAATGACATGACTAGAGGTAGTGACAAAACTCTAAAGCGCCTCATCATCTTTAGTCTAAACCCTTCCTATTCTTATCACTAAATTATTTGATTTGATATGATTTGTTCATTACGAAGTTCTGCACGGAACAAAAGATATATATATATTTTTTCAAATCCTTTCCTAATATCTAGCTCCCTCATCTTTTGTTGATGATGAAGGGGGTCTTCATACTATGGTTAACAGCTGTGATTCCAATAGCAAGGCCACAACAATGCACTCAACTAATTAGCTGTGGATCTGCTACACCACTACAATTGCTTCTCTTATATTCTTCGTTAGCTATCATGTCCATTGGGGCTGGTGGCATTAGGTCATGTTCCATGGCCTTTGGTGCTAATCAATTGATCAGAGACAACCTCAAAGATGCAGGGCTTCGTGAGACCTTCTTCAGCTGGTACTATGTTTCGGTTGCTGTCTCCATTGTTATCGGTATGACTATTATAGTCTACATTCAGGACGCTTTCGGGTGGAGTGTGGGTTTTGGTGTTCCTGTTTTGCTCATGTTTTTTTCACTTGTTTCATTCTTCATGGCTTCTCATTTATATATCAAGTCTAAGGCTAATGAAAGCTTGCTCACTGGGTTAGTTCAAGTTCTTACAGCTGCCTATAAAAATAGAGGTATCCAGTTAGAATTCCAATCCACAGATCATATACTATACCATTCTAGAGATGGATCTGATCTTTCTGCGTTAAGTGAAGAGTTAAGGTATGTACTTTACTGGCAATTGCCTATGTCCAAGCTTGTCTATGATAGGTTATCTTATATTTTGCATTCTTCTCAGAACGAGCAAGTTACAAATTACAATGTAGAACTTTCTGTTTTGTCTATGGATAAGAAAAACTACATTAAGATAAATCTATCGTTTTGTGCTTTTTTCAGCAGATTTGCATTACGAATTTTAAAAACAAGTACTTATATTTATGGTAACGTCTAATGAAGATTATCTTATATGTTACATTAGGTTTCTGAACAAAGCTTGCATTATTAGAAATCCTGAGAAGGACTTGACCCCAGATGGGAGAGCTTCTGATCCGTGGAGTCTTTGCACAGTAGAACAAGTAGAAGAATTAAAAGCAATAATTAAAATAATCCCTATATGGTCAGCAGGAATGATTGCATCTGTGACTGTGACCCAGGGATCTTTTTTTATTCTTCAAGCAACCACCATGGACCGGCATATCACTTCCAATTTTCAGATCCCTGCTGGCTCTGTTACAGTCTTCATTGTCGGTTCTATAGCAGTAGGAATAGCCATATACGATCGTGTAATAGTCCCTCTAGCATCAAGAATCAAGGGCAAATCATGTCGACTTAGCTTGAAACAAAGAATGGGAGTTGGGATACTACTCTCCTCTATGTCTATGGTAGCATTTGCAATATCAGAGAGGGTTCGACGGGAAACTGCTATAGAGGAAGGGTTCTTCGATGAACCGAATGCAGTGGTGAACATGTCTGTGATGTGGCTATTGCCAGGTCTTATCTTGAATGGATTTACTGAAGCCTTCAATGGCATTGGACAGAATGAGTTCTTTTATACTGAGTTGCCAACGAGCATGGCTAGCATAGCCACCACTCTCTATTGGACGGGGTTATCAGTTGCGAGCTTGGTAGCAAGTTTGATAATGAGTATCATTGATTATGTGACTACAAGAGGAGGCAAAGAGAGTTGGATATCAACCAACCTTAATAAGGGACATTATGACTACTATTATTGGGTTCTTGCAATCATGAGCTTGGCAAACTTTGCGTATTACTATGCTTGTTGCAAAACTTATGGCACTTCTAGGGCAGATGGAGGAATGGCAGTAGAAGAAAGGAATAAAGAATGAGGGATGACTAATTCATTCATGGAACATGTGTGTGTGTGTGTGGATGTGTGGTGTTTGTAATTAATTGGGATTATTAAATTGTTGTTGTTCTCAATTTTCTCTTTTAATATTTTCATCCAATTAAAAACCTTTTGAATTATCAACCTTGTGCTAAGGATTTTCATAACTTTAGAATTGTGGTATTTTAAGTTTAAATACATATTCAAGATAAAATTTAGATTTATATTTAGGTCATAAGGAGATTTAAAAAATCAGCTTAGGTTTGAATAATAGATAAGTAAAAAAAAAATGGTTTAAAACATAACAAAATTATAGTAAAATTGAAGTCCTAACGTGATATTTTATCTTTTAGTTATAATGTAAGGAAAAAATGAGATTGTCCTGAGATTTAAACAACTTAAAATTTAAAATTTTCGAGAAAATCATTATTTTTAAATTTTTAGAGAATTCTTTTTTAAAAACTTTGATTAAAAAAATAAAGCATGATATAAAAATAACATGGATCAATCACTCAATCTAACTTAACCTAACCTAAACTAATAAATAATTATAATAAATTATTAATTTTTATCAAATCTAATTAGTTTAAGTCGAGTTCTAGAATTGAATTAGGCCACCATCTCAGTAAAATTTGATTGATTGATTTGTGATATTTGTCATGTCTATTTCGCTATTATTCTTCAATAAAGTTTAAGAAAAAGAGTTTTCTCTAATTAAAAATTATAAGAATTTCTTTAAAAGATTTAAAAGTAAGTTATTTGAAGTATAAATGAGTCCCGTGCCTTTTACTTTAACATCAAATTGATGCCTTTTTGTCATCTAATCCAAACTAGTTACTTTTTTATTTTAGAACTTATATATAATAACATGCATTTTTCAAAAAAAAAAAGAAAATAATTATGTTAATATAGTCGAAAGATTTATAAAACTAAATTTTTGTTACAATATTTATT
>JANIHY010000008.1:28242856-28253159 GCA_027479065.1 Erythroxylum brevipes | reverse complement strand
AGGTCTTAGCACCGAACCTCTATAAAAACAGTGTTTGATCTTCTTCCCTACTCTGTTTATTTAAATTTATTTAAATTGTTTTTGTGTGAATTAACTTCTGATTTTGTTGTAGAAAATTACAAAAAGATCAAGGATCTATTCAACCCCCCCCCCCCCTTCTAGATCACTCACAGAAATAGTCAAATTCACCATTTCACCCTCTTCCATCAACAATCTCTCCTCTTCTTGGACACAGATAGTCAACAATTCATTGATCGACTGCTTGTCTTTATGTGTGTTATAAGAGATTTTTTGAAAGGAACGTATTGTTAAGGCAAACTGCATAGAATGTCATGTACTAGGAAAGATCCCGATATGGTAACCTCCAAAGCTTTTAGCTAAGCCGCTATGTCCCTCATACACATGATATAATCATGTACGTCCCTTTTCCTGGTAAGCTTCATGGATGACAACATAATAATTAAGGTGCTAGCGATGGTCTTATCCAATGTGGTTAATTGCTCATAAATGACCTTCAATAGATCCTTGACCTTATTATGTTGTTCAACAAAACTACAAATACTAGCAGATATTTTGGTTTTTATGAACACTATGGAGAGGCGATTAGATCTCTCCTATTTTTCATAAAGAACAATAGCATTTAGAGTGCTGGTTTTAGTTATACTTAGTGGTTCATCTTTCTTAATAGCGCAATCTGTATCCATCCAGCCCAAATGAAGTAGAATT
The DNA here is from genome assembly GCA_027479065.1 of Erythroxylum brevipes. NCBI lineage: Eukaryota > Viridiplantae > Streptophyta > Magnoliopsida > Malpighiales > Erythroxylaceae > Erythroxylum > Erythroxylum brevipes. The sequence continues at coordinate 28,252,433 of JANIHY010000008.1, read as the reverse complement.
CTTTCCTTCTACATCTTATAGCTGTCACCTCAATTCGAGAATATCACACTTAATATCGGAAATATTCACAATCTGAGTAACTGCAAGTTTAAACATACATGCTTATTATTTATAATTTGAGACCAATAATAATTCATGCTTTACTAATATAAATCGTGCTTTTAATACATGAATCTAGTGACATAAGATTTGCCTATGGGCTAAAGTTCTACTCAGTTAGATTCATTTATAACTTTATGACAAAAATATTGAATTATGTTCTTTTTTTTAATTCATATAGGTAGGTTAAGAAATATAATCCTATATTTTATCCTAATAAATCATACGAATATAACAAAAATATTATGGGTAGATTTTGTCATATCACGTATAATTAATTACAATTAACATTTTAGTGTGAACGTAAATCTAAATACATAATCCTAATTAATCAGAGACTTTATGGCTGTTGGGACCCAATCTTGGGACCGGATCCCAACCGGATAAGAACAGAAAATGAAAACAAAACAAAGTGTCGGAACGTATCAAACGGATTTCAAAACCAAACGAAAGCGACATACAAAGCGAAAGTATCGAATCACAACTAATCGAATAAGAACGAAATCAGAAACCGAAACAAAGCGGACGAAAGCGAAAGAAATGAAATCGAATCAAATACAAAGTCAAATCGAATTGGCTCGGAAACAAACCAAACATACAGTGCAATCGAACTGAAATACAAATTCCGACATCCGATAACATACACTTATAGAAAAACTATCGCGTTGAAAACCTATAAGACAAAAACCAAATCCGAAATCGGTATAATTTTTTTTTCATTTCATTCATACTCAAATGAATTAATACAATTTACCCTTTGGAAATTCTTCCTCGTGCAAATCTCAATTCTCAATTCTCAATCATCTTCTTATACATTCACAAAAATCTCAAAAATCATCTTTTAACCAATTCTTATATTATTTTATCTTTATTTGAAAATAAAAAATTGGGCAGCATAACGACTATATTTTTTTTTAACATAAAGGGACAGGAAACAGCGAAGCTAAAAGAGACGGGGAAAACAGATCCCCGACATATCCTCTATAAGGAGGCTATGACACCCTAAAGGTGGTACATCAAAATAAGTGACTCCTATGTCGTCCAGATCGGTAGGGGCGGCGAGCCAATCCGAGCATCTGTTGCTCTCTCGGAAAACATGGCGATGAACAATAGTCCAGTTCCGGTGGAGGAGCTCCCGTATGCCCATTACGAGAGGGATACTCGACTGAGAACGGGATGGCACAGAGGACAGGAGCTGGTGTACCTGCCTCGAGTCCACTTCCAGCTCAATCCGACGGAAACCCAATCTCCAAGCTAGGGAGAGACCTGTGTAGACTGCCCAGATCTTCGCTACCTGCGCTGAGCACCAACCAACGAACTGGGAGAACCCACCTCACCAACTGCCATCACTGTCACAGATAAGACCGCCTGCGGAAGCCGTGAGATGGGTAGGATTGCTGGCCCCATCCGTGTTGAGCTTTACTCAGCCAGCCGGAGGACGACTCCAACCAACCTGTTGAACCCGCCATGGGGGAGAGCCAGTGGGGCTCAAACTGTGTCGAGTGTCGGATGCTAAACCTGGGCTGCATAAGACAAAATAAGAAACAAGGGTGAGGCGGGACGAACAAAAGTAGAATGAAAAATAGTCTTGTGCCTCCAGGTCCAAAGGAACCAGCAGGTTAACCCAAACAGCAGGGCCCACTCTTGGTCGTACATGCGCCGACACTGGAGAAAGTTGGGATGTAACCAGTCACAAGTGGGGAGAGTAAAGGTAGACGACATGACGATGGCCGACAAAAAAAGGGCCCACAGACGACGAGCTAGCGGACAGTCACGAACAATGTGAAGAGAGGATTCTTCGTTGAAGCAACGGGGACATGAACTGTCGGTGGTAAGATGACGGCGCATCCGTTGTTGGTTACTCAATAAGCGATCTTTCGCCAGTAGCCATAAAAAGGAGCGCACCCTTTGGAAACCCCGCCAATGCCAAATGGCCCGCCAGACCTCATGAGGAGTGCCTGACACTGGACCCGTAAGGAGGGAGTACGCAGAAGCAACGGTAAAGTGCCTATGATCAGTGGCACCCCAGACGATTCTGTCATCACCCTGAAGAGGGGAAGGAGGAAACATGCCGGCTATAGCACGGCAAATGAAAGGGGGAAGGAACTCCCGTAAGACAGCCAAGTTCCACTGGCCCGTGGGCTCCACATAGTGGGGAACGCTGTGGTGAAGCAGGTGATCCGGGATGGGCTGAAGGGAATGGGAAATGAGAGGGCCAACGCCCGTGACCCAAGGGTCGAGCCATAATCGCGTCATCGTGCCATTGCCGAGCAGCCATTGCCGACCTTGAGTAATGAGATGCCAAGTTGCCGTAATGCTCCTCCACACCATCGAACCCCTGGAGGCGTTCAGGGAGGAGGGAAATCTGTGAATGTCGAAACCATATTTAGCAGATAGTACTTGCACCCATAAGGTATGAGGGTTGGCAATCAAGGTCCAACCTAGTTTAGCCAGGAAGGCATCGTTCATCTCTCGAATCCTCCGGATGCCTAAGCCCCCTTGAGATCGGGGCTTACAAACCTCCTCCCAGCTCACCAGGGGTATCTTGGAGCCTTCCGGCGACGAGCCCCACAAAAATGTCCGCATAGCTTGTTTCAGAGCATCACACAAGCTATGTGGTAACCGGACCGTCTGTATCGTGTAGCTCGGGATGACGGAGATGACCGATTGCACTAAGGTGACGCAACCAGCGAAAGACAAAGTGGAGGGGGCCCATCCGGATAGCCGGTGGTGGACCGTATCTAAAATGTGCTGATAAGTGCGTTTACTGATCCGCTGGTGGAGGAGGGGGACCCCCAGGTACCGACCAAGGTCGAAAGTGCGAGGGAACGTGAGCGCACAACTCAAGGCGCGTAAGAGGGACGTTCTTGGAGAAGTAGCCCCGAGACTTATCAGTATGCACGCGTTGCCCCGAAGCGGAACAGAACGAGTCCAAAACCTCCCTGACCACGTGAACTTGGTCAAGAGAAGCCTCCGCAAAGAGGATGAGATCGTCGGCAAAGAATAAGTGTGAAAGAGAGGGCCCATGCCTACTCAAGCGTATCGGGCGCCAACGGCCTGTGGACACCGCATGAGTAATCGCGTGGCCGAGCTGTTCCATACAAAGCACAAAAAGATACGGGGAGAGAGGGTCCCCTTGTCGAAGACCGCGTGAAGGCCGAAAGCCCTCGCTAAGCTCTCTGTGCCAGTTCACGTGGAATGATAACGTAGTAATGTATTTCATGATGAGTGACAGAAACGTGGCCGGAAGACCAATGTCATGGAGAGTATCGTGAATGAAGGGCCAATTGAGACAATCATATGCCTTTTCGAGATCCATTTTGATCGCCATCAACCCCTTCCGACCAGTTTTGCACTTCATGGAGTGAATAACTTCCTGGGCGATGATAATATTATCAGTAATCAAGCATCCAGGCACAAAGCTACACTGGGTCGGGCTAACAAGTGAGTCCATGCACGGTTGAAGGCGAAGAGAAAGAATCTTAGTGAGGGCTTTATAAAGCACATTACAAAGGGCGATCGGATGGAACTGAGAGATGGAAGTAGGCGAGGGGTTCTTAGGAATAAGAACAAGGACCGTGCGGTTAAGCTCCGATTCCCAAACTTCGTGACGGAAAACACGTTGTAGGAAAGTAATAAGGGAAGGTCCCACAGTGTCCCACTAGGACTGGTAGAAGAGAGTGGTGAAGCCATCGAAACCAAGGGCCTTATTGGCAGCCATGGAGAAAAATGCCGACTTAATTTCGTCGGAGCTAAGCTGCCGGGAAAGGTCCTTAGTCATAAGGGGCAGGGTAGGGGGAACGTGCAAGGAAGAGGCCCTGTGACAGGGGTCGGATCGTCAAGCCGGTATAAACTCTCCAGGTAATGCCGAGCCATATCACGGAGAGTAGCGGGATCGGTAATCAGATGACCATGAGCATTGGGGAGAGCAATGTTCTGGGCTAGACGACGTCGGGTGCGAATGATGGCGTGATAAAACTGGGTATTTCTATCTCCCTGAGCGAGCCACTGACTCCTTGACCGTTGGTGCCAGAAGAGTTCTTCCTGATAAAGAACCGATTCTAGTTCGTTCCGAAGGGAGAACTCGAGCGCCTTAAGGGAGGGGGAATCCGAGTTCTCCTCCGATTTTTGAAGGCCCTCAAGCCGAGCCATGAGACGTTTTTTCCTATGGAAAATGTTACCAAAATCGGTGTTATTCCAGTGGTGGAGCTTTTCCGCAAAGCGTTGGAGTGCACCACTAACATCTGAGGAGGTCTGAATCCAGTTATCTGCGACTACCTGGGAGAAGGACTCATGAGTAAGCCAAGCAGATTGAAAACAGAACGGACGTCTCGAAGGGTGGTGGGGGGAGGATCATGGAACCGAATAAGGAGAGGCCGGTGGTCCGACTTGAGAATAGGCAAATGGGAAACTTGGGTATTCGGAAATTCCTCAAACCACTTGGGAGAACCGAAGGCCCGATCAAGACGAGCTCGGATCAGACCCCGCCTCCAAGTGTATCGCGGACCGGAAAAATCAAGGTCCTGGAGGTTGCATTGAGACATACAGTCACGGAACTGCTAATTAATAATGGGTTGGATGGGGGAACCCCGCGTTTGTCGGCACTTTCCAGCTTTGCATTAAAATCCCCGCCCAGAAGCCAGGGGACGGTGATATGCGGAGCAAGGTTGGCCAGATAGTACCAAAGATACTTTTGAAGCGCATAAGTGGGGCTCGCGTAGATGGCCGTGAAATCAAAGATTTGATGGTCCCACTCTATCCGAGCATGAATAAATTGACGGTACGCTAAACGGACGCTAACACCAACATTCGCTTGGCAGAGTAGCCATATGCCGCCCGAGTAACCCGTAGACTCGACCCGAAAGGAATGGTGAAAACCCAAAGACCGAATGACCCGTCCCGTGCGATCGCCGCTAAATTCGAGGCTCAACCAAGACCACCAAATGGGGCTTATGAATACGGATATAATTTCGTAAAATGGGCTTAAAGGTCCGACCTCCAGCCCCTTGACAATTCCAGATAAAAATCGTCATAAACACCTACGGAGGAAAGAGAGCTAACTCGACTCAGGCGGAGCCGGGACAACGGGCCCACTAAGGTCGGGACTAGAAAGAAGCACCGGAAGGGGATCGGGCTCCTCCATCGTGGTATCGGGAGGGGCGGGAGCAGCCTCAGCACTCTGCGGGACGGGACCCGAATTGGGTGGTTGGGAAGGAGGAACCTCGTGGTTAGGATGTAGGAGAGGCGATGTGTTCAGAGGGCCGGGGGGATCGGATAGGGCCACGTCTATGGCCTCCGTGACTAGGGTCACGGGGAGAGACTGTGGCGAAGCCAGATCCGGGGAGACCAAGGCCTCATGTGAGGGTAATGAAATGGCCACATGGGATGAGAGGGGAGCGGAAGATCAACGGATCGTGGGCTGGGCTGGCGGCAAAGGAGGGCAGGTTGGCAATGGGCCTGCGGCGGAGCTGGTCTGGGGGATGGGAGGGTAGGTTGGGCCGGTGAAGGCTGACCGGCCCAGGGAGCAGCAATAAACATTTAAAAGAGTAAGAGGTAGGCAGAGAGAAGCATGAATTGAGAGATTGGGGGATATCAAGTTACGAGGAATAGGGTTAAGCTTGAATACAAAGTACGCCAAGTAATCTTATCATAAATGGAGATATTTCTACTACAAGAAAAATGTCTTATCATAAATGTAGATATTTCTACTACAAGAAAAATGTCGTTTAGCGACGGAAAATTTTTGAATTCTGACAGTAATATAAATTGGTGACGGAATTCACCGACAGATAAGGTGTTGTGAAAACGATTGTAGGTAAATTTATTGACGGACATTTTATGTAACCATCGGTGAATATAACAACAGTTGGTTGTGATCGTTTTTAAATTTACTTACGACCGTTTTCTTTCTGTTAAAATATTTGCAGACGGTAATGATTATTCTATCGATAACATTACTGACAGTTATGAATTCCTATCGGTGAGTATAGCAACGGTTCAGCAAATCCTAACGGTAAAGTTGGCGACAACTGTCAATATTACCGACGGTGACTCTTTATTCCGTTGGTAAATATAATGGATTTTACTGATAGTTTGTGTTGTTCCGTCGGTAAATATAATAGATTTTACCTATGTCTTTGTATTTTTCGTCGGTAAATATTTTTAAAATTTTTAAAAAATCTCAACATTAAATTTTATTTCATGATCTTACAATTAATGCATAATTTCAACAATTATAAATTATCTGTGCATAATATTTTGATTTATTTATATATTTAATTTGTTTAAACAGAAAGTTGATTGACATAAAGTTAAAATTATCTTAATTGATAATAAAACATTAAATTGTATATAATAAGCATTTGTAATTCAAACAAAATGACTACAAGTACATTATTGTCCTAGTGACCATGGATACTCTAAGGTGCTACCCCTCTCTTTTAACTCATCCAACTCATTATGGAGATGAGTTATGTACTTCATCAATGTTTGCACTGTGGTCCGAAGCTCATTGACTTCGTTAGTTGTCGATCGTTTACTAGATGTTACTGTATTGGACGTAGAGGATTATGAATAATATGTGTTCGCAAATGAACCTAACCCAAAGATCCTTTCACAACGGTCCCAACCACCCATTGCATCAAGATATATCTGACTCTCATCAACAACTTGTCCGTGCTAAGATTGTCGCTAAATGCTTTCTTGTAATTGGTCATATTAGGAGGCAACGTTTATATTAGTAAGTGATAATTATTAAGAATTAATATTAAAGCATAAATTTCACATACATTAAGTTTTCTACATCGGGTGTTGACGAATGTCACACCGTCATGCTTCTTAGTGTGAATGTACAAAAAGAGCTCACGGGGTGTAGGCCTCATGCTCATATATTTTTCCTACATAAGAATAAAATGTTATAAGTGAACTAAAATTTATAAAAATATTGATAAAGTTTCCTCTAAACACAATCATATATGACACCAAACATTTATACATTATCATTATCCATAATATATATATTTTCATTCCAAAATTCGCATATCAATTTAAATTGAAATACAACAAAGTAAAATAATTAGAATAAAAGTGTAAAGTTTAGATAATTATAAATCTCTCTGCATGCTCGTGGTGGGTAATAGATCCTCCCGTATGTATGAGAAGACTCTCTCCCCTCCGTCCTCCTCGTCTGTTATGAAATAGATCCTCCTCCTTGTATGAGAAGACTCTGAAATGGATATTGCCTCAGGTGATTTCCAATATTGCTACCAATGACTTTATATTTGCTCAGAAATATAAGGAGAGCGTACATCAGCCTTGTGTATCGCATCAATAAAGTCCTGATAACGTATATGTGCTCGTCTCTCTCATACTTTATGTATAATCACATCAAATTAAAGATCTCAAAAAAAAATTCTGAAATAAAAGGAAAATTTTCGATAAATACTTATAATGTAATAATGTGTATCTAATTAATGTTTACAAATCAATTAAAAAATAAAATAATATTTTTTATTGTACCTCAAACTCCTAATAGTAAAATTCCTTTGTGGCCTAAAAGATATTCTTCCATATATAACTCTTAAGATCAATCTTCTCCTTAATTTTGGATGTTATGTTTCTAAAAACAAATAATTTTATACCATTTTTAAAATTTAAACCTATTAATTATAAATATATAGTGTTTTATGTACTTTTACTTACAGACTATTGACAATTGTACTGTAAGTTCTTCCATCAAGTCTCTTAGCTCTAGGCTGGTAGTCGTCTCCTTCATCCACATTATTTACCCCTGATATCTCTATCGTTATAGGGGTAGTGGATGATGTAGGGGTGATGTAGTTTAGTTGATTGTATCGATAAATGAAAATGATATAATTATTTTTTAGATTCCAAATGACTTAAGAGTCGGTAAATGTAAATGAGTCCCTGATTTTTGGATTCCCGATAAGGGTCCTGACATATTTGAAGGCATCAATTGAAACAGTGATAGTTCTTCCCTCAAGTGTAGGGTTTTTCACACCTTCTTGCAACAACGTTTCCGCTATATTTAAACTTGTACATAATACAGTGAATGAATCGTCAGATTTAGTATGGAAAACAAACTCTCCAAATGACTTCCAGTACAAAACAGTTTATCTAAAACATAATTAGTATAGAATTTAGATATTGTCAGATTAGTAAACTGTTAAATAAACCAAAATTCGTGTGACATGCATATGTGAATGTCCAAACGAAGTATGTGAAATTGACACGTTTTTCAAGACAATCGATTTTCTTAATCCTTTACGGACCGTTGTGACATCGCTATACCTCTATAGGCATATATATCATCTTCGAGATTCAAGGAAGCTTAAAACAACATGTAGTATATACCATCAAATGTGAATCTATATAATAACTTCATAAAAGGAAATGAGATGTACGTAATAAGAAAAGTGACTTTATTCAAATGATACTAAACACCTTGAAGCAGAAGATCAGCCATAGAAAGCAAACGATCATTAGCATATGAAGTGGAGATTTTTTCTGCATTGTTTATTCCTTCAGTAGGGACAATTTTGTCACATTCCCTCCAACGGAATGAATTAGTACCATCTGGAACCAGTGTCCATTTCAACATTCTTTGATTAATAATGTTAAGAGGTATATTCTGCAAATGTCGATTTAGAATAAAATGATGATATGTTCAACTCCAATTTCTATGATAAGTGAAAGTAGTCCACTTTCACACTTATACATTTTCAATGTGCCTAATGATATGAATTAATCTATCCACTCCAAACATCACTTAGTAATATTTGATTGAATTTCTTAGGAATATAAGAATTTGAATTCAATTTTTTACATAATATATTGAAAAAGAAATAATTGATTTGTTGAATACAATATTCAATTACAAATACAAATTAATCACTATCATCACTTAATTGTAAATTACAATCATCTTCTTTTCTGAAGAATAAGAATCAAACTCAGCTCCACTTTAGATCTCTAGCCCTCGTCATCCTGTTTACATGAAATTTCAACATATTCATTAGATGAATTGTTCAAAGGTTCATTATCGTTAGATGTGACAGATGCATTTATTTCATAAACATCTTCCTGAAATGCTTTACTTTCAATTTTTTGTTCTTCTTTTCCATGTGATTCAAAAACACCTCTACTTTTAACTTTGTAAACGGCCAACCAATCTGACTTATCTCATCGTAAGTTAGGAAAAGGGACATAATATACCTGAATCGCTTGCATTGCCAATACGAAAGGTTCAAATTGTCTCAATCTTCTTCGGTTGTTGATTTCAACTAAATTGTATCGGCTATGCATTTTTGTCCCAATATTTGGAGTCAGATCAAACCAGTCACACTTAGATATCACACATGACTTTATTGACAATGTACGACACTCAATTTCAAGTATCTCAATAATTTTACCATAGTAATCCATCAATTCTCCCTATATGCAAACTCCACTATTTATT
>JANIHY010000008.1:28198865-28214020 GCA_027479065.1 Erythroxylum brevipes | reverse complement strand
CAACTTAATTAAATTGATTTTTCTTTCACAAATTGCTCTTTGATGTGTGACCCATTAGGTTCCTAATAAATTAGCAATAATTATAAATTCTAATTCTAATTCACAATTAGAATTAGATAAATTAAAACACCTTTCAATTTATCTTTAATTCTCTAATTAAATAATTCATAATCATAAATCATAATTGACGTCTAGCAACATGTCATTATTACCCAAATATTATGAATGTTAAAATGATCGACTTAACCTATCTATGCATGGCTATAATGCATAACTTAATCCTTTCATCGTTTAATATTCTAATTGGATAGAGTATGGATACAGTGTCTACTCTTATCATCCAATCATGTTAATTCTTGCTAATTAGTAATTGATTTATAATTGAAATTTAAAAAATCCTTTTGAAATATAAATTCACTTTGGCTAGAGAATTCTATAAATGTTGGGCCCTAAATTTTTATTGATTTTATTAAGTATGAATTGATTTGATTATGTGGTTTTTCTAGATAAATTATTTGTTTTAAAGTTTAATTAGCATGTCAATGATTGGAGGAATTATTGCCTAGATTGGTGGAATTGGAAGTATTAAGTGGAGAATTAAGATTAAATTAGAGAATAGTATGGTGTAGGTGAAAATGAAGAAGTAAGAATGAATAAGGGCAAACATGGAAGATCACTTAACTTTGGGAGGCTAAGGCATTGCATGGAGGGGCATAATGGTCCTTTCTCATTCGTTTAAGGCTTAAGTGAAAGGAATTAGAAGAAGAAAATAAAAAGAAGAGGGAAAGAAGAGAGTGCCGTGGAAGAGAGGAAGAAGAAGAGAAAAGGAGGAAAGCTAGGTTTAAGGATTTTTGAAGCATTTTGGAGCATCAACAAGTAAGTATGAGTCTTTTCCATCTTGTTTTAGTTAGATGAAACCCCATTATGGCTTAGCATGTGTGGGAAGTATTGGTGAATGAAATATGCAAGTGTTATCTTTAGGGTTAATGATCAAGGATAGATTTTGATGTTTTGTTGATAATATTGGGTTGGAATGAGCTTAGAAATGAAGTATAAGAGATGATTTAAGGTTTAGATGTATTATATTTGAAATATGGGAGGTTTAGGGTTGAAGAATATGGGAAAATCGAGTTTCGGAGGATTCTGGGCTCGCACGCCGCGACACGCTCATGCCCTCGCCGCGGCGAGGACCCATTTTCCTACACTGATATGTTTTGATATTTTGAGCATAACTTTTGTTGTAGATGTCTAAATGAGATGATTTTTGATTCGTTGTAAAGAGACATAGGGCTACAAGTTTTGTGAAGAAATGAAGTTCTGAATCAGTCTCTAACGATATCAAAATTTGGATTGAAGTTAAGCATAAAATTTTTGTTTCAACTTTAGTTATAGTTCGAATTACTAAAGTATGACTTTCCGATTTTCTACACCAAATTGATTGGAATTTTGGTTATTGATTAAGGAAATCAAGTGAGGAAAGAGGATCAAGTGGAAAAAGAGGAAAGACATTCCTAAACAAGCATATAAGCAAGGAACTCAAGGTGGGTACACGTTTATAATAGAGTAAATAAGCTGCTCATTGTTTTGTTTAGATCAAGAAAGATTTAATGATTTAAATTGCATCATCAATGTTGCTTTATTTGTTTTCTGAGTGCATTGTGAAATTTTTATATGTTTGCTACATGATTTATATTGATTGATGAAAAGACTTTGAAAAACTTTTCTCTTTAAAAGAATACATACTCATGAAATCATGTTTTCAGAAATGATTTATACAAGGATATCAAGTAGCTTTAGGATTTTTTTGAGATCCAAAAGGTCTGAAAAATCCTTCAAAACTTGACGTTTTTTAGTGTCTACACATCAACCCGACATAGGCCATGATCGTGGGCTACATCTAAGCCTTCTATCAAGATCGTAGCAAGTAGGCCATAATCATGGGCCATGTAATGGGCTTCTATCATGATCATGGCATATAGGCCACGATCGTGTGCTAACTCTGGTGCTTTTGTCATGATTGTAGCTTGTTGTGCCATGATCATGGGCCGTTGTTTAAGCTTGAATGTCTCCAAAACTTCTTCGTTCTTTGATGTTGACGTTGAAACACTAATAAACACATCAAGGTATCTTAAAAATATAATAATTAAGCTCAAATACTTGTACTAACCCATAAAATGCTCAAATCCTTGTACCTATAAAACACTTAAAACATAAATAGTTAACAAACTAACACAATTCTAACCTAACATATACTAAACGATTGAATTAATAATTAAATACATGTCAAACTAAGCCTTAAAACACAATGAAATTCACACTTATCAACATCCCACACACAAATGTTTGCTTGTCCTCAAGCAAACAAAACAACAAACACACAAAATCACATAACAAACAATGCAGTAATGAGACAATGGCTTCAACATCATAGAATAAATTTAATTTTAAACACAATCATTCAAGTTATATCAAATCATTAACATGCAAAATCCGTGTCTAGGGGCTTTGAACTAAATATACATTTTCATCCAGAACCAAGTGTTAAATTATTTACCCTTTTCTATTGCACACACTAATTAATAATTCTTTGGTCATTCAAACTCTGTAACTACTCGTAAGTGCATTTTCATGAGAAGTCAAGCTATTACAAGTTCGATAGGTTTTACTAGAAAACACTTTTTTTTATTAAACATGGACCTAGTCTTTTACTTTGAGGCAAACATTGGTGATGAATGTGAACTAATTCATTTTTTATTAAGCTGCTTGGTTGAAACATCATTATAGCCTTTTGATGCAGAGGCACACATTGATGATGTATGTCGATTGAGTTACTTAACTACATCACTTTCTCAACTAGCTACTAGCTTTATTCATAATTTAAAGGCCAATAAAATAGTAATTTATTTACAATTAAAAACACAATTTTTAATTTTATTTTATTGCCTACTTTGTTGCTTTGGCTTCTCGTTTCCATGAAAAAATACTAGCAAAGCTAATTAAGTCGAAAGACCTCAAATTATGAATGAATGTGACAATTTAGAGGGCTATAACTTAACATTAAATCCTAATTAATCTGTGTACTTAGCCAAAGAACACAATTGACTAATTTTGCAAGCTAATGATTCTTCACAACTTAATAGATTATGTTCAAAATTAAATAAATTTCAATCCATCGAAGCCATTGACATATTCACACAATTCACAAAAGGCAACCTAGCAAACTATCATATAACTGAATGGAATTTTTGAGGTATAACTCTCTGATACTGAACCAAACTGAATGGAATTTTTGATTATTGTTTAAGAAAATTAAGAGAGGTCAGAGGAGCAAGAGAAGAGACATCTTTGAGCAAGTTTATAACCAAGGATTGCAAGGTGGGTTACAGTTTTATAACTAAGTAATAAGCCATTAATTTTTTCTTTCAAATGATGGAAATAAATGATTTCAACTATTTCATGAATGTACATTATAACTCTTTGAATGCTTTGAAAAAGTATTATGTGTTTGGTATGAGCATATTGTGTTGATGAATTATAAAAAGAATGTGAAAATGATTTGTTTGAAAAGATACTATGCTTGTAAAATCAAGTTTCGAAAATTTGTCTTTTTCGGCAACAAGTTTACAAGTTATGAGATACATGTTATGTGGGTTTGGTTTGGTCCATTCTATATGTCAAATGCACATTGTTCATAACCTTTGAATCATATTTGCATTCATAAGCACATTTTTATACAGTTAACAACTCATACTTCCCAAATTCATATACATTGATATCAAAACAATTCATTCCTTAAGTTTCAACATCAATTAACAACCTAAACCTAAACCCTTAACCACTTAATCTAACATCAAATTAAGTTCATTTTCAAGCCTCATTAAAGTTCAAATACGCCAATGTAAAGTGTCTTGTCCTCAAGTGGTTCAACAATTGCACAAAAAATAATTTACCATGTCAAAACCTTGCCCATGATCATGGGGTACCTTCCCACAATTATGACAGAACCTAATGCCTCTACCCATGGTTATGGGATGAATGCCATGATCGTGGACTACCCATTTTCCTACGATTTTCCATATTTAAACACCTTCATTCCAATTTCAAAACACCTTTATAATATTTCCTACATTATGCCTCAAGTATACCTTAATTCCATGTTAATTCCTCACTAATATCATCTCCAATTCTAACTCAAAATCATTCATTTGGTAGCTCATAGCTATTGTCTTTCATACATCAAAACAAAATAGAAACTATCCAATTCACTATCACATTCCATCACAACCTCATCATCAACATAATATATAATTCGTCCTAATATCATCATCATAAACTTTCTCTTATAACATGCCATAATGAATAATATTTTATTTACTTGTCTAGCTGAAATTCTAGCTCAAAGATCAAACTAATTCAACTCTCTATGCATGCAAAAATCATCATGAATTCAAAGTGGGAATTGAGTGGATTTTGGCTTGGATCAAAGGATATGACAAGAACAACTATGTTCTTATTCTTTACCTAACTTTGTGAGGGTAAAAGCATGGATTATTGGTGTAGTGATTAGACACAAACATAGGCAAGATACAGGGATGTACAGGTGAGAGTGTTTCGGTGATGTGAAAAGAAGAAAGAAGAAGAAATGAAAAAAAAACTAATTTTACTCCTGTGGAACCTTAACTCCTTAGATGCTAGGTGTCTCGATATTACGATGACATATGTCCCTAAACATGTTCTCCATTTTTCCTGCATATTTGTTGCCAAATGTTACCTAGTTATTAGTCCATTTCTCACTCTATGATCAATGTCATTTGTCAAATAATTAGATATACCAAATGTCACTCAATTCTAGGCTTAATCATTCTAATTTTTCATGTGACCACTTGTCTTATCACTTGATATTTTTCCTAGACCAAATGTAAATTTTAATTCATCAATTTTCCAATCGAACCAATTAATTCCAAATTTACTACTTTTAATCAATCAAACCACAATGCAAGGCATAAACAATACACAATTCTTATTGTGATCATTTTAAACCTTTCATACCCTGGAATAAATCAATTGAGTGCATATACATTCTTTGCAAAGTTTACTAAATCATAATGTGTGTATGCTATCGTTATGCATGTGAATGAAATGCAATTCGTGAATATTCAATGATATAGCTTCTATTCTATAGTTTATGGTTCTAATCCTTCAATTTGAAAATTCGGCTATTACAATCGGTGTAGCATTCTTATTGTTTTTTTGCCTTATAAGCAGTGGTGTAGCGTTCATATTGTTTAAATGCTAGTTAAAAAACAAAAACATATCAATTGTCACACTACTCATTCATACACATCAAACCTTATGATCTGCGATGTCTCTAAAGGATATCTCCAATCCACACATTAAGTAATTGCCTTTGTGTAATTTAGTACAAAATTCATATTGTATTCCTAGTTCTTGTTTGTTTGTTGTTATGGTGTTTTGTTTAAATCTCCTATTTAAAGGATTAGGTTCAAATTAATGGTTATGTTGTTCTTGTTTCTTGGCTTTATTTGATTTGAATGATGTTGTTTCTTTTCTTGCTTTTTTGAGATTGTTGATTAAGATAAAAAGAGGTGATAAGGTTTGTCTAATCGTAGTAATCACTAATCACTATCTATCTATCTATCTGTCTCCTATATTTCATCCAACATTAGGTGAATTCTTGCGTATATCTATGCTATAAAATTTGGGTTTTGAAGTGATGTAATTTCTTAATTGAAAAATTCACTAGTTCTTTTATTTATTTGCTAGGACTTGTAATTTACAAAAATTGAATCATACCTTTTGCTTTTGTCTAATTTAATAATTTACTGTGATTTGCATTTTGTAAAATTCTAGGCTTAAGGTTTATTGTGTTATGAACTGAAAAAGCTTTAAATTACTTTTTTATTCATGTAAAAAAAAGGAAACTAAACTAGTTAATGACTAGTTTTTATTTCTATCATGGATAACACCTGGAAACTGTTCTCTGCTAATAACTTAATCAAAATTGCCAAAAGCATTAACATTCCTGAATGATTATCATTATCTATAATACTTTTGATAGGAATTTCCTCACTCAAGTAGTTATGACTTAGCTTCTTTATTTCTAGGAGAAATAGTTGCACTTCTAAATTCATATTTCTAATCTTATATAATGTAGAACCCATAAAGTTTAGTTAATGATATTTATTTACTACTAGAAAATAATTAATCATAAAAATAGTTTAAAGGTTTAATTATAGATTTTATTCTTATATTATTCTTGTTCCCTTCTATTTAAGAGTTTGAGTTTTTCTTTTCAATCACCATCATCAGCATTACTTAGGAAACTAAGTCATGGCCTACAGTTCTTTTACAGTTAAAATATGATCCACATCACCTCTCCATCTTCTCTATGGTGGTTATAGCTTGTAATAATATATTTTATAAATCAAATTTTGAGGTTGTAGTTGCTACATCTCATCTCCCTTCCCATTTTTGTCAACTTCTAGGCCGCAAAATTTGAAAATAAATATTACCAAGTGGAATAGAACTCTACTTTCCACTAGTTATAAATATGATTGAGAACTATTGCTTTGAAAAACAAGTTGATGTATTTTTAATTTATAAAAAAATTGTATGTTTCACGTTATAAGTTATATGTTGCTAGAAAATGAATTTACTTGTTGATGTAAATGATTGGAATGGTATAATTACTACTCATAACAATGGTAGTCATATAGTAACACTTTACATAAATGAAAATTGTGTGTTATCACTGATTGGATGGCCAATTGAATAAAAAACCATCATAAACTTTATTGTACATTATCATGAATTTATGGGTTAACATATAGTGACAGTGTAAATAGAATTGGATGGGCATCCACAAGCTAGAAATGGACTGCCATAATCTCACTTTTGTATTTAATACAAATTAATTAAAGGGCTATACAAAACATAATTACATTTTAAAAAGCTCTAGCTTCATGCTTAAAACCACATACATTTTTTAGTTTTGTTTTCTGAAATCAGACATGTTTCATGAAAGAACAATAGTTGTATACATTGTTCATTGTTTTCACGTCAAAGCTTGATTTTCCTTTTGCATAATAAAATTTTGAATTCAATAATTAGATCTATACGTAACTTCCAATGCATCATTAGGCTATAACTGACTTTATGAAAATATTTAATTATTTCTTTTCATATGCATTATGTGAATTATTGAATTCTCTTGATTTATATTTTTAAAAATATTTTAATTATACAATATGTTACTTTCTTGATAACAATATAAATAAGTTCATTCTCTGTATATCTTTTTTTTTACATATTATAGAATTACTTTTAAAGCATTTGGAAACATGTAAAAACCATAATTGAGAAGCTTACTACTGATTACTCCTTTTTGTTTACCTCAAAGTTTTAAAATTAATTAAAGTTTCTATACTATAAGCATACGACTAATGTAAAATAGTATAGAAAGGTATCGTTCTCTTGATGATTGTTTAGTCACCTTATAATTCAAATTGTTTAGTCACCTTATAATTCAAATTGAATTTTCAACTTATAATAAACATACACATTATCACATAAAATGACTTAGACAATCCTATAACAAATATCACCTTTCAACTCCCCCATACTTACACTTTTTCTTGTCCTCAAGCAAAATAAAATAAAACACAACTTAATGCACACAACTTCACATAAGCATGCACACACGCAACATAAAAATTAATGGTTCAATTGCCTTAACATTATGTAATTAACTTGGTCTTAAACAACAATTATTCAACAAGCTCCAATATATCAACTAATTCCATCATGTTTAAGCACTTTAATATAAACATACATATCAATTAAGATATAAACAACTTAGTCTTACACCTATGAGACTTACAAATATATGTTTACTATTATCGATCAATTAAAAAGGTTAACTACCACTTATTATCCTCCCATGAAAATTATTGCTATTTTTACAATATTAGTAGGTTCTTATTCACACACATCACTTTTTCAAGTTTTTTAATGCTAACCTATACTTTTGACGTGAAGTAAATAGTTTATGGTGAATCTACCCCGGTTACTTAACTAGGTTGCATTTTTTATTCAACTTGGTTGGAGATTCATTTTAGCATTTTAACACAAAAATAAACATTTATGTTGAATTTCCTCAATTAGTTAGCTATATTGTTACTCACAACTAGCTACTGGCTCTATTTTTAACCCTACTGGTCAGTGGAATAGTTATTAAAAAAAACACACTTTTTTTTTCTTTTTTCACATTTTTAACCTACTTCATTTCTTTATAGACAATTATTTACTTGAAAGGTAACTAGGATTATGTACCTATTTAAATGGCTTCTAAAGATAAATACATGAAAGCGAGTGATATAAAATGTAAAACTTAGTTTTATAGCTTAATTAACATACATATTTATATTAAAGACATGTAACAAATAACTTCGTAAGTTAATATATTTTCATAAGTTAAACAACTTTTTTCAAAAGTAGGCTAATTCTCATTATGATTTCAACCATTACGTATTCACACAGCCAAGCATACGCAAACTAAAAGACAGAAGGAAAAAATTAGAAAAATGAAAAAATGCACATTACATAAACACGAGGAGTCATATATATAAGCAACTTGCAATGCAAATGCAAATGCATACTACTCCCCCACATGTGCATGACACATTGTCCTCAATGTATGAAAGTGATATGCAATGAGACAACTAAAAATATAACATAAATAGGAAACAAAAATAAAATAAATAAAAAGTAAAGGAAAAAGAATGCTTATGGAGATTATCGTGGAGAAGGTGATGACGACTACATATATACGCCATGAAACTCAAAAAATTTAGGAGTTTCTAGTCTGATAATTTTATCGGTGCTCTATCTTTGCCAGTCGTGCCTTAATCTCTCTTTTTTGCATCAATAAAAGAAAAACTTAAAAAATTTAATTAAATAAAACAAACAAAAATAAAGAAAATAAATGTATATACAAACAAATGCTAGAGTGAAAGGGAAAGTTCTTCCTTATCCTAGGGCAAATTTACTCTAAAATAAGGCTTGCACTAGTGGCCATTGATCTTGGATGTCTCACTTTTGTCATTGGTTAATTCAAATACACCATGTGAGAAAATTTTAGTGACTTAAAACAGGCCACTCCATCTTGATTTCAACTTATCATGAAACAATTGAAGGTGAGAGTTGAACCATAAAACGATATCTCTAATCTTGAACTCCTTCTTTTTCAGACAAGCAACATACCATTTCTTATTTCATTCCATATACAGTTTGGCATTCTCATAGGCCTTCAATCTCAGCTCTTCTAATTGTTTTAGTTGCAACAATCTTCTCTCACCACTACTTTCTTTTCAAAGTTTAACACTTTGATTATCTAGTACGCCTTATGCTCTAACTCCACTGGTAAATGCAAGTCTTTCCATAAACTAATTGGTAGTGTGTGAGGCCAATCGTTGTCTTAAAGGCTATCCTGTAGGCCCAAACTGCATCATCTAGCGTGGTTGCCCAAACTTTTCTTGAATCGTTGTCATACCTACTTGCTAACTCGTATAGGGGTGGGAAGGAATTGCGACTCGATATTGCAAACCATATCTTTTCAACATAGCCTCATATCGTTTATTACAAAAAATGTGTACCTTTGTCACTGATTATGACCTTTGGCACTCCGAACCTATTAAATATTCAACTAATAAAATTTTAAACTGCTTAGCCATCATTTTTTGGGGTTGTCATAACCTCAACGCATTTTGATACATAATCAACATATGATAACCTATTTTTTGGAACATATTTAGGGCTTAACCCTAGATTAAGTATTGCATATACATTCATAACATTAGCATTCATACACGAATTTATATTTGTACATATTACAAAGATAGCATATGTACTCAATTGACTTATTCTAGGGTATGAAAGTAGTTAAGTGAATAGGATTGTGAGTTGTGATTTGGTATACCTTGAACTTTGGTATATAATTAGATTTTAATTAGTAATTTGGGATTAAATGTTATTGACTGGGAGATTGATGCATTAAATGTACATTTGGCCTAAAAAATTTGATATATGAAAATTAGGATGATTAGGCCTAAAATTGAGTGACATTTGGCATAGTTAAATTGGTGACAAATGGACTAGTAATTACATGACAATTGGATCAATTAGTATGTGACATATGGACTGATTAAAGAGTATATTAGTGGCAGCATAATTGTTGAACAAATGGCCAACATGCTTTAAGATATATGTCTATCTAATTTATTGACACCTAGCATGTTGATGAAGCAAATTCCAGCAGCAACATTTCTGTTGTTTTCCTCACATCTCTCCACCGAAATTGCTTCAAACTTTTTTCTGTATTCTATTTTTTACTCTAGCTAAATTGGTACATGAAATTCATACCTTAACCTCTCACAAAAACGGCCAAGAAACTATCTGTTTGTTGCCTTATTTTTTTTACCGAAACTAGCTCATCTTCACCTTAAGTTTGTGATGGATTTCGTCTGCTTAGAGGACAACTATTATATGGAGTTTTGAGTTGAATTGTTAGCCTAATAAGTAAGTGGCAATCTGATCTTTATGTCATGCTTAGTAGTACATGAATCATGCTTGAATTGGAATGAAATGAATGTAATGGTTTCTTATTTGATTTTTGATGCATGAAAGACAATGAGTTGTAAGCTATCAATTGAATAATTTTTGAACTAGAATTGGAGATGTTATTGAAGAGTAATTGGAGTATGATTCATGCCTAATGGAGGTATAATTAATGAACTATAAAGAGGCTGTTTTAAATTTGGTATAAAGTGTAAAAACATTTGGAAAAGTGAAAGATGAATTGCTGGAATATGTTAGTTGTATTGTTTTCACTAAACATGCATCGGTATTTTGGCCATAACTTGATTTGTAGTTATTCAAATGAGATGATTTTAAGTTTAAATTAAATTAGAGACATATGGATATATTTTTCATGAAGGAATAGAATAATGAACCAAATTGGATTCCAACATTGTTTGAGAATAGTCTGTAAACTTTTGGGTATAACTATAGAAATAATGAACCAAATTGTACAAATTTTAGTTTATTAGAAACTTAATACATATGGGAACATTTGTTTAGAAGAATGTATTGCCTAAATACTTCATTTTTCTTATCAAAATGGTCGTGCCAAATTGATCCAAAATTTTATTTTGAAAAGAGCTGGAATGAAACTTGAATGCACGATCTTAACAGAAAAAGGAACATTAGGGGGTTGCGCGATCATGACAGAGAGGAAACACTAGAAAGTGTAGTTTTCAACACCTTTACTCTTTTGATCATAACTTCTTCTTCGAACCTCTGATCGACTTGAAATTTAAACCACAAACTCCTCACACATTGCCCTTCCTCTCTACCAAATTTTAGTGTCATATAAATTCATTAGGAAAGGATTGGTAAATGATTGATTGATGAAGTTAATAATCAAGTGTATTGAGCTGTGAACCATAGTGCGTGATGGAGTGATGAACTTAAAATAAATTTGTATTATTGAGATGTAAACATAAGTTCAAATTAGACATATATGAGTTTTGAATTATGAATAATCATGAGATGTGAATAAAGGAAACATACCCAGAATAGTCAATTGAGCATGCATTGAATATGACATATGTATATATATATATGTGCACAAATGAACAAGTATTTGATTGATCAACTTTGTGATGTGAATTATGTGTGAATTATATGATTTTAGATACTATGAGTCAACCTAGATGATCTTTCTAGGATTGATTTATTCTGTTTAACTTCCAATTATTAACCTGTTTGTGATTTGTTTGTGAATTCCATACTTTAATGGTCCAAGGAGTTTGATATTAGGGAATATACTGCAAAGAATTCTGAACAATATATGTATACTCAACAAAAGTTGAATGTCGGACTAACGTTCGATGAATATGAGATTATATCCGTGCATTATTTATGAATATGATGCATTTCATAAAATGCATATTCAGATAAAGGCATTGTGATTAAAGTAGTCAGTCTAAAAAAATTTAAGCTCAGAATTCTGCATGTAGAGTTTTGCTCCGCGATTTTTGTATTAGACTGGGTCCAATGGGTCAATATCTGTATCTGTATCTATATTTATATCTGAAAGGTGTTCGGTCATAACAAATAATAACAAATCTGGAGTCTCATATGCATCTGCATTTGTATATTTATGTTTATGAAATATATGATTATAAAATAACTTCTAAAATTGTGATGATAAAGTGACGTGTCATAATAATGCGATTGATTGGGTTATACATGTTTTGAAAGAATGTATATGAAATGTGTGTCATTCATTAAGTCTTATTGAGATCGAAAATGTTTATGAAAATGATTAGTTGTGTGATATTTGTGAATTTGACCTAAGTGAGATCAACGATAAGGGTTCATTCATTGAGTTCGCAAAACTCATCAAAAATTATAATGTGGCTTCTCAGGTATAAGACAGGAGACCTAGTTCCGAAGATTTTCTAAAGGAGCATTTTGAATTAAGATATGACTCAAAGGTTTGTCAGCTGACATCAGAGGAGTTATAGATTGTATTTTGTAGTTTTTGTAACATATGGAACTTTCATATAAGGGATTGTAAACTTTCTCATGTTTAGGAATGTAAATACTTGTTTCAATAACTGCAATGTAAACTTTTGTCAATGAATGAAATGAAGTGTTGAGGTTTTAAATATTGTATATTCTTTATACTGTCATTTAAGAGATTATATTTGCTCTAACATGCCATTGTCATATGATATGTACTTAAATATCCTCTGGATATTTAAGTATATACTCTATGGTAGTGGGATGTTACACAACACCCACCATGATGTAAGTATTTTTGAACAAGGATGAAAATGGGCACATAAAATCTAAGCCCCAATCATTAAAGATTTTAAGTTCTAGGATTGTCGACAATGGCATCTCATCTCTCTTCGAAATGTTCTTGACTCTCTAGCATCTGTTGCAACTTTTCATAAAGTTTTATGCATCCTTGAATAATGTTGGCCAAAATAATTCACACTCCAACACTCTTGCAACTTTCTTGTTGGCCCTATAATGCCCTACATACAAATAACTATGACAGCGAGTTAAAACATCATGAAATTTATTATCTGGAACACACGTCTAATTAATCCATTAGCACAATTTTTGTATAAAATTGGTTCCTCCCATATATATTGTACACAATCATGTAAAATTCTCTTTCTCTACTGGTATGAAAAAGTAGGTGAAAGGCTACCACTTGTGATGTAGTTCTTAATGCCCACAAACTATGGAATACTTGATTCATTTACAGAGAATCAGTTCTCAATAGGGAATTTTTTATTGATTTTTGTTTGTGGGTGCAACTCCCACCCTTCTAACCTTGATAAGTGATTAACTACCATGTTTTTTCACTCCTTTTTGATCCTTGATCTCAATATCAAATTCTTGTAAGAGTAGCATCCATTGGGCTTTACATCCTTTTTGGAAAAAAGATACCTCAATGTTACATGATTTGTAAACACAACAACCTTCAAAACTAATAAATAAAAACGAAACTTATCACATGCAAAAACTAAAACAAAACTTGTCACATGTAAAAACTACAACTAACAGATCTTTTTTGTGGTTGTATAGTTAAGTTAAGGTCCTATTAAATTCCTACTGGCGTAGTAGATGGCATGCAACTTTTTATCTTTATATTGACCCAATACATTAATTCAAATGGTAAACTCCAGTCTGGAAGTTGTAAAATTGGCATTGATGTCAATGCACCCCGTTAACCTGTTAAAAGAAATTAAACAATCATTATTAAAAAAAAGTTACGTCTTTTACTAATAAACGAGTAAAGGGTTTAGCAATTAATGAAAAATCCTTTATAAATTGTCGGTAGAATTCGGCATGCCCTAAAAATGTTTTGACTTCTTAGACATTACTTAACGGTGGAAGCTTATCAATGACTTTGGTCTTTTCTTTATGCACTTTAATACCATTACAAGATATCTTCTGTCCCAACATAACTCTTCCTAAACCATGAAGTGACATTTCTCCCAGTCTAAGGCTAAATGTGACTCTTCACACTGTTGGAAAGCTTTCTCTAAATTTGTCAAACATTGCTCGAAAGAATCGCTAAATATTGAAAAATCATCTATAAATACTTCCAGAAAATTCTCAATCATGTCTACAAAAATTGTCATCATACACCATTGAAATGTAGTTGGTGCATTACAAAGTCTGAATGGCATTCGTCGATATGCAAAAATGTCATATGGGCATGTAAAAGTCATCTTCTCTTAATCATTTGGACATATAAATACTTGATTGTATCCAGAATACCCATCCAAAAAGCAATAAAATGCATGTCCAATAACTTGCCATATCATTTGATCAACAAAAGGCATTGGAAAATGGTCATTCTTTGTCACCGAGTTGAGCTTCAGGTTGGTATTAGCTCACCCTTCCCATTTTCCACCACTATTGTCCCACCTTTCTTGGGTATGCGTTGTACTAAACTCGCCCACTTGCTATGTAATATTGCATATATAAGTCTTGTATCCAGAAACTTGATAATCTCCTTTTTGACAACTTCTTGCATGTTTAGATTCAATCGTCATCCCTGTAGCGCCCCCTTACCGCATGGTACACACCGGGACGCCCGTGGGTCGTTCCGACATATATCCCACAATAAGGTTGCACTACCGTTAAACAATTCTATAATCCACATGGCATCTATGCAATAAAATCCACAATATGAAAATCACTAAAATTGGAAACCATAATACTTTTCTCATTCCATAAAAATCAATCCAAAATATAGACCAGTTTATCAGTTCCCTACAGTCTAAAGTACAATATCCAAAAAGGAATCTGATACAAAAGACTATACTAAGCTAGTCCCAAAATCCAATCCCAGCTGACCGACCTGTGTGTCATCGCCTCTCTCGCCAATGCGCTCACGCGGCAGAAAAAGTGTCTGTCTGGAGCTAGGAGTCTAATCTATCAGTCCTGAAAATATGCACAATTTTGGAAGAGTTTGCGAACTCAATGAGAAACCATCATCGATGGTTCACTCAATTCATGCATTACGCAAATTGCGTACAGCATAA
>JANIHY010000008.1:28187841-28198765 GCA_027479065.1 Erythroxylum brevipes | reverse complement strand
TGAATGCATGTACCTATCAATGCATGTGCAATTAATTCATTCCTCTATAATTAGAGGTCGATGAATGATCAATCAGTGAAATGCAGTATGCAATCCTATTCCATCCCAATTACCAATATGTCCTCATGTCGGTAGCAGGATATTACAATCCCTCATTGTCTTACATCAATCTTTGAGATTTATTTTATGCATAACAATGCTAGGACTTATCCCTTGAATGTCTGATATATGACACCCATAGCTCTCATTCTTCTCTTCTCTTTATAATCTCAACCACTTTCTTTTCCTATTCCTTATCCAAATGATTTGAAATAATTATTGGTATTGTTTGATCCTTGCCCTGAAATGTGTACTTTAAATGTGTTGGTAGTGGTTTGAGCTCAATGGTTGGTGTTTTCTCATAAGAAGGTGGGGTTTGTGACCCTGGTCCCTTTGAGGGTTCCTACTTTGATTGTCATCTAACTCCCCTTCTTCTAAACTTATCTCATTATCGTCTACTTTACATTTCTGCTCAATCATTTCTCTTTTTTATTCCTCTACACAATCATCCACCACATCAACTTTTATGCAAATGTTTTGCTCGACCTTTCTTTTCAATGTCCTATTGATGATGAATCAACCTTTTCATCACCAATACATATAATTAAGATCCCATCATCAACAACAATGAGTGCCCGCCCAGTGTTCATGAATGGACGTCTCAAAATGAGTGGACATTGCCTGTCTTTTGTACTATGAAGAATTGCAAAGTCAACAGGAATAACAAATTTATCAACCTTTACTAAAACATCTTCCACAACTCTAAATGGTTTCTTTATCGACTAATCTACTAACTGAATTGTCATTAAGGCTACCTTTATATCGTCCAACTTTAATTTCTTAAAAATAGAAAATGACATAATATGAATACTTGCTTCAAGATCACACAAACATTTAGAAAATTCCACACCATTAACAATGTAAGGAATAGTGAAACTTCCTGGATCTTTTAATTTTGATGGTGATCATCAAACTACAACTAGCTATTAAGGCTACTGTCTACTTTAAGTCCCAAGTCCACTTACTAGAAAGTAGCTCCTTAAGAATTTCACATACTTAGGATATGTTCAAGAACTTCTAGAAGTGAAAAACTCAAATGTAGCTTCCCAAATTTTTCAAAAAATTTAGCAAATTGGGTTTTTGAAGAGTTCTACCTTAATCTATGTGGAAACGGTAACTTAGGTACGTATGTGGAAGTGGAATGTAGGGGGTTTCTCCTCTTCTATTACCTTATATTTGCCTTTATCTTGACTTGTCTTAACCTGATATTTGGCTTCCTTCTAAACTTGTTATGCTAACTCCTTCTGACTCCTCAAATGTATTGCTTTCACTTATTCCTTTAGGTTGGATTCACTAACACTGGGAAGGTTACTTGAATTTCTAACTATCAATGTGGTTGTAAGCTGACTCACCTATACCTCTAGGGTATGAATGGAAGACGCATTATTCTTGAGCATCAAATTAGTCCTTGCTTGCGTCTTCTTCTGTTCTTCATCTATACTATTATCCTTGGAGCCTATGGAATCTATTACACCCATTTTAAAAAAAATTGGGATTCCATTTTTGACTCAAAGCCTTCATACTTTGACTCTCAATTTCCTGATCTATATTGGAATCTTGGCGGTCTTTGTGGTCTCAAATTTGCACCTGCATTGTTAGTCTAAGAAAAATTTAGATGATTTTTTCATCCAAAGTTATAAGTGTTTGAGAAAGGATAATTACATGAATGTTGTGCCACACCCA
Organism: Erythroxylum brevipes; assembly: GCA_027479065.1. Lineage (NCBI taxonomy): Eukaryota > Viridiplantae > Streptophyta > Magnoliopsida > Malpighiales > Erythroxylaceae > Erythroxylum > Erythroxylum brevipes. The sequence continues at coordinate 28,196,983 of JANIHY010000008.1, read as the reverse complement.
AATATTTTTCTTATTTCGATCCATCATTGTTCATTAAATAACATTATGATGATGTATGGTCATATTGTCTATATATTTCACAAATATGTTGCATTACATTTATTGAACTGGATGATGCATTGATTTGATTTTGTTCAGTTTTCTTTTTAATGTCATTATCTGGGCATAATGATGATAATTTAAGGCATCCTATTGATGGCCAAGCTTGGACAGATTTGAATCATTGTATCATAATTTTGCTCGATATCCTCATAATGTCATATTAGCTCTTTCCAGTGATGGATTTATTCCTTTTCATATAACGAGTGTTTCGCACAATACATAGATGATATATGCATATTTGACTTGCTTGATATTTTATATCTTTATTGTATATTTGAGGCTTAATTATCTCCAAGTACATTTATAGGTTATAATTGATTTCATAGACTGAAAGGAGAAGAATTCAGATGAAAACATGTCATAAAACAAAGTTTTCAAGCAAACTAGAGATATACAACCGTGTTTGTGCCCGTGGAAGTCTCAGAGTCTATGTAAAATCACAAATTTTGAGGTTTTCAAATATTCACGGTCTCTAATACACAATCGTGTTTATGTCTGTGGAAGTCTCAAAGCCTATGTAAAATCGTAAATTCTAAAGTTTTTTAATATACATGATCTCTCACATACCTATGTAATAATCTGTGTATGTCCTAAAAACTACTATAAAAGGAAGTGAGCAAAGGAAAACAAAGGAGAGTCGACCTTTTCAGTAGATTCTAGACATGAAGAAAATAGAGAAGGGATGATTTTGACCAAGGAACGTGTAGAATGTGAATAATTCATCAAGAGATCTAATAAATTATAACATCAAACCTTAAACTTGTAAGGACATTCAACAAAAGAGGAAGGGAGATTTAGAATTATGACTCCTTTTTTATCCATTTTTCTTCCTATTTATTTTTTATTTCATTTTATGTTATTTTTAAATAAAGATTTTTAGTGTCTAGGTGTCATGAAACCTAGTTGGGATAATAATATGTCTTGATTCTTTTATTTAATTCAACTATTTTGATTAATTTATTATCATTCAATTATGAGCTTTATGCATGTTTTAATATATCAAAATATTAGTGCATGATTTGATTTCATATGATTAAGATTGAGAAATCTTTTGTATTAATAGATCTACCATAATTGAAAGATGTTGATTACAAACTTAGAGATAGGTCGACATAAATTGTTTGAATTAGGATCAAACCTAATAGCAGAATTCGTAAATCAATAATGCAATCATAGGAACTTCAATTAGAAGAATTTCAGTTAATCAAGCTATGGATTAACATAAGATAGGAATTTTCACATTTCAATAATCAATAAAATAATTGCATGATAAAGGGTATAATAAAGGGTTAATTATTTAATGATTTTTAGGTGGATTTATCACCTAGACACTAATCTTTGATATTGTGTTTTTTAAGTAATTTCCTCTATTCTTCATTAATTATTGTTTCCTATTTTATTTTATTTATTTATTTCTAAATAAAAATTGAAAATCTAATTTTTAGGCTAGATAATAGGAGAAAAATAATTACAAGTATTTCCTGTCTTCATAGGATCGACCCGTACTTGTCTATGCGAGCTACATCTACATCATGCACTTGCGGTTAAGTGAATATTGGTATAGAAAAATCAATCAAGTTTTTGCCACCATTATCGGGGACAATAATATTAGAATCACCGATATTTATTATTCTAATAGTTTTATTTTATTATTTTTATTTTTACTTTCTTTTATTTTGTTTTATTAATTTGATTAGTTTTCTCTCTATTCTTTTTTGTAGATTTATCTTAGTCAATTTATGACCAGACTGACACTACAAATGGGCATATTTAATTGACCACAAATGACACGACAGATAGGTATCATGGTGGTAACACATAAGCATGGTCCGCAGACATCAAGGACCTACAGGCAACATATATAGACGTATTGGGGAGCCCAATGAGCCAGTAAGGGAGGATCGAGATAGAGTGGATTAACATATTGTGATAATATTCACTACCACCTGACATAGGATGTGGAGTATCAGTGGAGGATAGTCTGAGAGTTCCTGGAGTAAAGATACCAACCACATCCAAAGAAGCAAGATAGCACCGTTGGAAAGATGGGTAGCTTAGCTTTTGGGTACTCAAAAGACTCTTTGATGGTGGTAGACAGAGCTTATTGTTAAGCAAGTTTTATTTACAGTAATAAAACTCTTAACACTCCACAAGTATATGAATCATATCTTGTAGTATAAGAGATTATCGTTCCTACAAAGATTTTATAAGAGTTAACAATTTGAAACTAAATTTATTTAAGGTACTTATGAATTGATTTGAATTAATTTTAAATAACAAAAATTAAAACAAATAGTAAAATAAATCAAATAAATAATGAGCTATTAATAAAATTGAGGGTTTTGACTAAGATAGAATCCTGAAGACTTATTCTTCCCTTATTTTGTTTCCTTAATCTTGTAATCCAATTATGTGTTTGATATTAGATTTCCTAAGGTATTTATTACTCTCTCTTAAATCTAATCAATTAAACTTAATTGAATTTGAAAATTCAAAATTTGCATTCTCTCGATTCACAAAAATCTCCTTAACATTTTCAATTAGATTTAAAGCTATCTAATAGGACATTAATTTCTCAAAAAAGATCTCTCTTCAAATAATTTGATAATTACAAGTCTGTTAAAATGCCAACACTCGTTACACAATCTAACACTGATTACTTTGACTCACTATCTCAATTTGTTGCTTAAGTTTAAGTATAAAAAATTATCACAAACATTCATTATGATTGAAATAAACAACAATTAAAGTCACATAATAATTCCAGAATATATCCCAATATGAAATTTAGAACTTCGTGAACATGTTCAACATCTTAGAATTTAGATTACACCTCAAGAAGAATTAAAGAACTAAAGGAAAAGAAGAAAACTCTAATTACTCCTTATATGGAAAGATGGAGTTCTTGGATATTCTTCTTGATCTCCCACTTTTGATTCACTTGTAATTGTGGTTTCTGCTATTTTTTGGTGACTTTCACATCCTTATATAGTGCTTTAGGCAACTAGAATAAGATAAAGCTAATAGAGAAGAAATGATGAAACAAATGTTCTTCCTTATTCAATCCCAGCCAAGGCAAGCTAACGCTACTAACATAGATAAGCTTTGTAAATTGATTGCACCTAGTCAATCAAGAAATGAATATTCTATTCCTCCAAACTATTCATATCAACACAAAGAATATCAGCTGACAAATTTTTTTAATTCACTTTTGTTGTCCATCATCTTTTAATTTTTTATTGAGATTAATTAATTATATTCATGGTTTCTGAAATTTTTAACAAAAAGAATTGAATCACTTTATTGTTAGTTTTTGGACTATATTGCTTGTCTTGATTAAATTGAGGTTACAATAAAGTAGTTAATATTTCATTCTTTAAATATATTAACCTGTTTATGAGCATAGTAGTTTTACAATTCTAATCTACTTTTTTTTAAGGAAGGTGATGATTAGGAGTGATAAGGAGATACTTGGTGAAGAATTTTAGATTGCCAATACATATTGATTTTTTTTTACTATTTATATTAATTCACTTATATTTTATATGAGGTAGAGAAAGATAATGTAGGTGAATATTTTACCTAGTGATTTTTTGCTTTTGTATTTTTATTATATTAAAGATATAAGATCTTATGGATTATATAGCATATATAAATGCAACTTTTTGGTTGTTTACATTTGATAGTATGTACACAATTAAGACATACATTAATGTATGTATATTGCTTTTAATATATATATATGGATGTTGCCACCTTAATGACAAGAGTTGCTTTTACATTAACATGTTATTGATAACAAAAGAATAAATTGTTGCTTTTGCTATTACAAATTGATGTCTAAAAAAATCACATTATTGCCTTATATAGACTTAAATTATTGTAATATCTACTCAACATTGTTATTATAGTTTGAAACTTTTGTGTTGCCTCATCATTTATTTTGTTGTCTTATATTTGTAGCAGCGTCACTTTATTTAACAATATGAATTATGTTATCTTGATAAAAAAAAAAGTAACAATAATTGTAATTACAATTATGCTTTTGTCTACTGCTATATATGAAATGGCAATGTGAAAAGGAAAATTTTTATGTCAATTGAAAAATAAAGAACTATTGCATATGAAAATGTTACGACTGTGTAATGAAAAAGCTTTTTAAAATTAATTGGTATATATTCTTGTCCTTGAAAATAATGAAGGAAGAAGAGGATTTTTACAAGATATGAAGAGGCAGTGGAGATTTTTTTTAATCATTTAGATGATTTACTTGCTCTACTTATTTTTCATATCTTTGCTTTTCTTATTCCCTTTCTTTGCAAACCTAATTACCTCTTTAGCCCCATTACAAATTAATTTAAAATCTTTTTTATTTTTTCTCATAGATATCTATCGTAGTAGTGGAGATAAGATGATTTTCAATTCTATGGTAAGCTCAATATCAGATAAAGATTATGTGTACCTCACCGAAATTTTAAACATTTATGTGAATGAGTGACATTTTCCAAGGACATATCAATTTGGTGTTTAAACAGTATGTACAGTGATTTACTTAAAAAAAAAAATTATGCGCAAGCTTTTGCAATTCAGTTGAGACTTGAAAGTGTGTCTTACATTATTATTTGTTAATTAAGCTAACTAATGAATATAAATTAATGTTTGTGAGTATTATCAGAGTAAATCTTCAAGATTATAACTCCTCTATTAAGGAGACCTAGAAGTTTAAAGGTTTGTGTTATATGTTAAATGTCATGGTATACTTACAAAAATAGAATTGATTCTTGTTTCAGTTAGGGTTTATGGTTATCAATTTCTTAAGAATATGCAATGCGCTAAGTGCGGGAGAGTTTTACATATCCATATTTTTGCATATTTATATGGACTAAATGAATTATGATTTAAAATTTTTGTAGCATGTTTAAAAAGTAACAAAGCGGTAGCCGCAGACTCTTATGCCATACAAAGTTGATAACCATAAAACATCATGATAATACACGAAAAAGCTGAAATCAAATTTGTAGAATTAGTTTTTCTAATCTAGAAAATGAAAGAAATGTGATCTAAGTTATTCATATATCTTAACCTACATCATAACAGTATGTAGTCAACGGCAACAATAATAAATCCTAATGCAGTTAAACCAAAGCTCCCAATGAGATCATCACACCCCATACTTTTCATTGGGCCATCGGACTAATATTCAAAGTCTTTTAGAGGGATACATATGAGCTTTTTGCGAGAATACAGATGAGATCGTATTCCTAAACATCAATTCATGTAGCAGAAAAGTGCACGAGTAAATAAAAATTTAAAAAAACTCTAGTTTTTTTCTTTCAAATTTATCTTCCAATAGAATTTTGTTGATTCCAACACTGATGTGTTCATTTAGCAATTTTGGAAAGAAATTATTTATTAATAACCCAATTAATCAAAGTTATGGTAAGGGAAATGGAAAGTTAGTTCATTTTCTTCAGTACCCATCTATCGCATGCCTGCCTTTAAACTTATACCTAGGGGCTTATCACTGCAGACCCAGAAGTCATTAATGCATTAAACAATAGCCTCCAAAATTTCAACATTGGACTCAAGATGTCCTGGTCAATCAAATTAAGCTTCCCATGTATTATCAGATTTTAATATTACAATCATAATTCGTTTTCACCAATTATGGAAAGACTTCACGTTACTAAATATGTGTAGAAGTAGAAAAGACTAACCGTAAGCATTTCCTATATGACTAGTGTCTTGAGAACCTACTGTAAACAGCAAACAAAGAATCATAAGGATCCAAATTATTTCAGGGATAAATATCTAAAGATTACTCCAATTTGATTTGCGGACAATTTTGATGCTTGGAAAACATCCTAATGTACAGCATTGTTTGACAACTAGAAATGTGGCTGAGACTGCAACTTGACTGGCAACTATTGCAATTAAAGTTGCCATCACCATGATTGGCCAGGAGAATGAATTTGAGAAAAAGGATAAACACAAACATGATAAATGGACTGAAGAAGCAAGAAGAAAATCAAAATTTCTTACCCAATCATATTTCTGTAACAAGTACCGAAAAGAAAATGACATCAAGAACCATAATAAAGTACATTTTTGGTAGACAATGGCAGCAGTAAGAAACTAAAATTCCCTGAAAACTGCGCTAAGTTTGCAAATCTAAGCTATTGCATCAATGTCGAATAAGAACATCCCTTGACAAATGAGCAAACAAAATCACTAATTTGTAAATTTTCAGCAATATAATAATATATGGTTAGAATCCATGAGAAGAACTAAGGTTTTGGATCTCAGGTAGTCAAATATGTAGGTTTGAAGATTGTCAAAGGAATGAAAGCTTGCTCTGACAAAAAGGTAGATCAACTTTATGAAAGCTTACCAGGAATTGACATATGGAAACTCAAGGACACTGCTGAATGGTTTCTGGAAAGAAATGCAGTCTCATTCCATCATGCTAAAAAATATGGTAGATTATGTGAGTGAGCACAACACAATTCTCCAACAATTAACACACACATGGAGTTTGTTAATATGCATTGCATAAGATAATCAAGCAATGTCAAAAACATCTAGCTTATTCAGTACATATTGAATAATAAATAGGCTTAGAACAGTGCTCGCATTGTGATCTGCTAGGCAATCTAGATGAGGCACTTAGAGATCTAGGGATTTCTTATCCCAGAAAACCGATAGAAATCTAGCACTGATTCATCAACTGTATGTTGGAAAAGAATTTCGAAAGGCTCAATCAAACACAAGAAGCACATCTACCCAGGTAACGGAACTGAACTGGAATTCAATCTCGGGATGGCTTCATTTAAGAAACCTCACTTTCAACAGGGAAGGACAAAGAAGTGTATTGTAAAATTAGAAAGCATATTTCCTTATTCAGTATCAAAAACCAAATATCAAGCTTTACTCTTAGAATCTGGAAGATTAGTTGACTGTAGAAATAGACATTCGTACCTGGAATTCAACATAAACAGAAAATGTTGGAGAGATGAATAGGAAAGATGTGTAATCCATCAGATCACAGCCAGGGAATTCGAACACGAAAGTTGAAGACATTTGCTTATTAACCGTTTGTATTACTAGTTTTATGCAATTTCGAGAAATACAACGATTAAAGGAAGACTTAGGAAGAAGAGATGCACCCATACTGAAATTTCTCACCTTTGGCTAAAAGGTTACGAGCTGACAAGACAATCGTCGCTGAAATGTCCTTGTTCCTCCTAGCCCTAATTGGGAAAGAAGTGAAGACTGGATACGCAGATGGGGCGAGTATTTTACCCCTTTCACAATACGACGATATTAATTTGCCATAACTGTGTCTCATAACACGTCGTTTTGCGACTCTTGATGTAGGAGAGTATTCTCCAAATGTTTTGTCGTTTTTTACTATTTTTTATTAATTAAAAATTATTTTTGTAAAAAAATTTGAAAAAATATATATTTTTTTAAATTACCAAATATTTCATGAAACCCTATTTGTGCTAATCGAATTCGTGAATACCCAATGAGAAAAACTTTTGCAGAGGAGATTGGGTGGAAAAAACTAATTGAATTCATCTGTTTACCCAATAAGGTAACAGAAGAAAAGAAAGATAAAAGGACACTGGAGCTTTTGTGGAAGAGAGTGGGAGGGAAAAACTAATTGAATTCATCTATTTATCCAATAAGGTGATAGAACTAAAAAAGATAAAAAGGACGATGGAGTTTTTGCAGGGGAGAGTGAGCAGGAAGAGAGATTCGCACTACCATGCCTTGGTGGGCTTTATCGAAGGAGCGATCGGCACCTATGGATGACGGCTGACTAGTAAAATGGGTGGCATCGGAATCGTGGGGAAACTAGAGATGGTGGTATGGTAATCTGGAGTTAGGTTGTAGGTTCATCGATTTGGTAGGTTGTCGGCCGTATTGAGGCTCTCATTTCGCTTACGTTGTCTTTTTTTGTTCCACTTGAAAACATATCTGTGGATGTTAATTAGTTTTCCGCTTTAATGATATGATATAATATTTTTATAATTATAGTGACAGTTTCAAATGTTTCATATATAAAATTTTATTGCCTTTCTTTTATATTTAGTATCAAATTACAATTTTCGTTGATTTTAATATTATTAAAAACAACACTTTAAAAACTATTGCATTATATTAATTTTTAACAACATATTTTTAAATTTGTGCTTCAATATCTTATAAGTGATTATTTTTAAAGACATGACTTATACGAAAGCAACTTTTTTTATAGTTATCCGATCGAAATATTTTTCAAGTGAAAAGCTACAACTTTGTGAAACTCTTTTATATGTCAACTTCATAGAAACTTCTGGGGTTAGCCGCAAAATAAATACTGAAAACCAAAGATAAAATCAAGGATACAATGATAGATTCAACAAGCTGCTCCTTGTGCAACCTCGAAACTGTTAGTATCAATCTTGATATGTTCAAATTCTAGGCCTTATGCAGTACCCTATGTAACAAGCAAGATCGGAACCGGATAATAGATTTTGCTAGCAACAAAAACTTCCGGAAAAAAAAGAAAAGACTTTACCATATTTAGGCTTGGATTCAGTTGTATTATCCATGGAAAATTAGAGAAAGCAATTAAAGATAGTTCAAGATACACCTAAAACTCAGCTACTGACGGTTTCTTTTTCGTCAACATTAAATAATTAACCTTCACTTAAAGACTACTCTTACTCTGATCTTTTATGAAGGTGCTAATTAGTTCCAAGAGGATAGAAGCTAAGCCATCCTAATTAAGAATTGTGTCTAGTTTTGGCCTTTGTACTTCCCTTTTTAGGCAGTTCTTTTTAATTTAAAAATATAAAGTAAATATTAGATTCTTTTCATCCCTGTAATTAATGTTATTTGCTCATGGAAGCTTCTAAACCTATCAAAAAAATTTACTTTTTTTAGAATACCATTGTTCTAAGTTAATAAAAAAAATTATTAAAATATATAAATATATTTTTATTGAGTTGGTATATAGTTATTTAATATAAGTTATTATGTGGTTAACTAT
>JANIHY010000008.1:28170928-28187500 GCA_027479065.1 Erythroxylum brevipes | reverse complement strand
TATGCTAAAATAACTTAATAGAAACTTAGTAAAAATCAAACTTTTCGCTATTTATAATACCAAAAGGCATTTTTTAAAAATATTTTCAATAATGATTTTTAAAAATAAATAATATGATAAGTTTTTTTTTTATCCTACACAAATCGACAACAAATGAGTAAATCTAACATGTGATTAGAAACAATGAAGTTACTAAATAAAACGACAACATATTTTTACTAAACCTGATAACGAACAGCATGAATTCCATCATAAGATAAATATGATATCAACGTATGTGCATCATCACCGTCATTGAATTTCTGTCACTAAGCAGCCATCGATTCAAGCATGCTAACATGTAATATCTTTTGTTTCCTTTCTAAAATCTACAAATAGCAACGATAGAGCTGCCGATTCAGGTCGTTAGGCCTACTTGTCCGCTAAAAACTTGTGAATAATGAATGGATTTTTAATGTTAACTACATAATGAGAAAAAGATAAGTAAGATCAAATTTGAAAGTTGACATTAAGGAAAAGGATTAAAGTTAATGGATGATTACCAAAATCTTACTCGTGCTACTTCTGTATACGAATCAGAACAAAAGCGCGAAAAGGAGCGTTTGGAAGACGAAGAAATAGAGAAATAAACAGAAAAGAAGTTTGATGGGGCACATCATTAGAAATTAGAGAGAGCAAAAGGAGGGGAACGTGGGAGTTGGGACAGTGAGTACGTGTATTAAAATAAAAGTCCAGCAACTTGGGTTAATAATGTAAGGTCACTTCTGAGACGTGACGTCAGAAATTCCATAGACGCCTTGGAAGGAAAAGGGGACAAAGTTTAATTAATTAGCTAAAGGAAAAGCAACAATATACACCTGCAGAGACAGCCATTTATTAGCTACATGTACATTACCTGGTCAATCTTAATCATAACGCCTGCTGCGAGTGCGAGGCATAAGATGTCAAGTTATGCCATGCACTTAGCTAATTCTTTCTTTCGTTCTTCTTTCTTCTTCTTTTTTTGTCTCAGAATGAATAAGCTTGTATTCATTATGATATACCTCTTGCTTTGTTACTCGAGCCATTATGGAATGGTAGCTATGGTAATCTTTGACGACATGAAATGAAGGAGAGTAGTGGGCATTCCAATATTGAAAAAAAAAAGAAAGAAAACAGAGAGAGAGAGAGAGAGAGAGAGGGGTTCTGTGGGTGGTGCGGAATGGGGAAAACAGTAGCTAGTCAAATGTTCTGCTTGCAGGCTTTCTGGTAACCAACACTGCTACGTGCACATGATTTTTGTGGGGTTTGTATGCCAAAACAAGTAACTTTCTCTTTCAACTCTTTCTTTCCTCCTTTCCCTTTTCCCTTACCACCATAATCAGGAACCTGGAAATATATAAACCTCAGATTCTTTTTCTGCTTCTGCGACTCATTATTTTCCTCTCTTTTTTTTTTTTCATTTCAGTTGTTTAGACAACGGATAACTCTTTTAAGTTTAACAATTCGACTAAAAAGTTTCATATAAATGTGAGGGGAACACAAGCATACTCAATAAAAGTATTGTAGGTCAATTGAATAAATATACTTTGAATAAGTTGGATCAAGTAAAACTTATGAAAAGAGGACATACATATGCTGAAATTTATTAATTTATCGACAAGATATATTTTCAGCATACATTAATAATTTAGTATTGACTAACGGAAACTAATTGACTGCAAAATCCTAATCAAGTGATAAAACTTGGTAGGGTTTTAGAACGCAGGCTTATGCAATTGGCCATCATTCTTCTGTCATCGAAATCCCAATAATTCAAAGTTTAAAGAATGTAACAGAAATGCAGTGTACACCTAGAATACGTGATTTCAAAATATCTGGAGAAGCCCTTCATTAAATTGCTGTTAGAAAGGGGGCATCTCCCTTCTTGTACTCTCTCAGTTGGCGGTACAGCCAGCATGTATGGAAACTTAGGTGTGTTTAAACGACGTGTCCAAAACAAGGAACGGATATGGGTTACATTTACATTTAATGAAATGAAGCACTGTATGAATTAGGCATGAGCTGAGGAGTTGATTGGAAATAACAAGGACTTTATATAATTTAGAGGTACCAATAAAGCCACATCCAATTCTACAGGGAGGAATGTGAACTTGTGGCTATTGGGCCAAGCCAACTTCTCACTATGACTTATTTGGAAAAAAAAAAAAAAAACTTGAAAATAGAACTTTCTTACTTCACTGAACATCACAGTCACACCACAAATACAGCAGCTACTCTCTGCCAACTAGTACCACCACCGCCATTATCAACGTTACCGTCAACCCCGGCATTAAGTTTTGGTGTGGGGATTAAGTATTCGACATCAAAATCTTTGACACAATTGTAACTTTTATCGATATTTACTTTTTGGTCTTTTTTCTCTGAAATTAAAATTGTTCAATTTCCACCGATCGAGTATCTGTGTGATTTCCTTACCAGCCAGTGTTCAGTAAAAGATCTGACTTTTGATTCCAAATCTAGTCTTCAGTGCTACTGTACTGCTAGCTTTTTGATTACCCGTTTGTTAACTTTTAAATTATTACCAGTCAGATAGAATTAGCGTACCGAAACATCCCGAGAAGCAAGCAGTACTAATAAACATCAGTTAGGAATCTTCTTTGTTCATGATTACTGTTTGTCGAGCACAGCGTGGACTGGCCATTTCCTAAAAAAAATAAAATTGGATGTATCTGGCGGATGTTTTTTATGCATGATGACAGATGATGTGATCGAACCGAGGGCCCCTTTTTACTTTGTCAAGAAATGTGAGGTATCCCTTTCACGTTTCAACCAAAAATTAAACCCAACAGTTACTCTACATGGATTTTATTTTTACTGACCCAGATGATCAACAGGATAAATATGCTAATATACATTTACATACATTACCACTCACCCTCTCCACTTCACTCCCAGTGGGAGGATGGATGCATGCATGTAAGATGAAGCTCATGTTTCTTGTGATTCAAACATACTCTAAGAAGTGATAAAACGAGCAAAAAGTATAATTAAGTGACATTAAGTTGTAAGTTATGATAATTATTAATTGGTTTTGTTAAATTAATCAAACAGGTCTGTAACAATAATTGTTATTTAAGCAATACTAGTTGTACTGGAATTTAAATAATTATACATAGTCATGGGTGTTGATCTGCATATATTTATCATCTCAGGAGACAATTGACATTGATTTATTAACTCAACTTCAATCTCTGTGCTCTCAAATGTATGGAAGATTGAAATTTTTTGACATAAAACACTATGCATAAACCTTATCTATGGTATTAAGCATTTTTATCTCATTAAACATTAAAGTAGTTGGATAAACGTAATTTTAATCTAAATATCTGTAGGTCTAGACTTTCACATATAAGTACAGCATTTTAATAAGAAAAATGTGAAATGTGACTCCCTTCCTTTTGTTGTGGTTGATTATAACTTATTTGCATATGTTACTGGCCGCAGGATTGGTTATACAACTCCTGGGTCCTCAGGCTTTTACAAAATCCATACGGTGTATCTCTTTGCTTTGGCTTTGAATGCTAATCGATGGATTTTGACGGAGTGAAGAGCAAAACAAAATAATAATGCATATGAAGGCTAACTACGAATGATTTATGTTAGTTTATTTCATTTTAGTTTTCCATGATAAGGTACGTACCAATTTTACGTGTATTTGTTGACCTACTACATACTACGTACTTATAGTATGCGTAAGATAGTTACTTAATTCCAAAAAGAAAAGAAAAGAAAATGATCACTATATATAACTTTTCATTTGCCCTTACGAGTGATCATTGCTCATTAGCTGAAACAAAACAAAGATTGTGCTTGTACATACGGCACTGGTTGTACCTACGGACAAATCATAGATAGCTAGTGATGTAAAATAGGTTACTGGTATGTTTCTGATGTTTTCGTTTTGGTACGTACGAAACGATGTCTTTTATGGTCTACTAGCTATCGCATTCAAATATGGTTTTATTATAAAGTGAATATAAGTCATTTTGCTGAATACTTACCAATTGGAAAATAATGCTTCTTTTTTTTTTTTCAAGTTTTTGTTTTTACTGTGGATTCATAATGTATTTTCTTATTTTTGACAGAGTTTGCTCTTTCTCACACAATGACACAAAGCTAGGAGAACTGATGTCTGATCTGATGTTGCCATACCCACCTCAGGTATAGAGCCAGGTTAGGGTTAGACGATAACTATGCAACAAATAACCAATGACCCTAGGGTTACAGTATTCATTACCTAATACCTACCAATTTAAAAGGTTAAAAAGAAATGAAAAGCCTTAGGGTTTCAACGTGTTTAGATTGTCAGCCACTCTCAAAGAACACCCGTGTGCTGCACTCACCAATCACAAGCCACTTAAGTGGAAATGGCATCTTTCATGCCACAAAAAGGCCTGACTACGACACACCAAAATGGCGTGAAAACAACGCGTTGGGTGGGGGGTAAAAGTGAAAATGGTAACTTTACTCATTTAGCCATGAAAGTTGGAAACTAGGGTTTTATTATGTATTATGAAAAAGAAAAGCACATAATGGATAGTGATAAGAAGCGCACCTCCCTGCCACGTGGGACCCCTACCGTTGGCTCCCTTTCTCTTTCCCGCACTTTCTCTCTCTCACGTATAAACATATAAAATGGTGGATGGTCGTAAATGCCTGAAGGTTATGACATGGCATGGGGGGGGGCATATCATATTTGTAAGATATTAGTACAAACAAAGGACCTTCTTTCAAGGACATAAGATAAAAACTCTCCCTCTCTCTCCCGCTCCCTCCCCCCCCCCCCCTCTCTCTCTCTCCCTCCTCAAGAATCGAAAACCTCTCTAGGGTTTCTCCAGACTTCGCACTCGAATTCCACCCAACCAGCTCTAAATCTCTGCTGATTGCTTGCTGCTTCTCTTTGCCTTCCAAACGCTGTTTCTGATGATACCACTTTTTGGGTTGGCCGTGAAGAATTAGATCTTGCACGCGTAAGATCGCTCCTTTTGATGTGCAAGTGACTTAAGGTGTTCTTTCTTCTCTTAATTATTGATTTGGGTGGTATCTCCGTCTGTGGTTGGTTTGGTGCCGGATTGTTTGTGTTTAGCTCAGTTTCCAGCTCGTTTATCCAAGGTTTTTAGGTCATTTCACTGTTTTTGGTACGTCAACTTTGCTCATTTCTTTGTATTCTCCGATCTGGATTTTACTTAAGGTAAGAATCTTCATATTTATGTCAGATTTCATTTGCTGTATTGAATTTTCGGCTGTAGTGATTAGCTACGTTTACTATTCAGTGATTGACGTCAATTCATGGCTTTGGGGCAAGGAAACCCTAAAAGTTTCATTGATGGAGAAACGTTCACGATTATCTGGAGTTTTTGGAGGTCATTTTGAAGTGGGTTTTGTGCTTGCTGCTGTTATTATCGAGAGATTAACAGCTTCCCTTCTTATGTGTAGCGCTGTCAGTTTTAAGTAACCCTAGTCAATACTTTGTCTTACTGGCTTTATTTCCTCAATTAGCTTGCCATTCCGATTAATGAATTTCTCGATATCTTTAATCGTATTTCATGAGAATCATGAATTGTTGCCTGCAGGCTTATGTTTGTTACTGTGGAAGCCTAGGGTTTCTAAGTATTCCCTTTCCTCATTTTGCATTTATCTTCTGCTTATTGTTATTTTATGTGTTAAATCTGCATATATGGCAGTTCTTTAATATTCATGCCACTTTAAGAGATTATTGGTGAGAAATAATAGTTTTTCAAGCTCGTTATACTTCTAATTGGAAACAAACCCTAGCATGGTTGTTTGATGTAAATGCTTTGCATGGTGAATGTTTCACAATCATGTTATTTATCAATATTAATGACATAATGTGTTTAGAACTTATCATTCAGTTTTATGCACATTGGCATTCGTCATTTTAACGTTGTGGTATTGGTTGCTTGAATTCTTTGTCTTACCTTTAATGCATGTGCTTTCTTGTGAATGATGTTCCAAAATTCCTTTAACATTTGCTGTCTACTTGGCTGGCCTAGCACTACGCCTTACTTGAACAAAGCACTATGCAAGCCCTTTTTTATTTTTCAAAACTCTATTGGGCGGCTTAATATATCATCATGATTTCATTTAAGATAAGCTTGTATGCACTTAATTAACATGGTTTTAGCATTGTTGGCATTAGTGATAGCATGGATAAGAGCATGGTGGTTGGGGAGAAATGGCGTAGTAGCAAGAGCATTACTGCCTCCAAATCCATTGAATCACCCCTTTTGATTGACTCTATATCTATAAATCTCATCAAATCAAATGAGAGGAATGACGCAACAAATTGTCAGCATTTTTCTTTACGGTAAGCCTTGATCTGATTTAATTTTACATTTTAGCAGCAATGATGTATATGACCGTGTGAGAGAGGTGGTTAGGAGGCAGTGGAGAGTGTAATTAAGAAATTTAATCTTTGTGTTTATTTATGTATTTAACTGAGCCTTGACCATCTTGTTCATAGTTGTGACTTGTGCTCACAAATGGTCTGATTTTCTAGCTTCATACTTCTTTGTGTGATCTGTCTAATCTTACATCTGACATGGAGAAGTGCTATTCTTTCATTATGAATCTAAGTTCTAATCAGTAAGTGTTGATGATAACCCCTCTATCCTTCTTCCTCAGCAATGATAGGTACCTCTTACTAATTTAAATCCAACATATACGCAAATTTCTAATATTGAATAACTGAGTCACAACAAATGACTATTTATAATACTGAAACTGAACATTGGGGATATTGCTACAAAAAGTAACTCCGTCAAGGACCTTTTCTTTTTCTAGATGGTAATTAACTTCAACTTCTTGAAAGTTAGCCTTCTAAAGTTTTTTTTTTTTTTTCATTTTGCATGCAGTGGATATGTAACTCAAATTCGCAAAAGAGACTGGAAGCTATGTTGGCCATTTGCTTCTGATGAAGACAATAACAAGTCTGAGGAGCAAAAGAGCTTACTTCCTCCCTTATATGTCCCAAAGTTCAGATTTTGGCGTTGCCATGACTGTCTGGGGGAGATTGATGCTGAAGGAACTGCAAATGACTGTGAGGTGCTCAAATCTTGTCACAACAGCTTCAATGTAGATAATATATGTTCGAAAGTGCCGGTTGCTACTGATGTTGCAATGTGCTTATCTCATCATGTGTCTAAGATAGACAGTATTGGTGATGAAGGGAAAAAAGTTGATGGTAGTAGTTCTGATAATTTATCCAACACAATCAAGAATCAACCTTCAGCATGCATTATGGAGAAAAAAAAGGAACTTGAACTTCCAAATAGTCCCATATTGGGTACGTATTCAATCCAAGCAAAGGTGCAGTATTATACTCCACATATTAAAGTATTTGGTTAATTAAACATTCGCTTTTCCAGGGGACAATGTGCAACTAGAAATAAATTTGAATCAGGAAATTCATAGACATGATTATGGTGCAGAAGCTGCTTCCAGCATGATGGATAAAAATTGTCATGCAGATGACTTAGGTAACTTTTAATTCATATCATGCAATCAGAGTTGGTAATCCTTTTAACTCCATGGGCCTGAAGTTATACTTGTATTAATAAACTACGGTGCTTCTTCCCTACTTAATTGTAGATGTTCTGATTTCTTAAAACAGTTGCTTTCCTGAGGAAATATGATGGATCAATCAGTCTGTCTAAACCATTCTATCATCATCATGATGTTGCTGACTCTGAGTCTGATGGGGGCCTTGGTTACGTGGCTATAAGTTCTGCTAAAAATTTTGAGAAACCTAGGGATGATGGAAACAGTAAGGAGCCACTCAGTAACATGGATTTTGCAGGTCGAAGTTCCTCTTTGCAATCAGAAGAGCATGATGATGCTTCATCTGAAAGTGCTGAGGTCCTGGTTGGCAACAATCTGAAAGATCTCCATCATGAGGATTCAAGCAGTTTGCCTCGTAGAAAAGCAAGAAAGGTCCGCTTGTTAACTGAATTATTAACTGAAAATGAGGATGGAGACAATGATACCATTAGATCTACTAAAGATTATCTGTCTAATGACGCACTTAATGCCATCTCTGATGCATCTACAAAAGTTAACGTTTTTGCTGTCACCCAAGGTCAGCTGACCGTCCAAGGACAAGCCAAAAGTGTTTTGGACCAGACCAGAAAAAGGAAAATTTATCAGGATGAAGACTGGAAACCTGCAGTGACAAGGGAGACAAGCTCTCCCAACAGAGTTGCAAGGGAAGTTAGGACTTTAAAAGGAGATTCAGAAGTAGTTGGGTCTGAATTACAGGCAGGTGTTTGTGCCATAACTGGAGTGCAAAATGATTTGAAACGCCATATGACGAAACAACGACTTGACAAGGGTCCTAGTTTAGGTAAAAGGAAAACTCAAAAGTTGAAATTCAGTGAAAAAAAAATATCCTTACCAGTATCAGATGATCATGTGCCAAATGAAACTGCAGAGGAACTAGGGGATGATTCT
Organism: Erythroxylum brevipes; assembly: GCA_027479065.1. Taxonomy (NCBI): domain Eukaryota; kingdom Viridiplantae; phylum Streptophyta; class Magnoliopsida; order Malpighiales; family Erythroxylaceae; genus Erythroxylum; species Erythroxylum brevipes. The sequence continues at coordinate 28,178,989 of JANIHY010000008.1, read as the reverse complement.
AACCGTACTGCTGTTGATGTTGCTTCGTCAAAACTGGCAAATGATGCATTGCCAGCCAGAGAAATGAATCTTTTCCCTTTGCCTGCACAAAGAATGGAGAGAAAACTTAGTTTTTCAACTAAGAAGAAAGGAAAGATGCCAAAAATTGATGATCAGAATACTTCTGCCGGGACTGGTGGGATTTTCAGAGAAGGTATTGTGAGAAAAAAAGATACAGGAATCATAAACTCTGCGGCCTTTGGTGTTCCATTTTGTCCTGCTGAAGACATATCTCAGGAAAGAGGACTGGAACTTTCTCTTAACAGCTACATTCCTACAGAAGGACATGGCAGAAAGTATATTACACATGCGGATAACAGAAATAATCCCTTTTTTGTTTGGCATGAGGGCATTTCTGAGGATCAGCTTACGAGGAAGGCTGCAGAAACCAAATATTGTCAAAATTTTGGCTTGACTTCTCTGTCTGCACCAAATTCATCTATCAGGAAAGGACTAGATGTTTCCTTGAGTGGTAACAACCCTAACTTCATAATACCCTTCCTGAATCAGAAGCAGAACCTCTCCTCTCAGATTGAGATTGGGGCTTGTTCTCTTATGCAACAAAAGGTATAACTATATAGCTCTACATTTCTTCTTAACAGTGGCTAAATTAAATTGTGGTATATGATACATAATTCATGTGTGGATGCATCATGGTACTTGAATGAGGCAGATGGATTTTATGACATTTTGATTGCATGTTGTCATATCTCTATCTCTCTCCCCTTTTAAATCATCATCTGCTTATTTTTTCATTGCTTTCTCATTGTCAGTTCTTACACTGGCTTGGCTGGTGTAAGTTGGATTACTTTTTGATTAAAACAACAGAGTCAATTATGCATTTGTCCTAGTTGCAGATTGCTCATGTTGGAAAACTTTCGTCAGTAGGTTTCAATATAATTCTTTAGTAGGCACGTCAGCATGCCTTGTTTGTATCTAATTGATCAACATTAAATTTCCAGGATTATTTTACTCCAAACGACAGCAAAAAGACAACAGAAAATCAGGACCATTTAAATATCCAAAGGGTTGATAAGGTACCTGAACAGGGAGCTCTAGATGACATTCCAATGGATATTGTTGAGCTCATGGCAAAGAATCAGTATGAGAGGTGTCTTCCTGATCCCGAATACCAGAACAGCCAGTTAGCAACAACTGATTACCCCATCTGTGGTCAGACAATTGATTTCAGTAAGGCATATGGGAAAGGAAGGACGAGTCTCTTTCCTCAAGAAGTTGCTCTTAAAGGAAATGCCAGGGCTAAGAATGGAAAAAACCGAACGATCAAGAGGGAGGAATGTCCGGGATTGGCGAAACTAAAGTCAATTGATTATTTTTCTCAAGCTGACAGAAACCTACTGAATATGAACCAACTGGAACAAGCTCGGTTGCTTGCAGGTCGGGTGGTAGATCATGAAGAGAATCCATCAAATGTGGACCAAAATTGTGTTTCAAGTTCCCAAAGGCAATCTCATGGCCCAAATTGCGCATCGATTGGGAATGTCAATACAAAGAGGTTTTCTCATACCATTTTGCATGGCTCGAGACCATGTGTTACCTGCCAATGGAATCCAGATCAGAATGAAGAAGCAAATCCTCTTTGGCAATCCATGTTGCCAAATCACATACCCTTTGTGTATAGAATCCCTCCTAAGTCTGGAGGTCCATCAGCAAATTTGACTATGCTTCCTTGTACCACTGGGCCTGGCAGCATGTATCAGCAAAAAACAAATTGGCCTCCTGAACCAAAGTTTCTTCAAAATTCTACCAACATTGGAAAGCAAATGCAAAATATTGATTCTGAAACTCTCAGGAGAACTCATTCAGATTACCTGTTTCCTCGCAAGCATGGTAAGATTGAGATAAATGAAAAGCTGGTAGGTTCACTGGACCTGTATTCTAATGAAACCATACCTGCTATGCATTTGCTCAGCCTTGTGGATGCAGGAGCACGATCCAGTGCCCAGATTGATAAGGATGTATCCTCAGAATTGTTGAAGAGACCTACCATAAAATCTGACCCTAGCCCTAAACAGTTTCCTGGGCAGGAACCTGGTGTTTATAAACCTCCTAATGCCATAAAATATATTCCATATAATTACCATGGTAGAAACCAATTTGCAGATTGTGCCCATGGTCAGGTTCCTGCAATGTCAATTACAGTTGGTGCATCTTCTGCTTCACCTCAACACGATAAGAGCTTCAAGACGGATAATGAATATATTTCTCATCTTTCTCAAGAAAAACATAAGAGAAAAACTGACTTTCTTTCTCAGAGTAAAGGCAGATCAAGAAAATCTGCACCAAGTGGTAGTTTTGGCAACAACTGTGGATCTGTTCCAGCTCATAGCCTTCAAACAGTTTTTTTTGGTACATCGGAGTCTAGTGCATTTCCTACGCAGATGCAAGCATCTGGCAATTCAGCAAAGCACAAGATACACCCATTGAATAATAGTGGTATTGCTCGGGCCAATAAAAGCAGTACTGTGACTCAAACCTGCAGTCTGAACAGGAATCCTGCTGATTTCAGCATACCAGATGAGGACAATGAATTCATGATTAAGGGAGAAGACTTGAAATCTGTGGAGGGAATACCTTTGACAAATGGGTTTCATTTGAATAGTTTGAATGGGTTCAAGAGACAGAAGAAGCTTCATGCTGTTAAAGCAGGCATGTAACTTCATGGTGTTCTAGTCTCAATACTGATTCAGGTATCTTTTATAACCTCTATGGCCATATGGTGTACTTATTTGAGCTGAGTACCAACTTCTTTCTAAAGTTTTTAGTTGCGACTGATATAGTTATCTGTATATTTAGAATTCCTCACTGATTGATCTCTTTGATTATGCACAGGTGTTGTAAAACTTCTTGTCAGCTTCTGGAAATCTTAATAAATTAAAACTTCACAATCAAAAAGAAAATGCCGTCAGAAATGGCCAGGCTTCAAATGTGGAAATGTGGTTCCATGTAGATGGTTAATGAATATTTCTTTCCAAAACCAAATCACGGAAGCCATGCCAGGTTGCTGGTCGAAGATATTGTGTATGTTTATAGTTCCTTGAACCCTCAAAGATTTTCTGTGTATGTGCGTTTGTAATTGGTGTTAATTCAGTTAAGTCGACTTAACAAATAGTCATAAAGCCAAGAATGACTTTCGGCTTTTGCGAGGGGCTTCTTCAGAGCCCAGTGGTGTATCTTATGCTCCACCTACGATAAAGAAGTGAGCATTATGCCAGTATATTCTCAAATGCCTGTCTCTGGAGTCTGCAAAAGGAATCACAGTGGAATGATGATACCTTAATGTTGTAAATTCAATGATATCAAATCAGAAAAGGAGCTACTCGTTGCTTTAAATTTGGGTTCCTCCGGAAACAACACATGACATGCAGATTGTGAAGAGAAACGTGTGTTATATTTCACTTTACCGAACCAAAATTACATTTCCTAAAAAACTGTCATCTTTTGTTGTTTTTCTTTACGCAATAAATCAGTGGTTTGATTACAACTTGCTGAAATTATTATTGCTTGGTTTCTTTAATTTGCTTCATGATAGTTTACTAAAAACATTTGAGAAGTACATAACATCAACATTTTATTCAACAGGGGAGGTTGCAGCCAGACTAAGTGAAGCATCCTATTCACATAATGTTGGTGGATGTGAAATTGAGACAAATAAATTACTGCAAAGCGCCAAGTCATAGAGCTATCATTTGTCTCTTCTATTTTATTAAATTTCCATGTACTGTTTTCTAGTATATTACAAGGGCCAATTCAGAACCTTTGCAGCGTGATTAATGTTAAATAGTCGTCTATCTCTTACGCCACCTCTTTATAAAATCCATAAATCATTCAGAAGAAGTAACAAGAATATCTATTTTTCCTTTTGTTTGTTGAAGAGTAGAAAATTTGCATTCTATAGTGTGAAATTTTAATATTGAAAAACAACGTCCCTAATATAAGATTACCATCAAGCATAAAAAAAATTTGTAGCTTTTAATAACGATCTTCATTATCCGGATTTTACTGCCATTTACTCCCGGTGCATGCACGTGAAGTTTCATTTTCAACAATTATTAGCTACTCGGATGTGATTGAGACAACAACTATACGATACGCACTCATGATCACCCAATTCTAACACTGAAAACATATAGAAAAAAAGGCTTAAAAACTAGCAACAAAAAGAAAAAGAATGTGGTCAGATTATCGAATTGTCAGGATTTGAGTCAATGCCGTAACTCTTTCCGTGATAGCTTTTCCGTCTGTTATTAGCATATCCTGATACTAATTCCAACCCAAAAATGTAGCATTATAATATAAAAAATTATGCCAAATATTCTAGGCATGAATATAGGATAGACTACGACGAGAGTTGTTTAGTTATTCGTCTCATTGCAAGTTGGTCTTAATTCCATTGTAATAATCAGACACTAACACTTATTCTAGATCAAGTTGGTCTTACCATCAGCCTCTGATTCCATTACCAAGCGTGCTTCTTTCACTATTTTGCTTGTCTTCATCCTTTCTTGCTTCGTTTTCACATTTACAGGTTAGTCTTGCTTCTTTACTTTAGGTCTAATAAATGATTTTAGAATTATGAAGAAGACAGACGTTGCCGGCAGACTCAGGTTGCAATGGCAATGAAACGACACCATTTTTGGGCTTCTTCTTCTTCTCCTGTAACAACCACAACCTTTTTCTCATTCTTCTCTTGGTTTTATCATTATGATTTATGTTTTTTTTTTTTTTCTGTTTAGACCTTCTTTTTAAGTTTGAGATCCACGTGAATATGGTTTCTTTTTTTAGTATTATGCTTTCCTTCGTTTGATTTATATCCTTTATGGATAGATTTGATGGGTGGAGTTAACATTATGAACATTAAGCTAAAGTTTGATTTTTTTTTTGAAAGATCCTGCTTTCTCTTCTTCTCCTTCTCTTTTCCTCTTCTCCACAAGCCTCACGATCTTTCCTTCCGTCGCTGCCCTTGATGAAAGCGTGTGGTGTTTGGATTCTCTAATCTTTTTTTTTTCATTCCTGCCACCGCCTTCACTTCCAACTCTCCAAGTTTTCGCTTTTAACTTTCTCTTCTCCAAGTTTAGGTGAGGTCCTGGTGTTTGTTGTATGTGTAATATACATGTGGGTAATTTTTGGAAATCTACATGAGTGGCTTCCTTCAATTTGTGGCTGTGATGGTTGGCAGTTCACGATCCCCTTTTAGTTAATTTTGTTATTTCCTTCATGTAAGTGCATTCTTTGTTTTTAGTCTGTATTGATTTTATCCCCTACTTTCATGTCTTCTTTGAGGTATGGATCTTGTGTTGTGGATTTTTGTGCTTATCCATCTTTTTTTAGATATGTTGATATGATTAATGAGTTTGTATTGTCTTGATTGTCATGTCCATTTATTAATAATTATTTAGAAACTTGGGTTTTGGTTTTTATTTTATTCAATCGTGTGGACTGAGATGAGAGGGTTAACATGTAGTAATGTTAATGAAAAAGGATAGCTCACGATCAGATTCTAAGTTATGTACGGAGCTCCTCTTCCAAAAGAAAAAGCACAATGTTAACGAAAGGGGAGGATGGATGCATGTGCGGCGATCGGTAAATGTGCTTAGAGTTTTGTACCATTTTGTCACATTACACATTTCTTTGTTTAATATCTCGGGCTTTCTGGTATTGCAGTTTTGATATTTTATTGATATTAGAAATAGTAACCCCCGTGCAAGATAACACCCACAATTCGAAAAATGGTGATCAGAATTTTGCGGCATATCAGGTATAAGCAGAACTTTGCAAAATATCAGGTATATTTACCTACTATTTTCTTAATAACTTTGTTTCTAAACTTGCATCATATAATAAAGATTTTTATTTTTTTTATTTTTTTATCAGAAACTATTATTATTCTATTTTATTTATTTATTACCTTTTTTATTTTATTTTACATCTTTTATATTTATTTGACTTTTTTTTGTTATATCTTCATGTCATATTTACATGTGGGTCTACCGGAAACAGCCTCTCTATTATGTAGGGATAAGATTGCGTACTATCAGACTTCTTCAGACTTCGTTTCAGTGTGAAAATTCGGACTAGGTGTGATGATGATAATGATGAAGTTAAGCAACGTCTAAAATCTTAACAAAACTTCCTGTGCTTGCTTTAATATGATATTTAAGGCTTTGATTTAATTAATATGACTCCATTTTATTAGCTTTTTCACTCTTATATTAAAATGATACAATTGTTGTTAAATATAAGTTTAGTATTTAGGAAGTCAAAAAACATATTAAGGACAATGCAAGATGAAAAATATTGGAATTTGTGTGACACTAAGGTCACTTCTTACTCTAATGTCTACTTTCTTTTTCAAGCGAAACATGACTTTGGTATCCATAAGGTAAACGCTAGGACTCACAACACCGTTGACATCACTACAAGAAAAATTAAGTTTAGCAATGAAAATTACTGACAGAAAACTTACACATTCCGTCGGTAAGTTAAGTTAGCTACGGAATTTATTGATGGACTAAGTTGCCGGAGAAACGAAAGTAGGTAATAATTTGTGACGAATCACAGAATGTCCGTCGCAAATTTACTGATAGACATTTTGTGTTACCGTCAGTGAATACACCGATTATTAGTTATCTGTCGGTAACTTACGGAAGTGATTACTACGTTGGTAAGCTAATGACAGCATTATCGACAGTTATTAGTTATCCGTCGGTAAATTGAATATATTTTATCGACGAAACTTTGTTTTTCTGTCAGTAAATTTACTAAGACTATTTTTTAAATTTTTTCTGCATATAATTTTATTTGATGATTTTCTATTTGATGCATAATTTATACAATTATGAGTTTTCTATTGATAATATTTTGATTTGTTTTTATATTTAATTTTTTAAAACAGAAAGTTGATTGGTGATATAAAGTAAAAATTATCTTAATTGATAATAAAAAATTATTTTGTACATAGTAAGTATTTATAATTAATACGAAATGATTACAAGTACGCTATTCATTTGGTGACTGTAGATACTCTGATTGTTGTGATGAGGTGCTACCCTCTCCTTCAACTCATCCACCTTATTATATAGTTGAGCTATGTACTCCATCGATTGTTACAACTGAGATGCCAATGTCTATATTGTGCTCCGAAGCTCATAAATTTCATTAGGTGCGGACCGCCTACTAGATGTTGTTGTATTGGATGTAGAGGATTGCGAATAATATATGTTCTTAAATGAGCCTAAGTTGAATATCCTTCCACGACGATCCCTACCACCTATTGCATGAAGATAGGTTTGACTCTCATCAACATCTTCAGATTGCTGAGACTGTCGTTGAAAGTATTTGGTTATATCAGAAGGCAATGTTTATATTAGTAAGTGATAATTACTAAGCATTAATATTAAAACATAAATTTTGGATACATTTAGTTATCTACATCGGGTGTTGACAAAGGTCCTACCGTCATGCTTCTTAGTGTGAATTTGTAAAAAGAGTTGACGAGGTGTAGGCTTTGTGCCCATAAACTTTTCCTACATTAGAATAAAATGTTATAAGTGAACTACAATTTATAAAAATTTTGGCAGAATTTTCTCTATTTTTATTGTTGGAACCCGATCCGGGAACCCGATCCCAACCCGAATAACGAAGAACCGCACAAAAACAAACGAGGTGAAAGCATCAAAACAAACGAATCGAAAGTAAATCGAATAACGGAATTTGAAAGAACGGACGCATGCACAGATAGCGAAGCGAAAACGAATACTAATCGAAGGTAAAGCGAAGCAAAGCGGACAAACGAATTAATCGAATTGACACATGGCGAATTACAAATCGATACGAATAACAAAATACAGGAAACAAAAGGCGAACCGAATGAAAGAGCAAAGACAAACGAAATAATCAATCGAATTGAAAACATACAAATGGAGTAATTGAACTGAATCATATCCGACATCCGAGAACAATAACCAAAGAAAAATGATCGCGTTGGAAACCTAGACTATC
>JANIHY010000008.1:28071165-28083102 GCA_027479065.1 Erythroxylum brevipes | reverse complement strand
TTAATTGTGAGATTTCTGAGATTAAGAAAATGCTTTTGGGGTTTTAGAGATATAGTAATGGGTGAATTTGACCAAATGAATAGTCACATTGACTTTGAGGTCTTCTTAGAAAATAAGAGTATTGTCTAATTGTTAAAGAAATGAAAATTGTGGAGTTCCATGACATGTTATTGAATTTAAATGAGTCATTATTGATCAATTGAGTGAAAAGTTAGACAGTGACAAAAGAAAGTGGAAATTGGGAAATAGTGCCGGGAAGGTCATGAATAGGCATTGTACATCTTTTATTTAAAACATGGGCATCATTGAATTATTTTGATTGTGCATTTTTGTAATGAAAATTATTTGACTATTATTTAAGACATGGGCATCATTGCTGGGACTTCCAGGCAGTAACTCGGAAGTACAGGTGAGTAACCTAGTTGGTTCCTCAATCTACATGTGATTAAAATTATGTGCTTATGCCATATGGAGATAATAGAGGGTTATGTGTGTGTGCTTTTGATTGATTTCGAACCGTAGGTGTCCGAAGTATTGGGAACTTGATATTGAAGTGCTAGTTGTGTGTAACTGTTTGTGAATGCTTCAGTGAAATAAATTGTTAATGATTATGTTTGAAATCTCGGATCAAAGGTCCGAGGAATGTGGTGATTTGACATTGAAGCAAAATTGTTAGTGAATGTGAAAACTGTTTATGACTGAAATACCGGACCGAAGGTCCGAAGGAATGGGAATTGGACATTGGAATGTAAACTGACTGTAAATGTAAATTGGGACATATGCATTCATGCATAAAGGCATGTTCAGATAAAGATAGTTGTGACCTAAGTCGCCGCTGTTACTGAACCGAGCCTCTAGCTCGAGGGGAGTTAGTGCATTCCCAGAAGGCTCTCTTACTCCCTAGACGCGTCCACTGAATACTGATCGCTGTTAAGCGCTCGGTCACAACGTCGTAATAAAATGAAAAGTGTCACATGTGCATTGCATATGCGAATGATTAAATGTGGACTGTGTGAAAGGCGAAACGCCTTATATTTGTGAAATGAGAACGTCTTTGATATTCTGTGAATTGTTTATATATGGATGAATTGAGTGAACCATCGATGATGGTTTCTCATTGAGTTCGCAAACTTACCCAAAATTGCAACTATTTTTCAAGTTTGAAAGAGTACCCCGTTAGACAAACGGGAGTATGCCTACTGCATATAAGTCAGAGTTTGAGGTCGGGATCAGTTCACATCTACATTAGTGTTATTTTGTTTTTGTATAGAATTTGTATTTCTGAAATTTCCGCAAAATAGTACTATTATTTCAGAGAGTCCCAATTGATAAATGTTGTATTTGTAATGTGATTATTGAAAGTGTTTAGGAATAGCATTTGGCCCAATTTGGCTATGGATTTTGTGCATGAATTGATTAAATACTGTTGAGTGCCTTTTTAATGACTGAAATTGTGTTATGATCGAAAATGATTTTGAATTAAGTGGGCACAAATAGTTTACTGAATTCCGCGTATATGATTGTTTTCAAAAGAAAAATGTCTTATTGGGTTTTTAAACTGTTTTGATTGCTCTAGCATACCATCCTCGTGAAGCACGGGCTCGGATATCACCCTCGATGTCGAGTTCGGGTCTTACGAGAGTGGGATGCTACAAGACACTTATGATAGCAATATTCACTTGTAAAATATTATTTGCATAAACTCAGCATAAATATTTATTTCATGATCAATTGAAAGCCATTTGCATAAACTCTAGCATGTAACGTTAATCAAAATAAAATAACTAGACCTACTATTATAGTAGTAGTAAATCTAGGTCATTCCCACAAAGTGTGTGTAATGTTTCCAAAATGAAAGAAATTGGTGTTTAAATTTGACGAGGGGTTTTGAATTTTGAAATATAAGAAAATAAAATAAAGTTAAAATAACTAACAAAACCAATGTAAAGAAAACATGTAAAGAATGATAAGAGTGGAAATTTTGATAGGGATTATTATTATTATTATTTTATAATGTTTTGTTGTAATTAATTATAATATTTTAAGTACTTTTCATTATTTGTAATTTTATAACTATATGAGAATTAAACAATCTTTTTGTTATATTAATTATATTTATTATTAGATACAACATATAAATGATATTTCTCTATGTGAAAAATATGCAAAAAGGAATGTTAATAAGAATAAAGAGATAAATATGTAAACAAGAATGTGATTATAATTTTTTGATACATGATTTGAAATAAAGTTAAAAACTACATAATATAATATATTAAGAAATTGTTTTACAATTTTATAAAATTGAAAGACTATTTTATAAGTTTAAAAAATTATCAGAAATAGTATTAATATTAACCAGTACTCTACCAAAAAAACTAATCTTAAGTTCAATAACATTACTCTTATGAACTATATATATTTAAAGAGTAACAAATTGAAGTGGTCCACGATACTCCAACGCTTGCCATTTAAACCAAATAAAAAGGAATCTACTAATTATATGCAATCATTATTGTGATGTGATCCTAAAAAATTATAGGAAAAGAAAAATATAGGGACACAGAAGTAGAACCTTTTAAACTTCTATCATCTTGACGGCCAAATGAAAAACAAGTTGGGAATTTACCATTTCCTTATCAAAATGAATATTTCCTCTTTTCCAGAATTGCAATGTGTTGATCTATTTCGCCGTTTACTCGTAATCAGTGAACCCCTTCAACTTTATCTTCCATCTAAAACCCAATAACAGTGGCACTAATAATGTCATAAGCGGGTGGTGACGGTGCTTCCTTAAAAACTTCCCGACGCAATTTAAGCCCAAATCTTAGTTGCTTTTCAGAATACCCTATCCTATAATTCAATCACATCTTATCGTCCAACAGGCTAACAAATAAAAAATCACAACTTGTGAACAAAGTCGCAATTAACCGTTATCGTTCAAGAATCAAAAACCACAATTTCCCGTAACTTTTTAAATGATATATCAAATTGTTCGAAAACTTAGATACTATTATCCCTCTGTAACAATTCTTGTATAGAAAAGATTTCCAATGTCCAATTATACCATATTTTAGCTATAAGAAAATCTTCCCTGAACTTTTTAAAAGCTATAACAAACTTTGGAAAACGCAGATACTACTCTTCCTTTGTAACTCTTCTTGTATGGAAAAGATTTCCACCATCCAGTTATACCATATTTTAACTACAAGAAAATCTTGTTCATACCTATAAAGAACCTATTGTATATATGAAGTGATCGAATAGGAATAAATCAACCCAATTATTCCTAGTTTCAGTTTCCTTCAAAAATGAAGGATAGAAAACTCAGTGTTTTGTACGCTGAGATATAACTTGGCACGAACAAAAATTGCCATTGAATAGAAAATACATGATCAAGTAAAATTACAAGTCTGTAGTGCAAGTCCTAAATTATCAGCATTAACATATCTTGGCCCTATGCGACCGAATGATAGGGAAGCATCCTAAGCGAAAGACCAACTTACCGCCACTTATCCCGTAGTTCTTTCTTATCAGACAAAGCCCACGTGACAAAGATTGCCGCAACAAGTGCAACAATCGTTATGAGCAATAGGGCATAGCTAAAATCATCTGTAAGGGAATCATATGTCCTGGAAGGTGCTAGGCGAGTGAAAAAGAGATCCACACCATACGAAAATACAAGGGTGGTCGACTCCAGCTTAGCAGGCACTGTCATTATTCCTCGGAGACCTTCCACTTTAACGACATGAGTTACATACGACTGAAAACAAAATTTTCAAACCAACCTGAGCAAACAATTAGTAGAAAGAGGATTCTACCACATCAAAAGAGCAAAATGGGCGGGCAGAAAAATGAAAATAACACATGTTATGATGTAAAATTCGACCTTCGCTATACCAAGACTCCTTAGTTGTTTTGAGTTTCAATCTAAGCCTCCACAGTCGGGTATTATTACATTCACAGTAAATGATTACCATTTCTTTCTGTGCAGTCGTGCAGGTGTCTAGCACCAAACTCGCGTGCATATGATGATGTCATGACATATGCTTTATCCATGCATGAATCAAGGTTTACCGCTATGATTGTGCATTTTTCAAATCGTTCTTCCCTAGAGACCTTGACAAAAATTAATTGCACTTTATAATTGCATAACATTCATACCATCTATGGGGCAATCTGCAGTAGTTCCAACATCCACTTTTGATCACAATCATCCACAGAATTTCCCAGATCCATAGTAAATATCACAATTCAAACAGTACATTATAACACCTAATCAGAATATTAAAGGCAAGAGGTTTGGTGACTTCTACTATGGAAATAGACAGGCCAAATGAAAATTGTCTTTTGGGACCAAGAAAGTTATTGCAAGCTGTTTGAGGAGTATGATCGAAGACTATTACTACAGTAATAACAGAAATAATGCCCACAGCAGAGAAATATCTGGAACAACATAACGCTATCCAGCCTGAAACTGAATTTACTTGATGCGAACTTGCCTCATTCATTCAATATGCACAATATTTGGAAACTTCAACAGAGTTTAGCTATCTTCCGAAAGTCATAACAAACTATGGATTCTAATATCTAATGTCACTGCATTCAGATTTTTTGTCATTTTTCCTTATTTGTCATCAAAGTTCAGACCCTGATCTTCAGTTTTCCCCCATAAATATGTATTGCATTAACATTTCACCCAATTGCTACACACTGATCTTGAAAATTACTTGGTTAAAGAAAGAAAAAAATCATGTTAGCAAAACAATGTATCTATTTGCATATAACCTTGTAAGCTATTCAAAGGACCAACATCAACCATGTTAGAGAAAAAAGGAGATCAGTCCAAAGTGACCACCCCTCAAAAGACGATTAATTAACCAATGATGCAAAAGAGCAGAAGAACGTGAACAGAAACTAACCTGAGGATTGATTGGCAATGAATCTGTAAGAGGTAGAATTCCCTCTTCCCTTTCAGCTTGTGTGGGATTTACAGATCGACGAGGATCTAAGAAACGCTTATCAAGTGCCAAAAGCTGCAAAAATTTCAATTAGTTTTAATGCATAAATAGAGACATAGGTGGTCATACAACAAGCTTGTCATTGTCAAAGACTGGAACTAATGAAACAAAATTAAAGAATCAGTCTCAATAACCATAACCCAAGGTAACTTCAGAGAGAAAAATAGCTAACCTGGTCACCAATAGTACCAATAAGAAGCTGCTTTGAAGTTATTCCCTTGGCAGTTGATGTAACTCCTATTGCTTTAACAGAGTGTGTGAAAAAGTAGGATTGTGACTTTGTAAGGACCTCCGGTCGAGAATATGAAGAGACGGGTGAAGTGAGATTATGCTTCCCAAGAACAAGCTTCCAAACATCTTTGTTGTCCTGAATTCAGTTTGCAAAATATAGACTTGCTTAGAGTGCAATATATCAACTTCTGCCTAGAGAAACTTAAAGTTCACATCCATACCGCTCGAGACTGATCATAAACTTCAATGACTGACATCTCATATCTATGTGCTCTTAGATTAAAGTGGTGATAGATAACCCAATTTTCACTAAAAACCTGCAAATGAGAGCAAGCATGAGACATTGCTTCTCACGATCTAATTGAAACTGATGAGGGAAAATAACAGAATGAACAGGAAACTTACAGCATGTACAGGACCTTGTGAGCCATGATGAGTCATTCGATGCAATATACGACCAGTTACAGTATCTACAAGATAAGCAATCAACCATGACTCCTCAGGAGTGGCTGATCCAATATTACCAGTAGCTTTTGGTGCAACAGTAGCCAGAAAAAGTATATTTTTTGATATATACTTGTACATTACATCTTGGTCAGTTGTTACCTTTGCTTGAGTATGAACCACCTGCAGAATGATAAGTATCAAATAAATAAAATTAAACATGAAGATACATGTGCTATTTAGAGAATGCTCACGAAGTTCAGTCACAAGAATGTTCCAATTACTATGATAACATACTTATCTTTTGATTGCAGACATAAAAGGATTAGCTTTTGAATGACATAGATCATGATATTATCTAACACGAGAAGTGTTCACATTTATATTCATCTTATTGCAAAGACATCCCATGCTTTCTGAACCATTTGACTAATAATAAGTCAAGTGTTCCATGTTTGGAAAATTAAGCCAGCGTATGCAATTTCCCAACTGAAAAGGCATTCAGCCATTCAAATCAACAAAAAATTTGGTAAAACAATCAAATCCCATATTCGCATCTAATTTCAAGGAAAATCGTAATATTCCAATTTCAACTTTTGGTTTTAGAGGATTTTGTTTTACAGATACATGTATAACAAAGCAACTTTTATAATTATTTACCTGAAAAATATGGAAATAGTCAGTTTCCCTACAGGAGTATCTACAACTACAATAAGCTTCCCTTCTACTAGGCAACCACCAAAATATTTTAGTTACACTTCACAAGTGCAATCTAAAGTGGACTTAGTTCAGAAGGCACTCATGCTTTTAACTCTTCAATTTTTATCACAAGTGGAATCTGATGTTGTTGCTGTGGTTGTTATTGTTGATTAATTTATTACCAGATGTACAAACAGTATAGCATTTCTGCCAAAAGATATAAAGACATAATATATACCTCATCTAATTTTCTAGTCACAGTTTTGATGATCCTTTCTGACTCCAACGGCAATATGATTGACCATGTATGCCTGGTTTCAAAGCAATACTCATCTGCAACTTCACCACCACAGTTCCTCTTCAATGCATATCCTTTAAGGATTCCATCATCACTGTTAACTGAATACCAGTAAATATTCCCAAACTCCCTCATAAAAATACTAATAGCTTCAGGGGATTTAGGATGTAAATGTGCTCGCCCATCAAAGTCAATTAATAGATGAAGACGTTGTTCAGTTGAATCTGTAAAAGGAAGTGGAATCACTTGTGCAACAGCGTGAACAAGATTCATAGAACGGACCTCCTTCCCTGTGTAAGTATCAACAAAAGAAACCACCCCAGGGGCATTCAGACTCGGGTGGGACCTGCCAACTACCATGATAGATGGATTTGCATCCATAGCATGGTGATGGGGAATCTGCCATTGATACACATTAAGCCCAACTGGCTTTTCATGTGATTCTGATTTACGAAGAGAATTAAGGAATAACGACCAGACAACCCGGCCATTTCCAGTGTGTAAAGAAAATAATTTGCCAGCTTTAGTAAGCACAATGAGCAGCTTGCGGAACCCATTATGGTCTCTCGTCATTTTGCTCTTCTCAGAGTTTTTCATTCTCATGCTTTGTATGGCTGCCACATCATCAGGGTTTGCAACCATTAAGGAGCCCTTCAGTCTCAATAGATGCCCCTTACAACAAAAAGTAGTCCTTCAACATCTCAATGCAAGATAAGAAATGCTGTGTAATATACTCATGTCAAAATGCAAAATGAAATTTTCATACCATTTATCTTGTACAGTAAAAACTCCAGCAATATAAACATAGGTCCTTACCTAATCTGAAAATGGTTGTTTTATATGGCATTAACACCTAAAAGACTCTCTGTATCAAAAGAAAAAACTAGAAATGGGAGCTGATATGTTGTGCTAATTTTTCACATATAAATCTCTATGGAATACAATGCGATATAGCACTAAAATAAGAGATTTCACAAACAACATTCATTGAAAAACCCAGTCCTCAGCTGAGAACATAATGAGAACAACAAGACCAAGTGAATTGCTTTTGTAATCTCCATAAGCAAAATTCAGTTTTTGTTTGTTTCAAGATAATGCCGTCCTCTCTTTTTACTTTTGTTTCAGGATTTTGTTTGATAAGGCTGAGTTTAGTGGCATATTTCATGGGGAGAAAATTATGTATTTCCACTTTATCACAATTTCCTGTCTCCTTGGGAAGAAGTTAAGGAAGAAGCATGATGCAATCATCATGAAATTTAAAACTAATATCATGATTGAATCTATGGAATTTTGAACAACTTCACTACGCACAAACATCCTTTCCAAAGTAAATAGAGAATACTACCTTAAGCCATTCAAAGAGATTCTCTTCGACTTTTGCAACAGATACACCTTCTTTCCCAACAGGAAGTTCTGATGTGGTTACATCTATTATTGAGGCAAGGCCATCCTCCCTGCACCAGACAACCTCTCCTTGTTGTACTAGCAACAGGGAATGATCTTCCATGACAAGCAAAGCCCTAAACCCATGGGATCTATCTGTTCGGACATAATTATTTATGAATAACTTATCAACAAAACCCCTTTGCTGGTCCATCTTTACACTTTCCTTCAGCAAATCAAGATTCCAATCATTAGCAAGCTTCACAGACAGGTGAATATCACTACTTCCTTGCTGAACAATAGCAAAGGCATTTTGGCTTTCTGAGAGTGGAAGGGCATCACTCACAGCCATTCTGCTGTTGATTTTATCTACCAACTCCAGCATACCTTCATCTATCACTCTTATAAATACCACATGATTATTGGTTTTCAGAAAAAACATCCCCGTCAGTTTTGAAGGTAGTATAACAGCCATGCCTACGAAATTGTCAACCAGATCTCTGATGTCTGTTTTCTGAAAGCTAATTTCATCCTGAAAATTAACCACTACCAAACTTGAACCTGAGGAATCAAGCGCCACAAGTGCAAAGCTTGATACTAGAGAAATTTCCCCTGAAAACCCACCAGAAAAGACTGCACTCTTGTGTTTTATTAGCTCCCCATTCCTGGCATTGATTTGGTAGGCATGAAACTGGGATAAACCAGCAAAACCCACGACATATGCACTATCGGTGCCAACAAGCTGAACTACTTGCTTGACCTGAAAACTGCAAATAAGGTGATTAGAGACTAGTGAGTGACATGTGATGTGTAAAGTGGTGAAAAGAAACCAATTAAATCAGTCAAACCTGTCATCTGGAAAATCCTTCTTCCACAAAACATCACCATGTAGGCATGAAACGGCATGGACGCTTCCTTTCCCAAATACAAGGATTACACCGTCCTTATCAACTTTCAAGTTGATCTGAAGAATGCAGTGAAATATTAGTTATCGATATTTTGGTGTAGATTTAGAAGGCAAAATTTGCAAAAAACAAAGTTCAAAATTCTTGAAGAAGAAGCACCAAGTTCAAAACTAAAAGAACACTCATCAGTAGAATTTCACTATCATATGTGAATGCAGATTATTGTCTTCCCTATATAACTAATGAATGTTTGAAGATGTAGGAAAGAATAGACTGGCGAATCCTGCGTTTTTCAGAACACTGGACAAAAGTTCACTTTCTCAGGCGAAATAAATATTTGAAATTTTCAGTACTAACCGGCACCAACAATGTTGACTTGGAGTTGATAGGACCTTGAAGAAAAGATTCCCACACCATCTGTCCATCAGGCAGGTTCCAGGCTCGTAAAGTACTTCCTCCAGATGAAAGAGTTATCACATCTGAAGATTTTTTTTTATATAAAAAAAAAGAAAACAGAATTCAAGGAAAAAAAAAGAAACTAGAAAACAAAAAGCGATCTCAAGGAAAACTAACAATATGGGAACGATATAGGTAAGTAAAAGCATTGCAAATCTATGATTGAAATGCACTGAACCAAGTATGGCCACGAAACAAACCACAGAGTTAATAGCCTAGGGATACCGACCCAATAAAGACACGAACCATTATTATAAATGAGCTCTACAGAGTACTTACATCTTCCCATTGCAACATCAATTCCATCAATGGCATCGTTCCCACCAAGAACATGCCTCCAAACTGTACATAATTCAAAATCAATAAAAAATAGAGCACATCGCGATAAATATTGTAAAGATTAGATTACAGCTTACAAATCTCTCCGTGTCGGAGATCAAGGGAGGCGATAACATTCTCTTCAGTGGAAACAATAACACGCTTTCGACCAGTCTTTTGAGTGTGGAAAACAGCGTCTTTAACTTTCCCTATGTACTGCTGATGCCTAAAGAAACGAAATCAATTAGGGAAATCAAATAATCAAGAAACAAAAGTAACTTGCTCTTGGGGAACTCACCAGTCCATGAGGCCTACTTGATCTTCGTAAATGCAGAAGGCGTGGCTAATCACCGCCAAAACCATAACAAGAGTTACAAAAACCCTAATCGCCATGGTCTATCTCTCTCTTTTCACAGAAACGAGAGAGACGCGCGCACAGATCTGAAAAGAGTCGAGTGATGTTCTGAGTAAACGCCGGCTTATCTCGCTTCTATTTGAACCCCGTCCCAATGTTAGACAATCACGAAAATTTTAACTTAAAACACTTCCGTATACAGAACTAAATAATATTTGGGTTAAAAACGCAGGCGGATGGCAGTGGGAGTCTTGCCATCCGAGCCGATACGAAGTTAAGAGATGAAATTTGATTCGATTGGGTATTGGAAATTGAGACGGGGGCATTGGCCAGGCCTTACGTTGCAAAATAATAACGGCATATTAGTTCAGGACATGACTTTATGTATCAATTGTTGTGTCTCGTGTTCCGTGTCTTATTTCCTCTCAATCATATATAAATAAATAAAATAATTATTTTTATTTTATTTATAATTTATATTTTTTATAAGTAAGTAATGCTTAACTTGTTTTGGAAAGATGAAAGAAACTTTATTGAAATAACTTTGGATCACCAATAAAATAGGAATCAAAAAGTTAAGGGATATGGATAATTAGGAAACACCCGGATCTTAACTATGGCCTAGGGTAACAATTTCTAAAGGCAATCAAGTTGCCAAGAATTAGTTGTTTATAAGTAATACTTAAGTTGATTGAACTTTATTGTTAATAACGAATTTGTAAAAAAAAATTATTACTTTTACATTTTTGATACTTATAAAAATATACGAATTTTTAATATATAATGTAAATAATAATTATTAATTTATCAATAATTAATAATATATCAATCAAATTAATATAAAGTAAATTAAGTCTACCATTAATTTTTTAAAAATATATAATAATACTAATAAATAAGAATATCAATTACTTACTGATTTTTGCAAGGAAACATATTCGATTGTTCAACAACAAGAAAATTGTTATCCAAAAATATTTCCTTAATTACACTAAAGCATATTTATTGTAAGGAAACTTAGAGAGAGAAAAAAGCAATCATAACTTATTGAGTGGTTGTAGGGTTCAGATCTTCTGTCCCACTAAACTTGTACCTACTATGTCCCACTAAAAAACGTCGACGTTTTCTATCATTTTAACCAACGTTTGCTGTTACTTTTTTTCACCCAAACCGAGCCGAGCCATGCCTCATCTTCTTGACTTTTTTTTCCGCCTTTCTCTGTGAATGTACGGTATGTTTTTACTTGGATTACAAAGAAAACAGAGTTGATTCATAAATCCCTCCCCGTCTTTTTGTTTTAACTGTTTATGCAAGAGATTGATGACAGCAAGTTGAAATATAGAATGCTCTCGATCACTCTTCTTACCCCAAGCCCTTGCCCAGTCCATATCCTCACAGCATCACCTCCTGCAGTTCGCTTCCGGGAGTGGTGACACCATCTTCCGCAAAAGCTTCTACACCCAGGAGATTCTTCCAAGTACTGTTCCAAAGTGAGTCTAGAGATGTTTTTATTCAAGATGACTTTGTTTCTTGTATAGACTAGCCTTCGATCCTTTACCTCATAGCGTTAGAGTAAACATTTCTTCATTAAAAACACTAGAGAACCGTACCCACTATTAGTTGCTCTTCCACTATGTAGAGTTCAGAAGCATGTCATACAGTCCTTGTGCTTCCAATAGGTGGTATTATCTGTAGAAAGGAAGACTTTGGTGTGGCTTTTGGTTGGTGCATTCTTGTTCGCAACCTAGTCGAGGATGAGCGTTTCATGGCTCAATTCACTGTACATGGTATCGCACTTGTGCAGCTGAGTGGATTTCACTTGTGTTT
>JANIHY010000008.1:27997776-28009357 GCA_027479065.1 Erythroxylum brevipes | reverse complement strand
ATCTTTCATGCATATTTCATATTGTACATTTCATGCATAAGTCATATTGTGCATTCATACTCATTTAAGCTATTTCATTCAATACTAACTCAACCATCATCAAATCATCAACATGTATTATTTTCATTTACACATAACTCATGATTAATGTCATCTAACCACAACTAACACAAGCATTTATAGCAATCATTTATACTCACTTACAAGTAACAAACATTCATTAGTGTCATTTATCAACTTGCATTAATTGCTCATAAATATAAAGATAAATATGGAACCCACCTTTAAGACTTGCTAAATCCTTGGTTTCCTTGCTACAACTCTTGTTCCTCTTCTCTTCCTTCTCTCTCTTCATTAAAAACCAAAAACCCATGTCAATCTCACTTCAATTGAGAAACCATGTTACACCTTTCATGAAATCAACTTGGAAATCACTATACCCATTCCATTCTTAGTCTTTCTAACCAAAAACCCAACTAAAATCTTAACCTTAAATCAAGAAGCTTACCTTGAATCTTTAGCTAACCAAGTGATTTCTTGGTTCAAAGTGTAGCTTGAACCTTCCTCCACCTTTTTCCTCTTGAACTTTCTTCAAAAATCTCACCCAATCTCTTGGAAACATCAAGCCCTAGCCAAAGCTTCTTCTTTTTCTCCTCCTTCTCTCCTCATTGCCGAAAATCACTCTCTCCCTCTCTAATTTCGTGACTTCCCTCCTCTTCCTCTCTAATTCACTTATTTCCTCTTCCTTTTATACTCCTTACTAACATTACTTAAGCCCATTAAGCCCAAAGCCCACTCATTTCTCTTCTTTCCTTCTTCCTTCCTTCTTATCTTCTTTAACCTACTCAAGCCCACTTCTTCATTTAAGCCCATTTCATATATATCCTCTCTTCTTATTCATTTCATTTGGGCCCAAGGCCCAACTAGCACATTAAACTACATCTAACTCATTTAAGTCAACTAATACATTTACTAACATTAATTCTTAACACCTAACTCATTTAGTGTCATATGCTAATTCATGCTAACTTTATTAAATACTATCTTAATTTACCCCACTAATCTTATCATGCTTGATTTATCATAAAAAAAATTCTGGGGGTAACAATTTTTGTCAATATCTACATTACATAACTTTAAAGACACGAATAATAAAATCTTTAAATAAAAAATCTATACTTCTTAAAATTCTTATCTATCTCATAACTTATTATAAAACTCTTGAAAGCAGCCATCCTTAGCCTAGGTATAGCAACCAAAGAAAATTTTTCATTTTCTTGATGATATAAAGTCTTATGATTATTAACAATATTCTGGAATGTTTGAAGAGTTTGTATAGAAACATTAATAGTTCTAAGAAAATTATAAGTGTGAGTAAAGGTTTTGAGACATTGTCAGCTAAATTTTAGTTTTGTTTCCATATGTATTATTAATAAATGAATAGCTCTACAATTGGCACATATGGGCATAATTATTGAATTTTGCTAAGAAGAAATCGAATAAGAATATTTCTAAAACCATAACTTAAATAAGTAGTAAGAAAATCAATAAGACTAAGTTGATCTAAATAAGTTAAGCTTGCAAATATAAAGATAATTATAAGTTTAAAACAATAACTAATTAATGCAAAAACATAGATAATAATTGATGAAAAGATAAACACAGAAGTAATCATACCTTGTTACTGTTTCCCTTCTCTGTAATGTCAATTTTTAAGCGACGACGAGAAATTTTAAGAGTGGAACAAAAGTATGAAAACTTAAGGGTTGTATTTTTTCACACCTGAGCAATGCTCAGTTCCTACATTATATAGGCGTAGGACGTCTGATATCATCTAGAGATTAAAAGCAAAAAACAAAAAAGCAAAAAGTGAAAAAGTGAAAAAGCAGAAGAATCTAGGCAACTGGTTGATAGATGGCCTGCTTACATTATTATATTTACATTATTTGGAGCTTACATCATTGCTTACATCATTCTTTAATAATCACATCCACAGAAAAGTTGTCATCTTTGTCTTTTGAGGTGGAAGGACAGTTGGTACATTGCTGAGATGGATATTGCTAGAGTTGCTGACAAAGGGATTGCTTCCAATCATCTGGTAATATATTGAATACTCCAGAAATAGTTGAGAAATTTGCCTCTACTTGTTTGATTAGTTGGAAGGAATTAGTAGCTATGGGTGTACCATAGGCTTACGTCATCAAAATGTTTGGTCCTCTATAATTGAGTTTGATCAATAATTTGGGGGTAATCTTTAAACATTGCTGATAAACTCCTTCCAAGTATTGTAGATTAAACTGATTAATGAGATCCCATTTGAATTCATACATTGGTGGTTCGTCAATAGGTGGATACATACCATTACTAATAATGCTTGTATATACGCTATTCTAGATAGTTGTATGTCTAAATTTTGTAAAATGTCTGCCTTTTTTAAGATTGGATGACTGCTAAAAACTTTGATGAAAATTTCTCTCTTTTGCAAATCTTTCTTTCTAATTTTTTATTGTTAAAGTGAATCTAGTTGGAAATTCGGTTAGACTATTTAAATTAGTTAGGTAAATGGTATCGACTAAACTACTTTAACAAAAGAGATAAGTAGAGAGTGCATCTGTTTCTGGAAAGATGAATGCTTTGGGTCTATAATGTCCTCTATTTTGGGAATAATACTAAAATATTTTTTATTCCTCCTTCCATTCATTAAGTGCTTGGAAACAATCATAAAACATCTCAAGAATAATTTTCTTCATTTCGTCTTTCAAGGCTTCGGTATTTACATCATTGATCCTTTCCATATTGATTGGTTTTCCAAGGGTCTTCATGGTAGTGGAAGTTGATTGTTTTTCAAAAACTTGTTTATATTGCGGTTTAAAAGAGGGTTCTCTAAATTCTGCCGAAGCTTTCTTTGCATCCATATGGGTATTATAACTTCGATGAATAATGGAAGATTTTTCAGTGATATGAACAGCAACTTTGTGTCATTCATCATTTATTCTAACCATTGGTCCATTGAAAATGAAATAAGTTTTACTTTCTTTAAAGTCTTCCTTTTTCTAAGAGATGGTAAAAGGTGTCTATGTGATTTGTTGGGGTGTTATTGGCTGGATAATTGGCTGGATGTTTTGTGGTTATGGTTGAATATTGGTTATTTGAAGATTCGTAGAGTGTGATTGGTCAGTGGATATCTGTGTTTTAAGGAGGGTAATAGTTGCTCGTAACTGATTAATTTCATTAGTTATTATACCCACTTGTGTTGAAGTTCTGTTAACTCATTTTCTTTTTTAATGAGAGAATCCTTCAAGCTGAGGATGACTGCTTCCATTCTCTTGTTAATATATCTACAAGACTATTAGTAGATGATTTTATATAATTGATGTGAAAAGTATAATGATTTAATTCGATGGAATTCGAGTTGCCATCGAATTAATCTTCCTTGATTATAATTAGTTTTAATATATCTAGTGAATCCACATAAATACTTAAAATCTGTTTGAATATAAAATTCAACAGGTAATAAATCAACTTTCCATTTTCTTAATGCTTTAATAAATGTAAGTGTTTCTTTTTCATGAATTGGGTATTTCCTTTCAGTGGGATTAAAGGTCCTATTGATATATTTACATAAAAGATATTTCCTTGAGTTGGGTGGTTGTGCTAGAAGACAGCCGGCCCATCAATGTATCCTTGACATTATATTTGTATAATGTTGGTAAATCCTTACAAAATATTTTTAATTTTTTGTACTATTTTTTATTTTCTATAGTCCATGTCCATTGAGTTTTATGCTACATTTAAGTTGCAACTTTTTCCTTTCTTTAGCTAAATCTTTAAGAAATCCCTAATTAGATATATAATTTACTAGTCCTAAAAAATTTTGAACTCCAATTATATTTTTTAATGTGCTAGGAAAATTATGTAATTTTTCAAGAACATTTGGTTTTAATTTAAGAAAACCATTATATAATTCTATACCTAAGAACTCGATATTTTGTTGTGCTAGTTTAATCTTCTTTTTGCTTAAAATTAATCCTTTCTTTTTACATCTAGTAAGAACTGTTATTACTTTTTTTAAATGATCTTGTTTATCTTTGTTAGAAAATATAATAATATCATCTATATAAGCTTGTGTAAAGTCTTCTAGTCCTTCTAAATTATTGTTCATAAATCTTTGATAAATACTTGGGGCTTGTTTTAATCCAAAAGGTAGTATATTCCATTGATAATGTTTTTGTGGGGGACAAGTAAAGGTTGTTAATGGTTTTGTTTTTTCATGTAATCTTAATTACCAATATCCTGATTTTGCTTCTAATGTAGTAAACTAATGATGTCCTTTTAGTTCACTAATAATATAATCTTTTTTGGGTAATTTGTATGCATCACCTATAGTAGCTTTATTTAATTCTTTATAATTAATTACCATTCTTCTTTTTCCTTTTTTTTTTGTTCAGAATGATTGTTTACATAAAAGGCAGAAGCTAAATGTTTACTTGTATTTGGTGGAATTAGTTGTTTTTGTAATAACTCAGAACATTTACTAATAAATTCTTATACATCCTGTTGTGTATATAGTATATTATTTTTAATATTAACTTCTTGTATAGGGTTTTTTTAATTTCATTTCAATTAATTGATTATTAATATTTTTATAGGGTCAAGTGGATGTTCACTAAATATTTTTTGGTTACTAGTTGTAGAGTTTTATAATAAGTTGTATGGTAGATAGGAATTTTAAGAATTATAAATTTTTGATTTAAGGATTTTATTAATGGTGTTTTTAAAGTTATGTAATGTAGATATTGACGAAAAGGATTGTATAATTTTAATCCTGATTCTTGTTGATAAAATGATGGTATAATAAAAGTATAATTTTCAATAATAACATTATTATAATAATTGACATACCAAATAGATTTAATGCTTTCATCTTGTAAAATCCCACTCCCATCTGACATATACACGTGCTAACTCATGCAAATGCCCGAGATAAATGGCATGTTAACTATCTCACTTTCACTTTATCATATGGCATCGTAAGTAAAATCATAAATCACATTTACTAAAACCCAAAATTTTCTCATTTTATATCAAAAACTATAGTTACATTGTAGCATTCAGTTCAACATCATCAAAAGAACATAATAGCTCGGCCTATATAGCATGCTACATATTTGAGGAATAATAAAAGATAATAACTACAGTGTCTTCAATCCTAGCTGACAGACCTTTGAACCATCCCTCATATTAAACTACACAAAATCTGCTTCTATGAAGTCTTAGAAGCTAGGTCGTCTCGCTCTCGGACCTGTAAAATTCAACGATGCAATTTTGATGAGTTTTGTGAACTTAGTAGACTAACCATCCTCGATGGTTCACTAATGTAGCAAAATATTGTCATCATAAAATCAATCAGATCATACAGCCACACTATTCATTCAGTTACATAGTTTATACAGTCACACAGTTCACATCAATCTATTATTTCATTACAACTTTACAAATCATTCAATGAATTCCAGTCATATATGGATACAATATGTATGAGACTCACATTCGTTTTTACAATGTTATAACTGGGTGCCTTATTAGTCTCCCTTATCCGTTGTGGACATCGGGCTTAGTAATCAGTGGGAACCATAGGCTCAGCCACAGAGCATTAAGCTCTTTCAGTAACAGTCTCAGTCAGTCAGTAGCAATACCAGTCACAACTGCCTTTATATTACATGCATTGGAATGGAATGCATGTCACAATTCAGTCATCAAATTCAATCATTTCCATTTGCATGTATTATGAGAGTATAGCAGTCACAGTAATAATCATAGTAACAATCTCAGTATCAATAGTCATCGGACTAGGTTTGACATTCAACTTTTGAGTTGAGAATAAAAAAAATGTAGGCAGTCATACTCACATTCAAGTAGCACTTCCAGTCTTATTCTCATGCATCAAACGCCTCGGATATATATTGTCCGGAATTCAGTACACAATCAATCAATGTAGTTTAGTAATATATATATCAATACAATTCAATCATATATAGAACAAATAAAGTGAGACCATCTTAGGTTACTCACAGTTGCTCCTTTAAGCATATTACCTTGACGTTCCGGCAATATTTGGAAGTAGTTGCTCTAGTCGCTCAACTAAATGCAATAAAAACAATTTCATATTACTAGAGCACTTGTGTAACAAAATAAACACTTATATCAATGCTTCATGTATGATGCAAATTCAATGACAAATTCTCGGGTATATTTTTGTCATACATTGATGTACATATTAATTGTGCTCCGATTGTACCAAAACTCAATTACTCATTCTCTATTTCAACTATTTAGGAAAGCATTCAATTAAGGTCAACAGCTTATGATCATTAAGATCCAAAAAATGAAGGATTTAAATATCAATTCCTTCTAGACAATTGTTCCTTTGTGTCTTAGGTTCAATATATTGAAAGTTATACACCAAATATGTCAATTTGTTCTTAGGCTATAACTAAACTCACAACTTGACTTCAGAATAGATTTTGAAATTATTAAAACCAGAATTACAATTTGAATTCTTTACAAAAATTGTATTTTTATGTCTCTAGGTTCATTTGAATTAAGAATCAACTTATTTAGACCTTTATAGACCAAGATATAGTCAAAATACCAAAGTATGTTCAGTAAAATATTCCAATTCATACTATTCCAATAGATTCTCTTACTTTCATTCAATCAATCTTTTTCTATTCAATTAAGAAGACTATCAATTTTTTTGGAGAGGTAGAGCAATGTGTTAGAAATATATTAGTTTAAGAATAAATTCATTTGGATGTCTAACAAAGAAGTTATGAGCAAAAGAAGCAAGACTATTCAGGATAGCATGATCGTGAGATCGCACCCTCTTTAGAAAAGTCACCCTCGTGACTTTAGACATCCAAGAACAACTTATTTCTTTCCCTCATCTCACGATCATGATTTTTAATATAACCAGCAGAGTCGCCCTTGTGATGGCTCACGATCGCGAACTTCTTCTTGCTACAGTAGTGTCACGGGAGTGCAACCTTAAGTCACATCCGTGCACTCCATTTTTGTACTTTTGCATGAATTTCTCTCCCTCTTCTTCTTCTTAATCCATTTCTAATTCATATATTCTATATTTCTACACCCAGTACAAGCTCTAAACACATCAAATACAAGCTTATATGATAACATATCAAAAATTGAAACCTCACATAACTTTCTCTCATTACTGTGTTTTCATTCTTACGACACTTATTTCATTTTCTGCATTTTCTCAAATTACATAACACTCATTAAATTCATATTCAATTTCAGATACAACTACTACTATCTTCATATATTCACAACCTCAATTTCTCATCTAAGTCATTCAGTCTATTCATTCACCTAGGCTTCACTATATAAACTTCTCATATATATATATAATCGTAAACATCATCAGAGTAACTAACTTGTTTTAGCTATTCCCAACAGTAAAAGTGAATCAAATGCACAGAAATAACAGAACTGATATTTTCGGGGTTAACTAAATAGAGGAAAATTGATCACAGTGCTGCTCTCGGTGAAGAACAACGAGAGAGAGAGTTGTAGAATAACTTTCTGTCTAAAACACGTAATCACGTGTTCTATTGCATGTAACACATTTTTCACTGAATCATTAGTCCACACGTTACCATTTTACTGATTATATTTCCTAGTCCAAAATATCCCAAATTTTAGAAATTCCTAAAATTCACCAAAAATTTCGAAATAATACTAACAGTCTCCAAATTCATTTTTACTATCAATATATTCATTTTTACTATCAATATATCACTGTTTATATTTTAAATTGCATTATTCAGTCAATTATACCCAAAAAATGTCAATGAATGCATGACCAATTATTTTAAATATGCCAACAATAAATATTCACATTTTTGTGAATATACACTGATGCATGAGCATGCAATGCACTCTAAATTTCTCACAATATGCTCAGTTCACAATTCTGGGGTTTAGCCCTGAACATAGGATATTACAATTCTCCCCTCCTTAAAAAAATTTTGTCCTCAAAATTCTTACCTGATTGATTAAACATGCGGGGATATTGTTTTTTCATATGTTCCTCAGTTTCCCATGTTGCTTCTTTATTTGAATGATTATGCCACAAAACTTTTACCATCAAAATTTCTCGATTCCTTAGTCGTTTTATCTGATAACCAACTATCTGAACTGGCTTCTCAATATAATTCAGGCTATTAATAACTTCAATATCCTGAGCCGGCAACACATGTGTTGGATCAGACTTATATTTCCTAAGCATACTCACATGGAATACATTATGTATATGTGACATCACAATAGGTAAGGCTAAGTGATATGCCAAAGGTCCAATTCTCTCAAGAATCTCAAAAGGATCAATATATCTCAGGCTTAACTTGCCCCTTTTGCCAAACCTCAATACGTCTCGCCATGATCCACATAGCTTTTCTGTCTATCTTGAGCCGCTTTTATTCGGCTTCAGATTAGTTTCACCTTATCTACAGTATCTTGGATCAATTCAGAACCCTCAATCATTCTTAAACCTTCTTCATCCCAGTATAGAGGTGATCGATATTTTCTAACATACAACGCCTCATACGGAGCCCTCTCGATACTGCTATGATAATGATTATTGTATGTGAATTCAATCAATGCTATGTACTGATCCTAAGCTCCCTGAAACTCCAATACACATACTCTAAACATATCCTCAATAGTCTTGATAGTTCTGTCATTTTGTCCATCTATATGAGGATGGAATGCAATACTAAAATTCAGCTTTGTGCCCATAGTTAATTGTAAACTCTTCCAGAATCTTGAGGTAAATCTGAAATCTATGTTTGATACAATGGACATCGAAATCCCATACAATCTCACAATCTCAGTCACATATCTCTGAGCCAACTGATCTAATAAATTGTTGTAACATCCCATCACCGATGGGAAGGACAAAATAGTAATTTAAGACGGTTTATGAGTGTGTAAATTAGTCTTGGAATATTCATGCATAGGGTGGCCTCCATATATGCATAAATTGAAATTTTTGCACATGTACATGATTGTACATGCATTCATGACATTTCCCGGCATATGTGACTAAATGTAAATTTTTATGAAATATGTGATAATTGTGTTTGAAAAATTGAATTGGAGTGATTTATGTGTGTTTTACATTTTTTGGGAATTTCAGGAATTTTTTCTGGAATTTTTCGGAGTACTTTTTCGTACTGAAAAATTTGTCAAGTCGCAGACGGATTGGGTTTTCGGTACTGGAAATGACTGTCCAATGGCACTGGACTATGAGACATATGATTTTAGAAAATATGAACTTTGAGCCATTAGAATTTGGAGACAAATTGGACTAGAAATTAAATTGTTTTGGAAAGGAAATAAATGAATCCTTAAAAATAAGACAAGTGGCAAGTGACACATGTCACTTGCCTACTTCATCTTAAGATTAAGTGTTATATAAATATCTTAACCTTAGAGTCTTACACGACACTACAAAGTACCAAGAGTAAAAGGTGCTTTTAAATGGGATTTTCTCCTCTCATCCGTGGGTTCTTCTCCCTTCTTCTTCTCCTTTGGTCTTCTCCACTTATTCTAGCCTACTTGCTCTCTTCTCTTCTACCTTAAGTGTTTCCTTTCCATGTGTTCAAGCTTAAGCCTCCTACATCCCTTAAAAATGGTGATTTTTGTATAAGTAAAGTGAAGTGAAGGAATTGGTGTTGGTTGGAGGGATTTGAAGAATTTAAAGCTTGTAACTTGTTTAAGGTAAGAATTGTGTATTGTATTCTTTAATTGGTAGTTAGAAGCATTTATGGGGATTAATTGTGTATTAATTTCATAAAGATAGTGGTAGGTTTGTATGGGTTTAAGTGTAAGTTTGTGTGAGGATGAATGATGAATGTAAGTGTAATAGGTGTTGTATGAAAATTAGGATGGATTGAAGTGGATTTTGTGATTTAAGATGAGTGGAAACAAATGAAAATTTATTGTGTGGTTGCTGCCATTTTTATGGCTAGGTGATTAAGTGGATGACTTGATGAATTTGTGGCTGAATTAGAGGTCCAAATGGATGCATATTGATGTAGGTAAAGTGATGAAATGAAAAGAGTTGAGGTAGGGAGGAAATCTGGAAAATGTGACTTTGTGTAGGTTTCAGATTTTGGCTCATAACTTTTGATATGGTTGTCCAATTGAGCTGAGGTTTGTTTTAAATTAAACTTAAGAAGTATGGCTAGATTTCATATGAAGGAAGTTTGATCCAATTCTGACTTTAAGGATTTTAATTTTGGCATGCAAAGTGAGTTGTTAGGTGCTGTATGAACAGTATCCGAGCCTTGTGACCTGAAACTTTGATGATTTTTTTTAGGATTGAATTGGATTGAATTTGCTACTTTGGTTTTCATGAAAGTTGAAAATTTTTGTGTTAGCTTTCTAACGCCACTAAGTATGAATTTGTTTGATTTTTACGTTGAAAGTTATGGTGTGTTAATATTCAGATGGTCATTCAGTTGAAAATGTATTTTGTGTGTAAGTGACTTTATGTGTATAGGTTTTATGCTTTTTGTGTTCTGATATTTATTTGGAAATGTTAAAGGTAAAATTGGCTCAAGTGACCTTCTAGAAAGTTGTAAAATTTTGTTATAGTTTGGGTTAAATACTGATTTCTTAAACCCTAACAGGACAACCACCTTAGTAAGAGTATTTGACCTAGTTTGAATGGGAATTTGCTTTGGAGTCCTTATTGAGAATTGTAGTAAATTGTCTGAGATTTTAATTGCTATATGGTATGTAATTGTTCGACAATGGGTTGAAAAGTTATGAATTTTGGAAGAATGTGTTGCTGTTGAGGATGACAGATCTGGACAGAAATTAGATTGAGAAATTGATTTGTTTAGAGATTGAATTTGCTTCCAAGTTATTCATGAAACTTGTAGACCATGTTTTTATCTTTCTTTGGCATAAAACTTGGAATTTTTAGCATAAGGAATGGAAAGATAGGATTTTTTTAGTAGAGTGTAGTTACTGTTCATATGGTAGTTTTACTGTTTCATTAAGCAGAACCTTTGGTTGTGTTTATGACCCTCTTATAGATTAAATTGGATTGGGGGGTCTTCTTGAAAATTATAGAAAATGTTTAGACCTTTCTAATGGTGTATAATGTACCTTAATTGGAGTTATGAGTAAAGAGTTATGAGGATTGGAAGAACACGGTTACTGTTCATATGGTCATTTATGGGTAGTAATTTTGAAGTAGTTTTTAGCACCCTTCGAGGTGAGATTGGTTTGTGAACCCTTCATGGAACTTGTAGGGTTTCTTTTTATCTTTCCAATGAGATCTTTTTTGTAATTTTTCGGTAAGTGTGTAAAAAGTTATGCATGTTAGAAATTTAGATGGTGGAAGAGAGGAAAATAAGTCAAACTCTATTATCTTTTGTTTTGTCCTAAAGTTTCTTTTGCTTATATCATCGTCATCCGACCTCCGATTGACCTGATTCTCAAGGCGTCGGATTCATAAGACAATTATCTACCTCTCCATGTAGAA
>JANIHY010000008.1:27923108-27934865 GCA_027479065.1 Erythroxylum brevipes | reverse complement strand
TAATTTGTTAATAAATATTATATAAAAGATTAAATAAATTTATTTAATTAAGAGTAATTTATCTTTAAGTTTTATTTAAAATATAATTATTATCAGTGATAAAAATACAACTACATTAATATTAACAACCAAGCAAATTTTTGTTTTTATTTGAAAAGAAAGCAAAAACAAAAGACAAAAAAACAAAAACTGAAAATTACAGCAGAAAAATTGAAGTGAAACCAAATTTCTATTATTTGGAATATATATATATATATATATAAATGTTATAACAAATTTCACTTTGCTAGCTTTGCACCAAAAAAAGGTCAAAGTTAAAGAGTAGTACTAATATCTATTTGAGATGGTGAGTTAATTTGAATAATGGCGAGTATTCATACTAAGGTGTTTGTTTACTATCGCATAAAAAGGCTCGATAACTTCTCAAATAAATTTTTAGTGCTTTTGTTTATCTTTTGTTAATAAAAATGATTTGAATGCGTTTGAAAGTTAAAGCATGGATCTTATGCATATTTATTTTATTAATGGGAGTAAGTTTTATAATTAAGTTGAAGTTTAAAGAGTCATAAACATACTGAACTATCTACTGAGTTAATGCAAGTAGTTGGCTGCATAACATTTTGATAATCATTTATGATTAAGAGAGTGATAAAGAGTTTTCATTAGTGTGTTTAATAGATTGTACGTCAGTTGAGCCCTCAGAGAGGTGTACCCACTTGGCCCACTTACAGAATTTCCTCAAATCCAAAAAAAAAAAAGTGTTTAATAAGTTAAGCAATTATTAAATAATGCATTCGTTTGCTTGAGGACAAGAAATTGCTTAAGTGTGGAGAAGTATTATATATGTTAGACATTCAATACTTTTATCACTATTTTTATAGCATATTGCATGTGTTGTGGATGGATTTAAAGGATTTGATGCTTAATTTAAGATGTCTTATCGTTAGGTCATATTTATGGCCACAAAAAAAAAGAAGAAAAGAACCTAATCTAGAGAAGAATTGAGTGTGAAGAAGCAATTGTAGAATTTTGGAGTAGAAGCACACAACATGACGTGCTACAATTTTTAACCAAAAGTAGGAAATAGAATTGAGCGTGAAGAAGCAATTTTAGAATTTTGGAGTAGAAGCACACAACATATCGTGCTACAATTTTTAACCAAAAGTAGGAAATGGTAGCGTATGTATAGATGTGGCCAAGATCAAGGTAGCTCTGCCAAATATTGACCAGTAGGCACCCTGATCTCCTTGAGGATTCTACTCCTACTTCTACTTCCCATGTCAGTGTTAAGGAAGCTAATGCTAACCTTGCTCCTTTTACTCCAAAACAAAAAGAAAATCTAGTAAGAAGGCCAAAACTAAAAACTCCTCAAGCTCCTTAACTTCCCCTAAATGTTAGTCCTAGTATAGAATATAAAGGATCTTAACCCAAAAACAAGTTGTTTTACACCATCTTGATATAATAAAGCCAATGTTAATTGGCCTTTTTCATACCAAACTCAAAGAAAATCTTTGCAAAAGCCTCCAGTTCATTAAAAGCAATTTAAAAAAATCACCTCTAATCACAATGCTTATTACAAGGACGTGATCATTACTGCTCATGATCCCAATAAACTAGAAATTTTGGACTTTATATCCAATGCTCAATCCTT
Source organism: Erythroxylum brevipes (assembly GCA_027479065.1). Lineage (NCBI taxonomy): Eukaryota > Viridiplantae > Streptophyta > Magnoliopsida > Malpighiales > Erythroxylaceae > Erythroxylum > Erythroxylum brevipes. Next base: position 27,933,214 of record JANIHY010000008.1, on the reverse strand, counting down.
ACAAATGTCTTTGAAATAAAAGGTCGCATATGTAAAGTCTGCTTCACTAGTGTTTATGCTTCAAATTTAGCTTTTCAAACATGTTCTTTGAAAGACAGGGAGGATAGGTGCTTAACCATGAACGCACATTAGATTATTCTTGGTGAGTTCAACAACTCTCTTTTTGACTTAGAATTTGAAGGAGAAATGTGCTTAAAGGGTCCTTGTGCAGATTTCAAATCATGCATCAACAACTTGGGAGTTATTGATCTAACATTTGAAAGCAAGTTATACACTTGGAGCAACAAACAACAGGACAAGTGGCATAAAATGAAAAAACTTGACTTAGCCTTGGTGAATCATCTCTAGTAGTTGGAATTCCAGGGTAGCCAAGCCATCTTTTGCAACCATCTTGCAAATGCTTGAGGAAACTCTAAAGATTTGGACGACACACCTTACAAAATTATGGAACGTATAGATGCATAATAATTGGAAAAAACATCTCAGCTTTTAATGTTCCTTATATGATACTTCATTTCTTTTCTTTCCAATTAACATTGTTCTCAAACCTCACACTCAAGGTCTCTCTCTAAACCAATCAGGTGAAGTACTCTACCAAATACTTGAATTTCTAATTATTCTAACAGGTAAAGATGATATATCATCAACATATCAATTCAAAGCATATCTTAGCCATGAAATGTCAACAATCTCAAGCACAAAATATGAAATGATTAGGTTGTTATCAATATGCAATTAACTTTCTAAAAGTATGGCTTATAACACATAATGACATACACGTCAAATTATTTACAGCTTGTAAATAATACCTATAGTTGAAGGGACATCCTTAAATGTAAAGTACGCACATTGTTCATCTATCAGGGAATTAACTGATTCGCATCCTAAACTAAGTTATCAATGTTCCAAAACTGAAATAGTTCCTCTACCAATTTCTACTTTGCACAAGGCTTTCCCTAAGAACTTTTTTGCACCCAACCACGGGATTTCAAGATCATACCTTTTGCCTGAGAGAATTAGTATGAGATGGATTTGGAACTTCCAAGTAGTCATCAGGTTCATCTTCATCATCAGAAGATAGTAGAGATGACCCCATCCATGCCTTGAAACCTTCATTAACACGCCTTTCAACTTCTGGTGTGACTTCTAAGACATTTGCTTCCAACATCTCCACACCAAGGTTTTGACTACCAAAATCACTCTCATCAAGAATAACAGCTGCCTTCCTTCTCAGAAAGAAGGCTATTCCTCCATACAAAATGACAAGCCCCCAAGCCGCAATCTCATAGCACCAAAACAAGGGTAATGAACAATTACTCCCTAGTGTTAGTAGGCTTGAACCAAGAAAAATTGCCAGAAGACCAAAGATGACTGCAAAGACAACATTCAAGATGGAAAGACAACGCACTCCACCTGTATGTCACAAAATAAGAAATCGCAAGACACTCACTATCATCTCAAACTAGTAATAAACATTGTCCACAATTGAACAGCAAGAATTAAATTAATTTGCATTAACTTTGTGATTGTTTAAATTAAAACTAACAACAACAAATAATGAAAGAGCTTGCAACTGCATGCCAATATTAGCTTTTACATATCAAATTATAAATCTATCTTCCATAGTCAAGAACTGTCCAATATAACCAAAAGTAGGAAGATTAAAAACAAAGGCAATTATAAGAGTTCTTCAAGAAACTATGCAAGTTTCTTGTATACTTTTACAAACAAAAACTAACACTAGCTAAAGATAGTTTTTGTTAACTGCCTCCCTCTAGTTCTCCCCCCAAACCCTAATTTCTTCATAAATTTCTTACTCCATTACTTTTCTCTGTTTACTCTATCTTACTCTTATCTTTCATCTGTGTAATACCATTTCTCTGAGAGTCATACATCACCACCATAATGTGGAAAACCATGTTGAAGATCAATAACAGCAGCCTAGACTGTCGGGACAATGCCCAAAGCACCAAAAGTGTAAAGGCATTTGTTGCACGAATCATTTAACTAATTCATTGAAATAAAATCACTGAAGTTTACTTTTGTAGGTCCATTGCAAAACAACAGGTGATATTGGCCTAACAAATGAAGACCTTTTTTTTCTTATTCAAAATAAAAAGAATATGAACATACCCCTTTTTGAGGCACAGTAATTGTTTTCAACCACCTTTAAGCATCCATGTCTTGACGGAGCAGAATAAGCAACAACTATTCCTGAACCACAAACACAAGAATTTGTCAAAAGAGCATCATTAACACAACATGGGATCTTAAAAAATTGAGAAGATTAAAGCCAGCTAAGTGGTAGATTATGATCCCATCTGTTTTACTCCTGCAGAAAAGGATCAGGAAATTAATATGACAAGCAAAGAGTTCATCTTCCCCAAATTTAGTTCTTAATCTCCAACAAACTCCCCCCCACACGTGCAAGACAGCGAAGACATAAGCGGAATCAAGCTTACCGGCCACAAGATACGCAAGGGAGGCCAAGAAAATGATAAAGGAAGGAATGAAGACAACCATCCAGTAATAGTCCACTGTCTCCTGATCTGTCAGGTAGAATGCGCCCGGAAATAGATCGGAATCACCGCTGCCGCTGCCCCTGAAGTTAATGGGCAGAGGTTGGAGTCTCCGGTGGCTACAAAACGGCCTCTTCCCGCCTTCTCCGGGAAACACGATCTTCAAGCTTACCGCAGAGCATACGAAAATGAATAGGCAAATGAGGGCCACAGCGCACAATAAAAGCGGCCTCTGTAGTTTGGTCCATGCTCTATCCTCTTCACGGAGGCTCTCGTATTCACGCTTCGGCATGAACGCTTGCCGCAGCGCGTCGCCGATAATGGCCATGGGATAGATAAAAGGGAAACAGGTATTTTATAACAGCTAAAATCCAACTAGGGTTTGATTTGTATGGCACATAACAGCCTCACAAAAGAAGAACCCTAACGGCTTCAAAGCAACACACAGAACAAAAACTGAAAAAAAGAACACCCTGTTCGAGTGGAAAGTGGTCCACAGTATAACAAAGTAAAATATTCAGACCTTGTGACTGCATCCGATTCCTGAGAATAGCAAGAGGAATCTGGTTGGGTTGGGTAAGGGGCAAGTGGGTGTAACTGTAACCTTTTGTTTCCAACATCTACACTTTGTTCTTACGCAAGTGGGGTGGATTTTTCCATTTTAAAGAAAAATAATTCAATATTTATATTAATCCCATTGTTAAGGAGTAGTTACTTTTCAAGCTAAAACTTAAAACTTTGACACCGTAGATTGCGGTTTCAGCTACTTGAAGGGTTAAGGCTGCGTCATACTACTTCTTTAGATTTTGCTTTAAATAGGGTATAATGATGATGATGACGACGACGAGGAGGGATGATGTATATAAAATTTTATAGAACCACCCTTTTAACTTGTAGAATTTAAAGTCTAATCCCTATAAATTTAAAATAAAATAATTATGGGCAACAATTTTCCAAGGCATTTGTTTGTTTTGTTGGTCGGATACGATCATCGTATGTAGACATGAAGACCTATTCTGGTTCTACTTAAAGACGCTGATCTTGCAGCCTTTTTTCTTTCAATTGCCCACTAAACTCCCAATTAAGGTGACAAGAGTTTGATCTCGAGTGCTTTCTTTAAAAAAAAAAAAAACCTTTACTATTTCTTGTTTCCATGGTATCTGTTTCGGTTTCTGTCTCTAAACCCATTTTGCAACCTACAAAGCTTCAGGATCATAAGTTTACTTCATTTTCCCTACCAAGAAATGTTTCATTTCAGGGTCGTCTTGGAATTCGTTTTTTACGTCATGGTTCGCTCAGAGAAGTCAGAATCACCAGAAGCTCTTTCCAGCCTGATGTTTTGGTTGGTAAGTTTTAGAGTTCACTATAATCTCATTGCAACGTTAAATTGTCCAATTTCAGTTTCTCAATTCTGAAACTTTTCATCCTAGTGGCAGATTCTCCCGACGAAGCATCTCAAGTCCCAGTTTTTTCTTGCTCAGAGGTTTGTCTTCTTAGTCCTTTCTTAATGTAATCCGTCTTGCTGACATGCTTTGTTTGTGTTATGGTGAGAGTAACCAGGAACCCATATATGATATAGTTTTGTTTTCTTCTTTGATACCTGTATGATGCATTTGCCAAAAGACCGAGAGATTGTCAACAATTAAGATGCAAGCCTCTGTATGATTATTATGTTATCAAAATTTACCGTTAGTGTGGATCTGGCTGTAGGCTATTGAAAGGCTAAAAACGTTTCGAGAAAATCAAAAGGGAAAGCAGAAATTTCTGGCCATGTATTCTAGCGTACTTGGCGGTATAACAACAGATCCTGCAGCTATGGTGATACCCATGGATGACCACATGGTACACAGGGGACATGGGGTCTTTGATACTGCTGCAATAATGGATGGGTTAGTCAAATTTGCTTCAGAAAATGAAAGAAGTCATTTGGTTGTATTTATATAGATGCAATGTCATAGTTTTATCATGCTGTTTGTTACCAAATTTGTTGTTAAAACTACAACCACTAGTACTCCAAAGGCATAAGCTGGATCAGAAAGAGGACTTTACACTGTAATAGAAGGTTAACTGAGTAATTGTTCACCATAACTACTGTGGCAACTCTTTGATGTCGCTTGACTGTAATCAATTATAATTTGCAACAAACAGAATTAATTTGCTTTTACGTAGTTGCTACTCCTCCAAGAGTTGAGGAAAGTAGTATCCTTGCTCATTTACTTATGTTTGTAATGAAAGCCTGATTCAACTCTTGAGTGTCACGATTTTATACGGAGTAGTACAAGCATTCGATTTGCTTGTTTAGTTGCTTGGTGTTAACCTTATGTTTCAATCCCAATCTATTTGGGGAAAGCTCTCAGTAACAGTGGGGATCTGAATAGTTTTCTCATATTCTGTACAAATACTTAGTACTGTTGTAATTTGGAGCTTTTCTAAGTACTGAACCTTATTCCTGCTTCCCCTGTTTTGAACTGGGCCGGAACTTCCTGTCCTTGAAATGAACTATTTTCTACTCTAAGATCAAGAACACAACATTTTTTTCTCCGACAAAATGGATATAAGATGCTGATTCAGTGAGAAAACATAACCAGTCCAATCTAGTATTATCTTTTTAATGTTATGTTTTCACAATCTGCTCAATTATAATCTACCTCATTTATGTCTTTCTATTTCTTAGGCATCTCTATGAGTTGGACCAACACCTTGACCGTATTTTGAGGTCAGCATCTATGGCTAGAGTTGATCTCCCTTTTGATCGCGAAAGCATAAAAAGAATACTCGTACAAACAGTGAGTGTAGCTAAATGTCAGAAGGGATCACTTAGATACTGGCTTTCTGTGGGACCTGGTGATTTCCAGCTGTCTCCATCTGACTGTCATGACCCAGCTCTTTATGCCATAGTAATCCAAGACCAATCTCCATTTGTTTCAAAAGGCATCAAGGTAATAACTTCGTCTATCCCAATTAAGCCACCTCTATTTGCTACGGTGAAGAGTGTAAACTACCTTCCAAATGTGCTTTCAAAGATGGAGGCCGAAGACAGTGGTGCATTTGCAGCCATTTGGCTTGACAATTATGGCTTTGTTGCTGAAGGGCCTAACATGAATGTGGCTTTTGTTACGAAGGAGAAATACCTTCTGATGCCTCAATTTGACAAAATTTTAAGTGGGTGTACAGCTAAGAGAGTTTTGACTCTGGCCGAGGGGATGGTGCGGGGGGGCAACCTTCATGGTATAAGAATTAGGAATGTGACTGTAGAGGAAGGAAAGCAAGCAGAGGAGATGATGCTCATTGGTAGCGGAATTCTTGTTAGACCTGTGGTGCAATGGGATGACCAGATCATTGGTGACGGTAAGAACCTTTTCTTTAACATATTGTGCATTCTTCCACGTTTATAAAGAGAATGTTTCTTATAAACTTTCCTTGGTCCCTTAAGTTTGAATGGTTTATTGAAACAAGGACTTAAGAGTTAACTATGGAGTGTCATTCATTTCATTTGAGTGCAACTGAAGAGTTAAGTTTGCTTATTGAATGTGGGAAACAAAATGCTTTCTTCCTTTCGCTTTTAGTTGCTTCTGGGGAGCTTTCCCAACAAGTTGATGCACTGCAACTTGTCCCTTCGATACATCATAAGCTGATTACCATATGGTTGCATGCTCTGAGACTTGAATTGCAGGCCGAACCTTTATTCCATCACATCTACTTGTAGTTTTTTCTCTTAGAAATGCTGAACATCAGACTTTTAAAATGATGATTTATGATAGCCACGATTTTCTTTATGCAGGCAAAGAAGGTCCCGTAGCTAAACATCTCTTGGATCTTCTATTGGAGGACATGAAATCTGGTACCCCTACAGTCCGAATGCCAGTTCCCTAACTCAACTGTTGCAAAGAGGGCCTTCAGGCATGAAAAGGATATTATTCAACTGCTTCTTACCATGCCGCCATGCAATGGAAGCTTTGTAAAGAACATAGCGTTTTCGAGATTATCTCGCAGTTGTAATCCAATTTGATGACAAGTTATCTTGATAGCGGAAACTCCTCAAATTCTTGAATGTTTTCCTTACTTAGACCTGTAAACAATGCCAAACAGGGCCGGAGTGTTCTTTGACGAAGAAACTCCAACGATCAATTAAACATAGGCCTGTAAGTAGATGTTGTGTAATAAAGTCAACTTAACCCTATTTAATTGCAACTCTGCTTTATATAGGAGATGCGGGATGATTATGACCTAACAAATGGATGCATTCCTTTCTTTAAGGTAAGGTCGGGCATGGACATCATGAGGCATAAGTGAATTAATTAGGATGTCATGTGATTAGGTTACTGTAGATGAGTTCCTCTGCTCCTTCATCAGGGGACGAGCTGGGAGAGTTACCACAGGCCGCAAGGATGCGATGCTAGAAGATAAAATTTTATTAGAAGTTGACGTTTCGGATAAAGAAATTCTATACCTTTTATTTTTCTGAATTTTTTTAGTCCCTAACCCCTTATCATGTCTTTTCATAGTTGTAGATATGAGTGATTAAATTGATCAATAAGGTCAACAAGCAGGGAGCTTGATATGAACCCACCTAAGAATATACCCTAATGAACCCATGAAAAAAATTCAAATCAAATCCAAAAAGTTCAAACAGATGCATAAAAAAATTGACTTGTTAATTATAAAGGATCAATAACCAAATCTATTGTATTTTAAAAATTAGGATTTTGAATGGGCACAACTTGTGACACATTGGACTGGGTCATGTTTTGAATGAGATCTGAGATCTTGTGTAAGAAATTTATTATCCAATAGATAAATTTATATCCAATTAAAAATGTTAGGGAAAGTTTTGTGAATCGAGAGATTATAAATTTGGAATTTTCATATTCAACTAAGGTTAATTGATTAGGTCTTGACATAGAGTAATCAATATATTAAAAAAATCTATAAGCAACACATAATTGAATCAATAATAGTTAAGGAAACAAAATAAAGAAAGAATAAAACAAAATAAAGAAAGAATAAGTCCTAAGCATTCATCCTTAATCAAACCCTAAATTAATTGGTTGCTCACTTCTTATTTGCATGTTTGCTTTGTTTTATTAGTTGTTTCAATTTCTGTTATTTACTTTTGTAAAAAAAATTCAATTTCGTCTTACCTTAGACAAAGCTAAGTTCAAACTTGTTCTTGCATAATTCTTGTGGGAACGGTAACCTTATATACTACAAAATAGGATCTGTACGCTTGTAGTGTACTAAGGGGTTTATTATATATAAAATTTGATCAACAAGTTTTTGGTGCCGTTGTTAGGGATTTAGCTTAGGACTATTTAAATTCCTTTAATCTAAGTAATTTTTTGTCATTTTTGTGTCTTTGCGACTGTATGAACATAAGAATTACTCGGAGTTCAAGCAAGATTGAAGACACTCCAGTACTTGATATCACAATACAAGAACGAGAAATTTCGAAGAGCGAGATGCCAAAAAGAGATTGAAAGAACTATAGCAGAAGAATGTAAGTAAGGAGACTAGTAGCAAACCTTAATGGATTTTAGAGACTAGGGTTCAACGATGCACATAAAGGCATCACTAGACACAACATTGTTGAATATGTTGTAGACCAACATGAAGTTCTATGAGTTAGCTCATGAAGGTCCTAATGTCCATCTAGTAAACATTCTAGAAATATGCAATACCTTCTGACATAATAGAATGTCGAAAGATGTCGTTAAGATGCGGCTCTTTTCCTTCACATTAAGAGATAGAGCCAAAGCATGATATCACTCTTTAAACCAAACAAATATTACAACATGGGAGCAGCTGGTGCATGGATTCTTAAACAAATACTTGCCCCTGACAAGGACAACAAGATTGATAAAGGAGATTACAAATTTCCAACAAAATGACAGGAGTGTTTATATGAAGCGTGGGAATATTATAAGGATTTACAGAGGAAATGTCCTCACCATAACTTACCCAAAGAACTCCTATTGTAAACCTTCTACAATGGAGTTAATCCACCTATGAGGGGCACAATATATGCAACTTCTGGAGGATCTCTAATGAAGAAGACAACTGACGAAGCACAAGACTTGCTAAAGGAGATGGCAAATAACACGTCTTTAGATGTCAGATAAAAGCAAACAGCAAGCTACTTTCTGAAACCAAAAGGAAGTCCTTGCTATTGATTCAATGATAATAATGCAGACTGAGATCGACAACTTAAAAAGACAATTTAACAAATATTGATTGCAAAAACAAACTACTTATTTTATACTAAAAATCGCAAGTATATAGATCATTACTTATAGTAAAAAGCAGATATCGTCCCACAGAGATTGTACTTGAGCACCACTTAATTTAGGTTGTGCTTTGTTTAAGACTCAAATTCTAATAATAAACTGAAAAGTAAACTAAATTAAACAAACTAGCAAAAATTGAATGATGTAACAATGAAAATTCGTCAAGAGAATTAATCAAGGTATGGGGGAGATTTTACCTATCATCAATGCTAATATAGCCTTTTATATGTTTATGGGGTGTCGGTTCTACACGATCATAGGGTTGATTACTCTCTCTCAAGTTATAACCTTTCCCTAAATTGTAACCCCTAATCGAATTATAGACTTGCAATCTCTCAATTCACAAATTAACCACAATTCTAATTAATTCTAAAGCTCTCTAATAAACAACCAGGTCTCACGCGGGATCTCTCTCCATGAAATAATCGACTAGATTGATTAAGTGGTCAATTAGATCGCCTAATTCTTGTTAATCTAATCTAATCAATTTTATCTGGTTCACCCTCTTGGTTTGTTATCGAAACATGCAAATACATTAATCAATTATAACACCCAAATCAAGTAAACACAATGCAACTAGATTAACATTAAATATAAGCAAAATCCCAAAGGAAAAGTTAGAACATTATTAATAACTCATAATCCATAACCATACAACTCATCTTAATCTTACACATTAAATGAATAAAAAGGTAAATGGGGAGGAAATGAAACTTAGGTTGGATGATTCAAGAAAGCAATGATGTCAGGAGATCATCTATTCCGGGAAGCTTCATATCAAAACCCTCCCCCGCCTCCTCTCTTTCTTTTCTCTCTCTCTCTCTTTTGCGTTTCCAAATGTAGGATGAATGTAGACTCCTTTCTAGGATACATCATAATACTTTTATAGTCTTTTTCAATTAAGGTAACCCTAGTGTCTTTCCAAGGTCTAAAATGTCCATAATATCTCTCGAAAACTCGAATTCGAAAGTGACTCTGTGTCTGTCTACGTGCAAGCCACGATCATAACCGGTTTATCTGCTCTCTATCATGATCATGGCAGATTCCCCATGAACGTGGCTGTAGCGCCCCCTCATCGTAGGGTGCACATCGGGAATCCCGACACGTATCCTACGATGAAGGCGCACTACCAGAACAGTTCTACTAATATTCACATGGCATCGCAGTAATTAAATCAGTATATAACAGAAATCAGTAAATTAAAATCTCAAAATAACAATCATCTGTACAGTCATCCAATGCCAGAATAGACCAGTCTATCAGTCTCCTAACAAAACCAAAAAGGAAACTGATACAAACATCT
>JANIHY010000008.1:27911363-27923008 GCA_027479065.1 Erythroxylum brevipes | reverse complement strand
TCAATGAATGCAGTGAAACCTATCAGTCTGTCCCAATATTACCATAATACCCTTGCTGACAGTAACGGGATGTTACAGTGGCCCTATGCTTGAGCTTCTGTCACGATCCTAGCATATTTACCCTGATCGTGGGCCTATATTGATGCTTCTTTCACGATCATGGCCTAGGACTATGTTTTGATTTGGGTCTCCACTGAAACTCTTCCGAATGCCCTGAAACACTAACAAACTCATCATTACACCTCATATATATATATTGAAGCTCAAAATAGGTTCTCACCCAAAGAACACTTAAAACACAATAACAAGAAAAGGATTCAACCAGTGGGAAGTCCGAACAGGAAGAATATGTAGAAAAATTGGGATGGAAGAAGGTACTGGATACCATCTTTGCAAACACCAAAGTAACTATGGATACACTTGTGGAGAACTCCACAAGAATGAAGGAGATGGCCTGAACCCACCAATGCTGGAGTTAGGAAATACGTCATATTCATCACTATTTCGAGGCTCAGGACATTCAACTGCCACCTCCAACCCATCACCACCTCCATCACCATAAACTTTGCTCTAAACCCTTTGTTTCTTTTTAAATTTAATCTTTATTTTTATTTTTATTTTTATTTTTACTTTAATTTATATTTCTTCTCTCTTTATGTGTGTTCATTATCACCTTCTCACATTGAGGACAATGTGTTGTTCAAGTGTGGGGAGGGTTATGTGTTTATTTGAATGTGAATTTTGCATATTATAATTGTTAGGTTGCATTATGTGAATCGTGTAAATATGTCAATGACTTAGATGAATTGAAATTGATTTAATTTTGAACATGGTCTATTAGGTTGTAGAGAATTATTATCTAGCAGAATTAATGAACTGGGTTTTTTTTAAATATGTAGCTTAATTAGGATTTAGTGTTTAAGTGTGGGCTCCTAAATTGTCATATTCATTCATAATTTGAGGCCTTTTAACCTAAGTAACTTTGTTAGTATTTTTTCATAAAAACGAGTAGCTAAAGTAACATGATAGGTAATAAAAAATTGTTATTTTGTTAAAATAAGCAACTATTCTACTGGCCTTCGGGTTATGAATAGAGCTAGTAGCCAGTTGAGAACGTGATATAGCAGAGTAACTAGATCAACACACATCATAAATGTATAAATTCGCGTAAAAAGGCTAGAATGATGTTCCAACCAAGCAGCTTAATTAAAAACAGGATTTAGTTGAGGAATTGGATCGACATTTATTATTAATATTTGCCTCCACGTAAAAAGATTAAGTTTATATTCATAAAAAGTTAATACAAATAACAATGTTTTTTCGAATAAAACTTATTGAACTTGTAATAGTTTGACTTTTCATGAAAGCGTACTTAGGATTAGTTACATAGTTAAACGACCAAAGAATTATTAATTAGCGTGTGCAATTAAGAAGGGTAAACAATTTAACATTTGAATCTGAATTAATATGTATATTTAGTTCAGAACCCTTAGACACGAATTTTGCATGTTAATGATTTTAAATGACTTGAATAATTGTGTTTTAAATTAAATTCATTTCATGAAGTTGAAATCATTGTCTCATTAGTGCATTTTGTGCTATGTGAATTTCTGTGTGTTTGTTGTTTTATTTGCTTGAAGACAAGCAAACGTTCAAGTGTGGGGATGTTGATAAGTTTGAAATGTATTGTGTTTTAGGGTATAGTTTGATATGTGTTTATCTGTTTATTCGATTGTTTAGTTTGTGTTTTTGGTAGAATTATGTTAGTTTGTGAATTATTTGTGTTTAGGTGTTTTTATGGGTTAGTACAAGCATTTGAGCTTAATTATTATATCTTTAAGGTACATTAATGTGTTTGTTAATATTTTAGGGTCAACATTGAAGAACGGAGAAGTTTCAGAGAGACTTGGACTGAAACAACGACCCATGATCATCGCCCATCTGCCACGATCGTTGACAGAAGCAAGGGAGACAGGCCATGATCGTGGGAGACAGGCCACAATCGTGGCCAAATCGCCACGATCGTGATAGAAGCATAAGACTTGGCCCATGATCATGGCTTGCCTGCTACGATCATGACATAAAGCTTACAAGCTGCCCACGATCATGACTTGCATCGGATAGGCGCGTAGAAACACATAAATTTTGAGTTTTGAAGGATTTTTCGAACCTTTTGACTATAGAAAAATCTTAGGGCTGCCTAGAACACATCAAGTATATAAAGAATTAGATAAAAGAGATAAGGGAGCTTCTTGCATCAGCCACCATCAAGAAACTTTAGAAAGAGTTCATCGAGAGATTGTGAAAAAGATGAAAAAAGAGAGATGTGAAGAAGAAGTCAACATGAAGTACTTCCCGAAATAGGAGGTTTCCTGACATTACTGCCTTTGTCATTTGTTCAGATTTGGTTTCTAGTGCATTTCAATTTTATTTATGTATAAAATTAGGATAGATGTTGAGATAGGATTTTATGAATGTTGAGGAATGTCTAATCTTTCCTTCAAGTTGTTTTTATCTTTGATTCAATAAAAATCTGATTGTTTATGTTATTTGGATTCATTGTGATTGATTTCTATATTTGCATAATTCGGTGATAGACTGAGAGGATGAATCAAATGAAAAATAATTAAATTAGGCTAATGAGGGTTAGGTTATTTAACAAGAACGAGAAATCAATCAAATAGGTAATTCGTGTGAAGAGAGATCTCGCATAAGCTCCCAAGAGTGGGGTTGGTTAAATTGTGAATTGAGAAATTGAAATTTTCTATAATCTGATTAGGGTTTATAATTTAAGATTATTGGTAATTTCGACAATTAGTTTTGACCTTAAATTTTAGGATTAGATTAACTCTTTTTGTGGGATCGACACTTTAAATATTACGCAAACGACCCCTACGCTCGCGAAAAATCAAGTTTAAAATATTAAAAATACATATATATAAAAACCGCGATCAATTATACATGTGCCACACACATACTTGTTACGTTATTTTCTTATTTGCAATTTAGCCATAAATTTCCTTTTTTTTTTTCAATCTATTTCTTTGAACCTTTGTTTTTTGTTTCAACCCTAAATTTTTTTTCTATTCACCAATTGGTCCTTAATAATTTGAAACTCAAATGTTNNNAAAAAGTAATTATATTAAAATTAAACAAGCTCATAAAAAATCAAATTCATATTTTTAACATGAATATTAAAAAAAAGATAAACACAAATAAAAATATTAAACAAAATTAGGTGCCCACGATGAGTTTTATGTAACAGTGATCTTCTTCCAAGAAGTGTGGGCACGTTTGGCGTTAGAATTCATCAAAATGTAGACCAAATGAACTTCTCTTGAAACCTTTGGAACGTTACATAACATTTCGAAATTAAAGCTTTATAATTATTATTTTTGTATCTAGAAATGTAAGATAGCCTAACTCTCAATTAATAACTATCCTAATTTACTTTTTTTTTTCTCTTCTAATGTGACCTCTTACTTTGCTTATCCAACTTACCTTTCTATTTATATCCCTATTAGGGCTAATTTGAATAGGTTAAAGAAGCTTTAAGAGGCGAGTTGACTAAGTTGGCATCCCTCTATGCATTCTTTACTATTAAATATCTAAGAAAATATTTGCTCTTTTCTTCATGAGAAATCACGCAACCAAATGCCTACAAAATAAACAGAAAAACAATAGATAAATACTAAATTATGAAAAAATTAACAAAACAATATGAAATATGCTTAAAAAATGAAATTATACATATATACTTACATACACATTTTGTTAAGGATTTTCATACACAATTTAAAGATTAGACCACCTGCTTCGGCGTAGAACGTTTTCTTGCCAAATTCGATTTTGAAGTTTTAATTTTGCGAGGTCAGTGATTCTGATGACAGTGACACCAATGGCCATTGGATAGAAAAAAGGTCGGTCGGTCAAACAACGGTATGGAAGATAACACAGCGGGAGCAAGAGGGTGGGGTAGAGGGGTCTGAGAACATCATAGGTTGCTTTCGTGTCACCGTATGGTTGGTCTGTTCTTTCCTAATCCGACCTCCCATAAGTATCTTAACCTAAAAACAGAAAAAACAAATTCCCTTTTTTCTCGACGGAAAAAGTAAAGAAACCAAATTGAAATTTTATGTAACAAACAGAAGAGAAGATAGGAGAGGAACTTTTGGGGGAGAGATACAGACCTTGCGGATAAAGAAGTGTTGATCGAGAGCAAAAAGGACCAACTAATTGATTTGGTCGATAATCTCTTTGTTCCACCTGGAATTGCCGGAACTAGTGGAAGATCTCGCCGGGCAAGGTTTGATTGATTGAGAAGTGGGGAGATGGTGAATTCTATGGTGGAACGTGCTACGAGCGACATGCTGATCGGGCCTGATTGGGCCATGAACATCGAGATCTGCGACATATGCAATCATGATCCTGGGTACGCGCCACCACTTCATTCTTAAATCTCTTCCTTTTTCCCTTTCCTTTGTTTCTTTAAATGTTTTGATATATTCATTTCCTGCCTTCATATGAACTTTACTTTATCAAACAGTTGATTTTTGCCCGGCTGGGTAAAAATTGATGTTCCGTTGGACAAAGTCGATATCTTTTGTTTTTGTTGTTTGGTTTCTGGGTTTATGAATGTGTTGCTTTAGATTAATTTTACCTTCAATGTTTATAATGAAGCTACAATGTTGGGGACCTTCTCCGCGTATGCGTACGCGTTTTTAATTTGATCAGCAATGAGCCCAACAGAATATGACTTTTACAATTTACCTGCTCATAAATTAAACTTCCAGGATTTAAATTGGAAATTTGAACCGCTATATTATGAATGTTATGTGGGAAATTGGGGTACTGAACTGAGTGCAGGAGTTGTTGATTGTATGTTAAGAATGTTAATGTGGGAAATTGGGATACTGAGATTAGTGGAAGTGCTTTTGATTAACTCTATTAATCTGTAATTGTATTGTTTTATTTTGCGTAGAATTTGAAATCAATGCGTTGGTAAATCTGCACATCTTCATGGATACAGACTTAGAAAATACTAGTATTTGTTGACTTTTTTCAGTTCTGAAATCATTGTTCAACTTTGGTTATCAGGCAAGCAAAAGATGTTGTTAAAGGAATAAAGAAGCGCCTGGGAAGTAAAAACTCAAAAGTTCAACTTCTTGCTCTGACAGTAACCTTCACAATCTTTTTCCCTCTTTTAATTAGCTATGTTTATTGTTGATATAGCATTATATCTCTCAAACCTTACTTAATAAGTTGTTATTATTACGTGATTTTTATATCTCATGATATATTTTATGGATAGCTTTTAATTTTTCATACTTACTCCTAGAATTATTTGTATAGTGAATCTTTTTCCTAATACATGTATTAGCACGATTCATATAAGCCATGATTTTAATTCTCATAGCTAATTTGATTGGTGAGCAAAGAACTATCATTGTGATATGCTTAAAGATATGATAAATTTGTTCGACTTAGTATTTGTGGGGTTTTGTATACATACATCTTATGTGTAAAATTCAGAAGTCTGGCTGTATTCTGTTGTGGTGGTTTGGGATTGGTTCCACTTAATTTTTGTTTGTTTATTGAAATTGTGCTTCAGCACCAATTTATGAACTAAGCGTGGGGGCATAAACTTTTCTCCAGAGAGTTTATCGAACTGATAAAGTGTAGAAAGTGAACAGTTTGCTTGCAACTATGTTGCATATCTCGTCATTTTTAATTATTTTTTTGTTCGTATGATTTAGTTTGTTTTTGACATGAACACTGTCTTCTAGCTGCTGGAGACTATCATCAAGAATTGTGGGGACATAGTTCATATGCATGTGGCAGAAAAGGATCTTCTGCATGATATGATTAAAATAGTGAAGAAAAAGGTGAGGAATGTTCCTGTGAAGTAAGATTCTGACTTCCAACTTCATTTTGTTCATAAAATTTATTCACAGTCTTTATAATGCTTAACTGTAGCCGGACTTGCATGTCAAAGAAAAGATATTGACCCTGATAGATACTTGGCAAGAAGCTTTTGGTGGTCCAAGGGCTAGATATCCACAGTATTATGCTGCATACCAAGAATTGTTGGTATGAATCTTCTACAGTTCTTTGGAGTCTTCCCTAGCCTTTCTAAACTATGCCATTTTTTGGTCAACTCATTATGAACTGTTAATGAGTTCCTATATCTTGTTAGAGAAGTAGCCCTTATGAACTTAATACTGCCATTTATCTTTGTTTGAGTAACATTACTGGCTATTTCAGCGGGCCGGGGCAGTATTTCCCCAGAGATCTGATAGTTCTGCACCTGTATTCACACCTCCACAAACACAACCTCTTTCTTCTTATCCGCAAAATCTGCGAAATAATGACTACAGGCAAGAGGCAACAGAGCCTTCTGCAGAGTCTGAGTTTCCAACCTTGAGGTACGTGTGGTACTTGAATGAACTGAATCTTCTTATTTAAATATACGTCTAATATTTGTACATCCTATCCAAGTACTGTACAGTGATTGTAATAAGCTTGAGTAGTACCATGTCACATTCCAGAAGAAACTAAATTGTTCATTCTTTTGTATTCATGATTGTCACTTAACATACTTCAAGAACCCTCCTTTGCCTGTGACAATAGCAAACATTTACCGTATCTTGTTTTAATTCAAAACTTTCTTCTTTAGCATGACGGAAATTCAGAATGCACGGGGCATCATGGACGTCCTTGCTGAGATGCTAAATGCTTTAGATCCAGCAAATAAAGAGGTATATTACTTCTAATCAGTTTTTTGTTGCATATAAGAGTTTATGATCAGAATATATTATGTTCTCTCTTCTTACAACATTCTTTCATGGTGAGTTTTCTTTTGCTATCAGGACAATGCTGATGTTAACTTTCTTGTCCTTATCATTTTCTGCTATTGCATTGGGTAATTCTTTACTCAAAATTTGTAGGGGCTGAGGCAGGAGGTTATAGTTGATCTTGTTGACCAGTGTCGCACATATAAGCAACGAGTGGTACATCTTGTTAATTCAACTTCGTGAGTTCTAATTTTCACCCACCCTTTTTTCAAAATATTATACCTTTGAAAGATGTTATCTTTCCACCTTTTTAACTGTTCTTGTATTTGATTTCAGATGCATTCTATTTTGTCTTCATCTATCTGCTCATTTATGTGGTGTGAAGGCTTGTATGTTTGTGCTTCTGATGCTTAAAATATTCTATTTGGTTTATTCAATTTTCTACTGTTTCTATATGCTTCTACTAGGGTCTTAACTCTGTTTGCAATTTGTACTTAGTGTGTTAAGTTTATTGCCTATACTTCTAAGAATGTATGTTTTGAAGAAGGTCTGTTCTGGGTCTGGGGATTTTACTGTTGTGTTGCTGTATTACCATTTTGATGGGCTTGCAATGGATTGCTACCATATGAAAAACTAATTGCGGTGGATTAATTCTGGCGATCAATTTTGTAAGGGTGACGGCTTTATTTACTTTTCGGTGGAGATCATTAAATGTTTCAGTTGTTAACACGTATCTTTTCACAACTTTGGCTTTATGCTTGCCTTAGCCATGACTTTTAGCTTGCCCCATGATACTATCATAGATAATGCCTGCAAAAAGGGTAATGATTGGGCATGTTGATAAGACTAGTTAGTTGCATAATGTGAAGCTAAGTTATGAAGTGTTTGTGAAATGGAATGATGATCTAGGTAGTTCTTGTATATTTCATATGCAACTTAAAATTTGCCTTTTTTTATTCCCACCCTTTTCTATATGGTTCAGGGATGAATCTCTGCTATGTCAAGGATTAGCTTTGAATGATGACCTGCAGCGTGTACTAGCCAAGCATGAAGCCATAGCTTCAGGAACTTCTGCTGCAGCTGGGAAGACAAAACCTGAATCTAGTGGAGCACTTCTTGATGTTGATGCTCCTCTGGTTGATACTGGTGATAATAACAAACAAGTTGGAGGGTATGTAAATTTTGTTCACTGGTTGACATGTGCTGCATCATGTATCCTTAAAAGATGGTGATTATTGTGTTGATGGGAATTGAGAAATAACATTTGTAAGTTGCACATGTGGATCCAAGAAAATGAGGGAGAGAACATAACATCATCTTTTGGTTAAGATGGATGGAATAATCAGTTACTGTTATTAGCCGTTGGGAATTTTGCGTAAAGGCATTTTTATGGGCTGCTAGTCATTTTTTGGCTTCTTGGCAGACTTATCCACTCCTATGTATGTGACCATTTAATTGTGGTACTTCTGAGTAGGCTCAAGACTCTTAATTTTATTTTCCAAGTCAATGTTTATTTGAAATTGGTTATGGATCTTTAACGTGTTTCACTTTCATAGTGACCCTGTGGTTAGGAATATTATGTTGTATGTTTGGTTGAAGAATTGCCTTAGGGGTGATACAGGTGATTATTTCAGAACAGAAACCATGACATCAAAATAATATATGGAATAGGGCTTTGTTTATTGCTCACAGCAGTGATGTCAAGATGATGGATTTGTGCTAAAGGTCTAAATTCTGTCACAACAATCCGTGGCTCATAGTTGAATTGTGAATTCAAGTTTATTGTAGAAAAAAGACAGCTTTTGTCTTGTGATATATAGGTGACGAGGATTTTTGTGCAGATCTACTTCAGGTTCTGGTGCAGGAGCTCAACCATTCAACCAGTTACTGCTCCCTGCACCTCCTGGTCCAAGTCCAAATACTCCAGCATCTACCAATCGCAAAATTGACCTGTTGAGTGGTGACGATTATAACTCTCCGAAGGCTGACAATTCATTGGCGCTGGTTCCTGTGGCAGAACCACAGCCAACCACTCCTCCATCTCAGCAGAATGCACTTGTTCTTTTTGACATGTTTTCTGGTGGGAACGGCCCCCTAAATGCTGTCAACGAACAGCCTACCCATCTTTCTGGACAAACTAATTCTTTGTCACCACAACTCCAACATCAGCAGAGTTTTCAATCACCAGAAGGTGGTATTCACCTGAATGGAAATGGCCCAAATATGGGGTCTCCTCGATATGAACAGCCAGTCTACATGCAAGCTACTGCTCCTGCCTGGAATGGACATCTTACCCATCCTCAACAGCCAGCTTCGCCAGTTTATGGTATGCATATGTCCAATACAGTTTTTGATGTTCTCTTAGATGTTGATAGAGAAAGAATAGAATTGTAGGAACTGATTGAGCTGTTGTTTGTGTATGTTGAATAGGAGCTCAAAGCAGTGGTTCACTACCTCCACCTCCGTGGGAAGCTCAGCCAGCAGACAGTAGCCCAGTGGCAAGCCCTCAATATTCCCAACCAATGCAGTTTACTCAGGTAGTTGTCACACACTCACAACCAGTGCCAAGTGGTATGCATCCGCAGGGACCTATGGGGAACAACCATGTTGTTGGAATGTATATCCAACCAATCACGACAAGCCAGTTGCCAGCATTTAACAATCCGGCTGCACAAGCTAATCAATTTGTAGGCTTGCAACCGCAAGGAATGCAGGGAGGGCAATATATGGGTATGTTACCGCATGGAATGCAAGGTGGACAGATGGCTTATGCATATCCTCAACAGATGTATGGTGACCAAATGGCAGGATATGGATATGGTCAGCAACAAGGAAGACGGTACCTTGAGCAGCATATGCATGGTCTATCCATTAGAGATGATAATAGCTTGAGAAATACGTCCTACAATGTTTCCACGGCATCGCTTGTGCCATCCAGTAAACCTTCCAAGCCAGAGGACAAGTTATTTGGAGACTTGGTTGACTTTGCCAAACTCAAACCTGAAAAACCCAATCCTGAAAGAGCTGGTAGCATGTGAAAGCATGATTGTTTGCAACTTTCTTTTTCTTTTTTTATTTTTTTAATTCCTTTTTGATTGTTAACATTTTCTGCTTTTTCTTTTTTAGTAGTTCAATATATATATATATATATATATATATTTCCTGTTATGGTGTCTAATTGTGTGGGGTTTGTTTGACATTCTTGTACATTTCATGTAGAGCCAAAGAGAGAGAATCGACACGCTCTTTTAAGTTAGATTGAATTTTTTATAATTGGCTTTATTCCTCGGGAAATAATTATTTTATTCTTTTATGTTGTCTGTTGGATTTTCTAACTTTCGTTTGGTTTAGAATGAATGAATGTTTTGCTTTGCAGGATCATGTTTCATTCTGTCGGTTATTCTCCTTCTGGAGAAGGCCATTGGCCAGCGCCTTAATAGAATTGTCTAAGCATATGCTTTTTGAGTCATGTTGGTTAAATGCATTCTAATCATATGCCTTTGGAGTCTAGTTGGTTAAATGCATCCTTACGCACGTACATATATAAATACATGTAGAGTAGCGCATCTCTTAGGTTGTATTGAATGCAGAGTCATGGGTTTGTGTACCAGCCAGAACGGTATTGTACCAGCTGGAGGCTAGTACATGGAACCTAATCTCGGTATTGGCCAAAAATACCGGCCGTTATCGGAGTTTTCCGTTGGGTACCTGACAGTACCCATAGTATCGGAAAATTTTGATACATTTCGGAAATTTTTAAAAATCGAATGACTTATTTGTAAACAAAATTTTTTTTACCTAACCCTCCGACCCCGACTCTGCTACGCCTCTTTCAGTCTTCCAACTCTCACCCTCTCTTACTGTTCTCTCTAACTCTCACGGTCTCACCTTCTCTCTCTCACTCTCTCGCTCTCACCATCTCTATCGTTGACATTTGGATTGTCTCACCGCCGCCAACGGTTGGTTGCTGTCTCTTCCTGGTTGTTCTCCTCCTCACCCTGGTTGTTCTCTTCCTCGACGTCGCCTCATTGTGTAGATTTGACCTCTGGTTTTGTAAAGACCGCTGCACCTCTCCTGCTCGCCGCATCACCGCACGACCACCGACCTTCTGACAACGACCCCACCACCTGAAGCCCCAACTCAAATACTCAAGTGAAGACTCGAGTGACCCGACGATTAACAAGATTTTTTGGGTGTGTTGACTGTTGAATCTTGATTTTGTTGATTGATCCGTTGATGAGTTGATCTGTTCTCTGTGTTTTCAAAAATTGCTGGCACATGGATTTTTGTGTGTGTTGTGCATTGGAAATAGATTGAATTTGTCATATATTAGTGTTGATCAGTTGATGAAAATGTTGTCGGTGGGTGGACTTGTGAAGGATTAGGTTTGAATTTTTGAATACTGAAGTTGAAGTGTGAAGTTTGAACTGTTGATGATTTCGAATGGATTAATTACTAATTAGTGAATATTGATTGTTTTGTTTTAGAATTGTTTTGGAAATTGGAATGAGGATTGATTTGAAAAATTTTGGAATGAAATTTGTGAATGTTTTGAAATTGAAATTGCTTTGGAATGGAATTTTTACGGTTTTGGAATGGAATTGTTGAATAATTTGAAATTGTTATATTGAAGTTGAAGAATACCATAGATAAGTAATTTATGTTATTTTATTATGAATTTGTAATTATGCAAAGATTGTAAAATGGAATTGTAAATTAGAATTGAAAATTTGGAGTTGAAAATGGAATTGTAAAATGAGGTTAGTAACTTAGTATGTAATTAATTATGTATTATGCAAAGATTGTTAAAAGTTTTAAAGATTGTTAAAAGTTTAAAACTTAAAATTGAAA
>JANIHY010000008.1:27897367-27911263 GCA_027479065.1 Erythroxylum brevipes | reverse complement strand
AGTTATTTATATTTATTCATAAACATTACATAAAAGATTAAAATAAAATTAATCGTTTAATTAATTTATATAATATTATTTTATTATTAATAGTTAAAATTACAGCTGCAATAATGTTAAAATTTATAATTTTCTGTTACTTTTAGAACTTAAATCAATATATTTAATAAAAAAAACAAAACTGCCAGGATAACAATGGAGGACACTCAACACACAGTTTAATATGTGACATTACTAGATTATACATAGTTTAACACTCAACACACAGTTTAATATGTGATATTACTAGATTATACATAGTTTAATATGTGATATTATCAGACTCTACGTGATCACATTGATTCGTCGACAAATGACAACCTTGTAGTCAGGGGCGGATCCAGAAATTTTTTTGAGTGGGGACAAAATTTTATTAAGAACAAAATTATATTTTTAATGGGGGCAAAATTTTAATAGGAGTAATTTTTTTTAATGGGGGCAAAACTTAAAATAATAATATTTTTATAGAGCATTTGTTGGAGGCAGTGGGGGCAAGTGCCTCCACTTGCCCCCAATGTAGATCCGCCACTGCTTGTAGTTGTAGATAATAAATACATCTAACAGTCACCTCCGTCATATGTATTATTGTGCGACTTATCAATACATATAATTAATCTCTCCAATAAGTCCTACTTTTGAAATGGATCGGATAAAATATTCTGAATAGGGGATAAAATATCCAATTCTCGTCTTTTTTCCCAATAACAACTTAATTCCCACCCTCGTATATGTTAGTAAAGGATTAAAGCTGTAGTGTTTGGAAATTAAATTTAGCTAGAAATTGATCTTTTCTCAATTCAGAAATAATTAAATGTCTTTGGCTCGGGTTACATTAAATGGTCTAAATAATACAAATTGGTCTACCAGAAATAAATTTATGGGATCTAGTTGCGCCGAGCATTTGGCGCAATCAAAAGTTGATGCTAGTGTCCGTCTGTTGAGTTTCGGTAACAAAGGACAGAAGCTAGTTGCAGATAATTGATTTCTTTGTTTTTGATTATTTTATTCATTTGCAAAGTTACCTTGAACATTTTATTGTTGTCTTAAAAGATAGTAACATACTGCCGATACATACTTTTTCAATCACAAAAATTATTTTTTTTCATTAGATGGATCCTAAAATTAATAATGATAAGAAGAAAATGAGATTGTGTAACAAGTGACTAAGTTGTTCATATATTGATTAATATTAGGATTTTGTACCATATTATCTTTCTACTAATTTTTTTAAAAGAGGAGAAATAGAGCTTTTATTTGAAATTCTTGTGATAAACAATTGGCTTGAATAAGAGAGTGAAAAATGGAGGTATAATTAAGTAACATATGGTCTAGATTTAATGACAAGTGGACTAATTATGGAATGACAATTGGTAGTATAAGAGGAAGACACATAACATGGTTCTCCGTTTGACAAGTGGCATGACTTGTGTCCGCCTTCTCCTCCACACACCAATCCTATGATTTTTATACTTGAAAGACCAACCTTTTTCATGTTTTTAGTTAGATGCTCTCTTCCTCTTCTCCTCACCATCGACACTCTCACACCATCTCTATAGCCTTGAATTTTGTCAAAGCTTCTGCAGCCTTCATCTTGTAAATTACCCTTTAATTCCATCTTGTTCTTAATGTATGCTTGATACTGGGAGACTTGCTTAGCTTGTTGATTAAGGAAATCTTATCACAACCTGATACCACATTAGATCTATGACAACCGCCGCATACCTGGGCTAAAGACACTTATAGTATCCTTAATCCAACTATGCAAAGCTAACTGAATATCTTTTTTTAAAATTTGGGTAGCACAACGACTGTATTTTAAAATTTTCAAAACCTACAAACAATTTCAAACACACTTTTATATTCACATCCAATTACAACTTCAAGACTTTAAAGTTCACTCAAGACAATCTTAACACCAGTATCAAAAGTTTATAAATATAGTCTTTTACAACAACAAAGTAGTCAAAAGTTAAATTTATATAATCATAAAGTATATCAACACAACCAATCTAATAAAAACATTAAAACAATTCATGAGCCACTATGCAACTAATTACAAAACAGACACTACCCACGTGCGGTAATATCCAAAAAATGTCAAAAGACTGCACAATCCACTTAGAGCTTTAAGTTCACTAAATTAACCTGTATTGTTGGAAAACGGATGGGGGTGAGTACACTAGATACTCAGTAAGCAAGAAAAACATATATCACGAATAGAACTCGATATACACCAAGACGGTATAAATAACCTATAAGTTGAACAACAACACATAGAAACACATAGGCTTAACCTATGTCTCAGCGTATATTGGTTAGGGACCATATAGGCCTAGCTAATTAATTTACTCATCCGATGAACATAGGTTCCAGTTTCAGTACACAAAAGCATAAAAATATCATATGTATAAATCAATCTTGTCAAAAAACAAATCCCAAAATAAGCTAAAACAATTATATGTGACACTAATAGTCGGCCAAACCAATGTGTATATCTACCAATACTCGATGTTGGCTTGATTTTCATCCATGGTGAGTCCGGACTATAGTCGAGAAGAGCATCATGACTCTAGGTGATGACCTCGTTGGTGTCTAGACCCTAAGTGTAAAATTACCCGTAAGTCCTATGGAAAGGTGTCGATATGACAACTCGACTTTAATGTACCAGCCTCAAGAGTATGGGTTGTGCTTAGCACATGATTGGCCAATCATTTTCTCACCAATTAAAAAAATCATATACAACAATTAAGTACAAAAATCAAGTAAGGCACCATGCCTTTATTTATCGTTTCAACTGATAAAATAAAACCGTGCCATAGCTCTAAACCAAAAAAGAAAGCATACCCATAACATATATAACTCGGTTATGCATATGAAAGTTTCAAAACATTATTTAATGAAATAAGTTATCTTTTGCACTCCAAGTGCAAAGTTGCTCAACAATGTAGTTTCAGATAAATAAGACGTTGTTCATTGCATTTTAATTGCAGGTTTGTCAAAAGCAATATCATTTATTAATTACCTAAACATATTAGCATTCATTTGAAATTCAATTTTACCATATGTTGCCTAGGTTCAAAATTCACACACAAGTCATCATGCTAGTCTTGTGATGTTCTAATCCTATTTGCGAAAATATGATTTTCCTAACTCACCTTAAAAGAAAGTATACACTCTCTTAACTTCAACAATCCTTGGTACAAACTCCTTAATTCACAGCTCCCGAGCCTTTATACATAAAAAGACATACAATAAAATTACTACTTAAATATAAATTTCATATTTATATATCATCACATAAGTGTATAAAACACAATATCGCTCTCTTTAAGTTATAGGATTTGACCATTAAATTCCACACATGGTTACTTCCTTGCTATTCACATTAGCTTTTCTTTTTCACTTTCTAAGGCATTTAATGCCTTTAATCCAATATTTATTCATTTCAAAACATAATTAAGCACATCTTTATCCAAGCATATTAGGTCATTACTCGTCAATCTAAGCAACAATTCAAGTTTACTCTAAGTAAACATGGAAGTATTTTCCAATGCATACCATTACAATTCCTTAAATCCCAAGCCAAGTTCACTTAGACATTTTATCAAACACCTAATGTGCATGACTTTCAAATCATATTTTCAAAGTTTTATCATGGTAATTCATGCTCTTATCTTATTATATAGCAAATACTTCTAATCAACAATAAACTTCACCACTCCATTCAATCCAATTCCCTTCATTTAAGCCATATTCATCATAATTATACAACTCATCACATTCATCCATTCCTTCTTCCATCATTTCATCCAAACCTGTCCAACATACTTCTTCTTCATTTTTCATCATCAATTCACATTATACATGCACAATTATCACCATAGAATTCATTTAGACCATCAATTTCAAAAGATATTAAAAAATTCACAAACTTTTACCAAAATGGGACAATTTTGGTTTTGGCTTAAAGAACCCTCTCCCTGACATATTTCATTCATCTAAACCATGTTTCATGCATATTCAAGTATGGAGAATAACATATCTTAACATCAAACTCAAAATCATAATGTAGAGAGAGATGAGACAAAATTTACCTATACTTTCCTTTAGTGATATCTTCAAATCTTTTGAGAATTTCTCAAATCTAATGATATATTTGAGTTCCTTGACCCCAAATTAGCTTAGAACACCTTGATTTGAGTTGAGGAATCAAAAACTTGGTAAAAATTGAGTGATGGCCGAAACTTCCTCTTCTCCTCCTCTTTTCTCCTTTCTTCTCCTTTCTTTTAATTAAAACTAAGTGTTTTTAATGCCAAATAATGGGTTACATGGCCACTCACATGAAGAAGGGTCTAGAATTTGACTCTTCTTTGACCAATCATGATGAATTTACCTTATTGTCCTTAGTTATGTGAAATTACCATTATACCCTCCAAACTTTTCCTAAATTTGCAATTAAGTCCAAAATTTGGGAATCACCAAAACTTTTGTTTTCATTTTGGTCCTCGGACATTTGAAAATTATAATTAATCTCCTTAATTTTATAAAATTACAAATTGGTCCTCCAAGAATTGAAAATTTACGTCGAAGTACTTTAACTTGTAACAATTTACAAAAAAAGCCTTTATGTACATCAACTTTTTCAATTAAGCTTTCTAAGTGTCCAATAAGTCTATAAATCTTGTCTAATCACCTCCAAGGGAGTAGAACACATTTAATTCAACCACCATGGTCATATCCATCTAATGGACTTGGTTTTACACACTTAAAAGCTTATATGTTATAAATCTCCAAGATTTCACATATAAGTTCATTTAAGGGCATAAAACATTATAAATCATTAACATATACACCCGAAGAACTTAAATACATCTTTGAACTCATATGCAACCATATATATATATCAATATATAGTAGTATCTCCAAATATAGAACAATATAAAAGGGCTCAGAAAGTCTGGCGTTATATGTGAGCATAACATCCATAAAGATTGGCTGGGGATGAATTGAGATGAATTGCATGCAAGGTTGAAGATGAGATGTGTTGGAATTTGATGAATAAATGTATGGTTTCAGTTTTTTATGCTTGAAAATGGTGGATTATATGGATGATTTAGGTTGAGATTTGAAGTGTAAATGATGATGTAACAATGCAAAAAAATGGATATATTCTTAGTGTTATAGAAATTGATAAGTTAACGTTATATGTACGAAGGTGAATGATAGTTCTGTTTGATTATGATGCATGAAGGACTATAATTTATGAGTTATCAATTGAATGATTTTGAGTTAGAATTGGTGATAGAAATTGATGAGGAAATGAAGTATAATTTACGTATAATTGAGGTATGATCAATAGATTAGTATGATGGTGTTAAAATTTGGAAAAAAGATTGAAGAAAAGAGATAATGAACCATTTGTTCACTCATTCCACGATCGTGGGAAATGCCTTAGAGAAGAAAAGTTTCTATTTTTTCTTTCCACGATCGTGGAAAGGTAACCACGATCATAGAAAATGCTTGAGAAGTGAAAAACTCTGTTTTGTGTGATTGTTGAACCAACTAAGGATAAGTTACTTTACCTTGGTGTATTTGCATTTAATTAAGGTTTTGAAATGAACTTAGATGATTTTCTGATTGATTGATTAAGACAAGTTCAAGTTGATAATTGATTTTAGAATTAAGGAATGGATCATTTGATATCAATATATATGAATTTGGGAAGTATGAATTGTTAAAGAAATGAAGGTGTTCTTATGACTGTAAATGTGATGCAAGGGATATAAGTCCTGAATTAGGTATGACTGAATGAGAATTGAGAAGTTGCATAAGTATAGAATGTTAGGAAGTTATGGATAAATGTTTGATTGAATGAATTTAAAGTATTCGAGATGTCTTAAGTCATTGTTCTAATCACCAATAAGTTATGTACAAACTATAATGAATGAATGAGTAAGATTTATGAATAAGGATACATACTCAGGAAAAATCAATTGAGCATGCATTAAACATGACACATATACATGTGTATGATTGAGTATTCATTTGATTAAACAAGTTATTAATGTATACATATGTGTGTATTGTATGATATAGAAACACAAATTGATCGACCGTATCCAGACATTGTCAACTCGTCGAGGCAATAGCTATCTGGAGCTTACTGTTAGTCAACCTAGATGTTCTCTCACCATAATCTCGTTGCTTTGTTTAAAATTCAATTATTGAATTGCTACTTATGTGAATGTGATAGTTTTGGACCATCAATTGTTCGAGGAGAATAATATTCGGGAATGTATTGAAAATGTTTTGTAAATGTATGTGAATATGAAAATATGTGTTCTTAACTGAATGTTGAATGCCAGAATGTGACATATGACTATAATATATCGAATGTGAAATAATGAATGCATCATATGTGAATTGTTGCATATCACTACACTTAAATGCATGAATAGATAAAGGAGTTGTGACTAGAATGACCCAAGTGAAAAAGAGCTTACAGCTCAGAAATGTGCATTACGAGTCACAAGCTCAGTTATCAATGAACCCAGTATCTATAATGGGTACAGGATAGTATATAATATGACTCCGATATCTGCAATAAATACGGGACAATCAAATAGGCACTCGATCCCAACAAAATAAAAATGGAAGCGAGTCTCATGTGCATTTGCATCTATACCTTTACATATGTTCATGAGATTGATTGCAAATAAATATTGAAATGTGTTGATGATAAGAAGGATTGAGACAAATGATTGGATTGTTCTTCAATGACTATATGAAGTCTTTGTATTCATTATATGCTTGTTGAAATATAACGAGTAATGTGATAAATGTGGGATTTGATTTTGGATGAGGTGTTATACTGATTGAACTGTGTTTAATACATGAGATATTTATGTTTTGTTTGAGTGAGCACATAGATGATGGTTCACTCACTGAGTTTGTAACCTTATCAAAATTGCATCACTAATTTTCAGGTACTGGAATAACCTAGTTTCTAAGACAATCTAGTAGCAACCTAGTATTGTAGATTTTGGAGCAAGAATAGCTCAAAGGTCGGCCAGCTAACACTAAAGAGTTTAGATAGGATGTTTTGTTGTAACATTCCACCTCATGTAAAATGTCTTGTAAAGAGTAGCAAACTTTTAAATGTTGTTAGTAATGTATATGTGTGGATTACGTACTGTAATGCTACAATGTATGTTCATGTTTATGAATATAATGGGAAGCTTTGATCTTCTTAAATACGTGTGTTACGTATGATGCCTTGATAAGTGAATCTAATTGTTCTAATATGCCATTCCCATATGGTATATTCTTGGATAATCTATGGATGTTCGGACATATGCACTATGGTAGTAGTGTATTACAATGAGATTAAACCAAAGAACCGGATTCCTAACGAATTCATCATTTTTATCATTTTTTATGTTTTCTTTAATTGTTTTCATTAGTTTAGTTTTATTTTATTTTGTTATTAAACCAATCCAATCCCCCTAAAAAAACCTAAACATCGATTATTTTCATTTCAAAAACTTTACACACACTCTCTATGGGATCGACCTAGACTCACCATTGCTATAGTTGTATGTCTAGTTTATTTTGAGTATTGTTATGATGCGATGTTCTCAATTTTGGCATCGTTACCTAGAAGTGTTGTGCTCTAGTTTTAGTTTTTGATTTTAATTGGTGTTTTGTACATACTTGTTTGTAATTAGTTTATTTCCAGTTATTTCTTGATCTTTTCACCTTTTTAGTGTATGTATTGAAAAAAAGATTCATATACGGAAGTAATTTTTCTATAACTCACATTCCCAATCTTATGTCCATGTTTGGAACGGTCGTACTAACTTTAATTATGGATGGGATAACTAAAAAATTGCTTCCTTGATAGTATGCAGGACATACAACAATTCCTGTATAGACTAGAAGCTTCTTATTACGACTTAGGTCCATCTTTGAAAGAATTGATTAATGATGTTGTTTCTAATACTCTATAATTCTAGCAGGATAAAAGGCAATTTTGGTATGTTTTCCAAAATTTGAAGAGCCAACAAAACTTAGGTACATCTTTAGAAGAATTGATTAATATTATGAATGCTAAAACTTTGCAATTTCGATTGAGGTGTACCTAAGGGACATTAGTGCAGAGGCCTTATAGAGTGAAGAGGAGCTTAAGAATTTTGATAATACTACTCAAGGAATTACTTGTATGGAAGAACTGCAAAAGGAGCTCGAAGTAGAAAAGGATACATCTTTAAGCT
This sequence comes from Erythroxylum brevipes, assembly GCA_027479065.1. Lineage (NCBI taxonomy): Eukaryota > Viridiplantae > Streptophyta > Magnoliopsida > Malpighiales > Erythroxylaceae > Erythroxylum > Erythroxylum brevipes. Next base: position 27,902,951 of record JANIHY010000008.1, on the reverse strand, counting down.
CGAAGGTAAATACTGAGTTTCTAATTATTGTTAAGATTAACTCTTTACCTAGTCGGTTGGAGAAATTGAACGAAGAAAAGGTGAAGAAACATTCCAAATATTTCAAGAGTATTGTGACTTAGTAGAGATTGAGAATCTAAAGATAGGGCATATGCTGAATATGGAGGATTATCGACTAAGGCCCTATCCAGAAAAACCTTACGTGGAGGAAGCTCAAACTATGACACTCAAGGATTATAATTTTGTGACGTGAGGAAAGTATGGAGTTGAGCCAGCGACACTAAGCAAAGGCGCTTCTTGGGAGGCAACCTAAGGGAAGTTTAGTTCTTTTCTTTACATTTTTGCATTTCTTTTTATATGCATGAGTGTTTTTTAAGTTTGATTATTTTTATACGTTTTTAGGTTTTCAATAAAAAAGAGAGAGAAAATAAAACAAAGAAAACAAACATTTTCTCTTTTTTTATTGCGTGTAGGATTATATAGTCATGATTAGAGAGTGAATTGACTAGAAGAATACATAGCAACTTAGCATATACTTTTACTCTTGTGATTAGTCGATGTGCATTATCTTTAGAAGAGTAGTGAATAGTAGTAGACAAAGCCAATGAGATTTTGAGTCTTTATAGACTGACACATCCTTATTAGTCTCATTGCCTTTTGTTTATGTGTGACCTTCATGATATGTACATCTTAACTTTGCCTTGAATTTTTGTTTGAGACCACATTCTTGACACATGCATCAACATAAAAATGATTAGACATTTTTTGTTTTTAAGAGCTACATTAGTCAAATAGCCTACCCATTATATGATTTTTCTTTTGATAAGCCCCCTTGAGCTTTATTAGCCTTTCTTTTTGTATTAACCACATTACATATTTTAAACTTAACCAAATGTCCTACCCAAGCCATAAAGCTAGTGGAGCATTTATGCTTGTTGAGTTTGTGGATGTAAAAATTTCTAAGTGTGAGGGTATGCATATGTATGGGATGGTTATAATTTTTAGATTCCAATTTATGCCTTATCATTGAAATTCTCATATTGATGTAGTTTCTTTCAATGTTATATAAAAAAGAAAAACAAAAAGAGTATATGTTTAAATAAAATTATCAAGAAGGAAATGCATATTTGTTGAAAAGTTGTTTATGTTTAGTTTTTCCTTCTAAAGTTGTATTGAATGGGTGATTTAGATGTTATCTTTAAAGGATCACTCCTTATAGTTTCAAGGTATTGATATCATCAATTTTTATGAGTGATTCCTTCTAATTGGTTATGTTTCATGTGATTTGTGGTGTTGCGTTTGATGTTAAATTGAGTGTTTTTCCTTGTTTCACTAGCTTTAATGACTTTCATGCTACTTTACCCAAATACATCTCCCCTTACCTTTGCCCACATTAAAACCTTGAAAAGTCCTTAGATTCATGTTATACATATGGACCTTAGTGGTGGAGAAATGAAATGATATACAAAGTTCATCAATGTCATGATCATGAATGGTATTTGAGTGCACCCATGAATACAACTTATTTAAACACAATTTTCAAGTCTACCTCTAGATTGCTTAGTTTCTGAAGGTGATACATGTTGATTGATCATGAGTACAAGATTTGAATGTTAAGTTCTTAGTAAGGTTTTTGAAAGTTAATCTTTACTTATGATTATGTATTCTTAGGAAATATGGGAAACAAGTAAGTGCTTTTGGGACTATGATTTTGATTATGGTGATTTGCTCGAGAATTGTCAAAAGCTAAGTGTGGGGAAAATTGACATATGCTAAATTGATTATGTATTTATTCAATGACAAAGTGATTAGTGATACGAAAATGCTTAAGATACTCATTTTAGTTTATATTTGATTTTAGGCATAATTCGGAAGCTAAGGAGACAAAGTGAGTTAAAAGTGGTATATTTGAGTCATTTCCAAAGATCCACACTCACTTACCTTTATGGAGTAAGAAGAATAAGATTAAAAGCAAGAGAAGACAAGAAAATATCAAGAAAGATGATATATATATATTGAAAACATCAGAAGGAGGAGTGTAGAACATGGCTCACGGCCGTGCAAGGAAGTGTCATGGGCATGAGACATTTCAAATGCCTATGACACACCTTGCATAGGCATAAGACACCTCTCATATCCATGTAAGGTAGCTTACGATTGTGAGACACTTCTCATAGTTGTAAGCCAATCACTCAGCCTCGTGAGTCTTTGACAGCTCACCATAAATCCTGCTTTTTAATATAAAATCACGTTGTTGTGACGATCAAGAGTATGAAAAGTTTTAGTTTTCATTTGGGAATAAACAGTGGAGCTCTCGGGAGACAAAAAAGAGGACAATGAAGCTCTAATATATGGAGAATCCTATGGAGGGGTAGACATCTCGATGCCGATTCAAAGATGACATCGACACCAACAAACCCGGTTAAGCATATTTCTCACTGAGTTTGTTGTTATTTCTCTCTTTAGGAATTGTTTAGGTTATCCTTTGCATATGGATTTGGGTTTTAAGTATAAATGAGTGTATTTTTTGTTATCGTTCGATTGTTGGTATATAGGCCCATTGCTAAAATTTCAATATAATTCGTAATTGTTATATTTGATATTCACTTGTAGCGACTAATGATTTGTAATTATTAAGGATAAGTTAACATAGGTTAAATGAACTGATTGTATGTAATTGTTGCCTTGATTCATCGATTTTTTAATTCATAATGCAATTGCCCATTTAAATTTAGAGATCGTGTCCTAAGTTATTCGGTAGTTAGGCTTAATTAACGAACATCTCTTAATTAAACAAAACCTAAGGAAAAACTTGGTTAATAAAGCTAATCATTAACCCATGATTAATAGTTGTTAGGAGATGTTTGAGAACAACAAACTAATGAAGTATGTTCAACTGGGTGTAGGCCGAGATTAAACTAAAGAATCAGATTCCTAACGAATTCATCACTTTCATCATTTTTGCTTGTTTTTTTAATTTGTTTTCATTAGTTTAGTTTTATTTTATTTTATTTTGTTATTAAACCAATCGAACCCTCGAAAACCTAAACACTGATTATTTTCATTTTAAAAGCTTTACACACACTCTCTATGGGGATCGACCTAGACTCACCATTTCTATAGTTATAGGACTAGTTTATTTTGAGTAGTGTCATGACAAGTTGCTGTCACTTTTTGGCTTTCAATAAAGGACAAAGTACAAACAGTAGACAAGATTGCAAAATACTCAAACATTACCAATTGGTGCTTACTCCTTAAGCATGTAGAAGAGAATTTAATATCTTTTCTTCAACTGCGTTTATACCAAAAGTATATGGAGGAAATTAATTAGAAGATGTTTGATTAATAAGGAGTTAGCCAACTTAAGAAGCATTAAAGTTTAGCTGCTAATAAATTTTCGAACATGGTTGCATATCAGTGCTTCTGGTTGGTTCTATTATCTATAGTTATGGCCATATAGGATGAAAGAAATGGCAAAATCTTTCATCACAAGGAGCTTCCTCGTAACCAATTCTACAAGCAGCTAATACAACACATCAGGCTCCAAATCAATATACAAAAAAATAAATTACAATATCTAAAATATCTTCTTTCCTCTCAGAATGTCTAGTTCCCTTTTTTTTTTTCTTTAGTCATTGTAATGATTGATAATCACTAAGCTTTAGTAACCTTACTTTTGTATTGGATATTCATTTATTTGCCTTCTAAGGCTTAATACAATTATTCTTTTCCCAAAAAAATAATCACACTTAAATTCAAAGGTTGTTTTTTAAAAAAAGTTAAGTGAAACTAATATATAAGTAGAACATAATCTTTATTTAATCAAATTAAAATCACACTCTTATTCATCATTGCACTATAGCGAACTTTTTAACAACTTCAGTGAGTGTTTTAGCTAGTGTATTAAAATCTCTCGTGAACATTCTATAAATTCTAGTTAAATTGTGAAAAATTCTCACATTAGTTATATATTTAGGTGCATTACTCTTGAATAACCTTAATCTTCTCCTTGTCCACTTATGTCTTTTTTACATTCATAATAAAGATGAGGGAAGCTACTTTATCCATGCAAAAGAAACACTTCTTTGCATTATGATAGAATTTTGATTTTAAAAGATTAGATAATTTTTACATGCTCATCTAAATTTTTACTATTGATCATAATATCATCATAATAAAAAAAACTACGAATTTTCTAATAAAATCACATCAAACATTGGTTTATTAATATTATAAAAGTATTAGGTACATTAGTTAATTTAAAAAATATCACTAACCACTCATATAAACCATATCTTGTATTAAAGGTTGTTTTTACTCATCACCTTTTTTTACTCTAATTTGATGATATCCAATTTTCAAATTAATTTCTAAAAACACACAAGAGCTATGTAACTTATTAAGCATATCATTTAATATAGAAATGAGATTTCAGTAGTTTGTTGTTATTTTATTGACAACTTAATAGCCAACATACATCCTCTAAAACCCATCCTTTTTAGAGATAAGTAAGATTAGTGGAACATATGGACTCATGCTCTCTCTAACATACCCCTTTGACATCTCAACTTCCTTTTGAAGCTCCTTGATCTCCCCTAGGTTACTCATATATGCTAGTCAATTAAGAATAGTAGCATTAAGTATGAAATCAACTTTATATTTAATTTTCCTTATTTATTAGTGGTAAATTGTTAAGAATATTATCCAAAAATACATTGTAGGAATCCTACAACAAAGAAATAAAAATAATAGCCAAGGAAATATCAAGATTTGTATTATTAAAAGAAGCCTTTTTGTTCAAAAGTATAATTATAGGTTGAGTTTTATTCTTTGGCTATGAGTAATTCCCTTATCTAATGAATCAACTTATCACTCAACCTATACATGTCCATTTCTAGATTGCTATGGATGTAATTGTTCCTTTCTCACAATATGACATAAACAGATGTAAAATCAGTCTTTTGTAAGACAGCAACCTTGTCTAAACTTTTTGTCCAACTAGTTGCCTATTCAATGATCAATTTCCAAGCATTCACATTACAATATAATCCCAGTTTCTGTTGGACTATGGACCAAATTGTTTGGAAGAAAACACACTTGAAGAAGAAATGTGCAATAGTTTCTAGTTCAATCTGACATAGAACACAAATTTGGTTCTGGTTGCCTCCACACATGTCTTTTATCCAAAGTTAAGACAAGGCTACTAGCCAACAAGTTGTAGAGGCCTTACGAGCAACGGAATTACTTTTTATTTTTCACTTTAGACATTCTTAGACCGAAAGACGACAAATGATATAGTAGCTGCCAAATGATATTCTAGTTAAGGTAGTCTCTTGGAGCTTTTAGATCTGAATTCTTGGGCCGTATGTGTATCACTTCTAAGTCGAAGGTCTCTCAATCTCTTCAAGTCTTCAAAACTAATTATCAAGGCTGTTCTCAATGTTTGGACTTCAAAACTTAAGTTAGACTATAATGTATTAAGATAAAAGTTCTAAAGAAGTATATGGATGGTTATCCACATAGACAGAGTTTGATGGACTAGTGATGTACTGAGCCTCTAAGATTTAAAAAAATTAAATATTAT
>JANIHY010000008.1:27827432-27839037 GCA_027479065.1 Erythroxylum brevipes | reverse complement strand
TTCAAACAAACATATTTGTTACTTTAAAAAAAATTATATAATTTCTACCATTTTGAATGAATTTATTACTTAAAAAAAAACAAACAAACCCATTATCTTAAAGTTTTAAGTTGAGATATAATATCATAACTATATATAAGCTCACTTAAATCTTATCCAATTTTCAGATAATGCCATATCGAAAAATGTTTCTGGCCCCTCAGACAATGAATTACTATCCTCGAGACCAACAAGGTTCCAGTCAAAAGTATCACAAATTTACTGAATTTTGTAACTTGCTGGACTTTCTTCGAAATCTGCAAAGATTCACTTCTTCAAAATCCACTCATCTCTAGTGTTCTTTGGCTAATATACACACTCCAAAATGATCCAAGAAGGCAAATTAATAAACTACGTATCTCCTTTGAACTTGTGCTCTTAGAATACGTTTAACATTTTCCAAAAAACTTGTTACTGGATTTTCATATCTTCTACGATCATGTACTGAGCTAGCAGGTCCAGGGAAGTTAGGCACCAGAAAGGACTGAGTAAAACTGGGCACAAAAGGCTGCTCACAATGACCTCTTGGCTCCAAGCCTACAACGCAAAGAGTTATGGCAAGGACAACAGTATAGATCTGCGAACATTTGATTCCTGTTAGTTTCAATTTTCTTTTCCAGGAAAAAAAAGAAAAAGAAAATTGAGGTAATGATCACATCGTAATTACATATATCAGACCCATCTCTTATCACAATATTTAACATGATGTGTATGTTTTTCAAGTTCATGTTTCTTTTCTGGAAAATAATAATCCAGTGTGTTGGCTAATGAAAATTATGCTTACCTGTGCGGCCAATGTCAACAGGGAAATCCAGCAACACATCTTTACCTGGAATATCACAAAGCTCTCAAGATCCTTCATGTTCTTGTCAATATATGCTGTTATTTCCTGTCACGACAACGGTGTGTAATATGAACAAGCCTTGAACAGAAATATTAGAGGATTAAAAGAATTTCTCCATCAGTTAGCAACCTAAAGTGATCTCCCGGAACCAAGGTAGCAGGCCAATAATATAACACCAAACGGAGATTGTGCATCAGTCTGTTAGGACAGGTTTCAACTTCCATATGCGACAAAGTTACGTGGAGATTTAGAAATCTACAGATTCTTAACGGTGATTTTCAATAACCATAATATAGTGCCAATTTAATTGAAGAATCCATAAAATGTTCTGCTTTAAGGAGTTACACTTTCGTCAGAGGACAATGTTATCTTTTTTATAGTCGAAAAGCTGTGTTAGCTAGAATTAGGCAACTTCAGACAACTGATACAGGTGCAGTAATGTATCAGTGGACATGGAAGCATAACTAGGCAAAGTTCCAATGAATTACGTGTCCTCCTTTTAGAGATTACCTCCCACTAAGGAATCATTAATAGATTGACGTATTCTTAACAACTTCACCACTTGACACTTACAGAAATGCAGCAGGAAAAAGTCAAGCAAGCATACCGCTTCCCAGTCTATCTTGAAGAAAATTGAGATGACGGCAGCAATTTCAATGATCAGAAGGCAGCAGATGACAATAATGTACTAAAAACAAGGTCAAGGAGTAAACTAACATAAAGACCAATCTGTATACATAATCACGTATAAAATCCAAGGAAAGGGTCTAGAGAGCTCTTTCTTTGGTTTAAAATAAGTATTGTAAGAGATATAATTACTGCTTAAGCACATCATGCAAATTAATAAATCTCTGAGATCAAAATCATCTTGTTCCGGGAGCATTTCAATAAAGAGATCAGTAGTTCCAGGTAAGGAATGAGACTGAAGCTGAAAAAGAAAGGATACTACACAGAGAATGGAGTTGCTCGTACAATTAGTTACCATATGGCCATAAATGGTGCTCAAGCAGACAGCAATTCCCACTCCTAAAATTCCGATGATAAACCTGAAAAAACATAAATAATGCTCGTTCTCCTTTCATCACGGCAATACTTGTGCATGTAGGCAAAAGAAAAGGACAGGAACCGATTGCGTACAGAGCACCGACAAATGTTTTCCAACCGAATGTGTAAGGACACGATTGGCATGTGTCACAAGAAAACATAACAATGTGTTCTCTTTATTTAATTAATGCGCTTCGCGCACGCGTAAATATCCAATTAAAGAAAACCAAGTAAATAAGCAGAAATTGATCTTTTTCAGTAGAATAGTATTACAGTAACCTATAACCACGAAAACTTCCCAAAACGGAGGGACCATAGGGATACATCATCATGGATACGATAATGCAAAAGGAGTTGCCACTTTCACACTTTTATAGTCAAAAACAGCATGAATCAGAACTAAAAATAACAAATCTAGTTATAATTAACTGGTTTATACATACTAAAGAACATGATTCTGGGAAAGAAAGAAATGAGGGGAGAGAGAATATACCACGGTCTTGGAAGACTGGAGCCAGAAGGCAAAAGGGCAAGACTTTCACTCCATCTCTTTTGCAGCCAAAGTGAGTAGACAATCATGGCAGTTCCAAAGATGAGCATTATAAGATTCATTATCCTCGTTGACCTTTGCAGGCAACATCTAGCACACCTTGTCATTGCTTATCCAGTCGTTACCTCTCCTAAGCCATCGCTATAAATGGTAATTATTAACGTTTTTGCCAAACTTTGATCACGCTCAAGCTTGAAACTGTTCTGGTTTTTGGTCACCTGGAGCTTTGAAACATGGGGTTATTATGAAGAAGGGCAGGGGGTCTTTGAGTGGTCCGCTCGAATAATATTTAGAGCATTGAAACGTGTCCTTTTTGTTTATGATTAATAAAGAAAAAAAGAGTCGCCCCGTTGAAAGTTAGATGCGTTGAGGTAGCGTTGAAAGTGGCTGGGAGATTCAAGGAGGCCACTGGTTGAAGTCTGAATTGTACTCACCTAACTTTCAAATACACAAACAACGACTTTAGTGGTTCTGTCATTTTGGTGACAACAATGTCTGGTAGAAAGTAAGTCGTCCATTTGGATCCTCCAATTACTTCCTGCTGAAATGTACCAAAGATACTTTTACACATTAATATTGCCGGCAAAGAGCTCGGATATTCTGTCTAATTTTATTGTCTTATTTTATCTTGTAAATTTCAGTCATTTATTTACGTGAGTTTTGTATAAATTTTGCATAAATGAATGCAAAAATTGTATAAATAAATAGTTGAGATTTATGAGACAAGATAAGACACTATAATATTAGATAGAAGATTATGTCCCGCCGGCAAAAATAGACAGGAGCTCGGTGGATATCAAATTAATGTGATCTTTTGTGATAAATTTGTTCTTGAAGATTATAACAAAACAAAATGTGATTTTAGTATCTGATTTGAAATACAATTACAATTTTTTTGTGAATTTTAAAAACTATATCATTGTTGATCGTTTGAGAAGATAAACTAATTCAAAAGCATGCAAATTACTGCACCTTTGTATTAAATAATTTTCATGTGTTAGCTGAACGAACATTGTTATTTATAATAAAAAAGATAAGAAAATTCTTTCTCTCCAAAAGATAAAATAATAAGATGAGTATTTAAAATTTGCAGATTCAAAGTAAATTTAATTACGAGTTTTACTTATTTTAAAATTATAGATAAATCAAAATTAGTTTATAATATTGAACAAAAATTATATTAACATTGGGCTCAAAATGTTTTTATTTATTATTGCGAAAATTAGTCCTGTTACTTGAGAAGTCTGCATTTCTTTCCACCACACATGGTGGATTAGACAGGAGGTTTCTAAAATTTTGAAACGTCGCATCAGGTCGAGAGGAAGGCATCCTGATTTCTTGATTCAAGTACATTGTCATAAAAGCAAAATGGTCAATTTTGAATTTTTTATTACCAAATACAAGTTTAACCATATCATTTACCCTTCATTCCTGTTTATTAAATGTCGTGTTGATTGATAATTTTTTATATTTTTATTTTTGGGCTTCTAGTGTCACTTTATTATTGGCATGGCAAGGTAGAATTCACTTACCTTGCTTTATTTATAATTGTGGGAACCATCTTTTTTAATTAAATATTTCTTAACTTAAACAAAAATTAACTTAAACATGTTAACAAGCATAACGATCTCACCTTGCTGTGTTTTGTTTAGCCTTTGTCTGAAATCCCTCCCTATCTCATCGTCTTCTATTTCTTCGTTTTGGAATCGTTGATCATCTAGAAATCATTACCGTTTAGAATTCCTCACTTTCTCATATTCCTTAGTCGCTCTCATTCGTTGCTATCATTACAAGGTTTGGAGGCGCTAGATTGGGAGAGTATTTATTGCAAGCATCATCGTTTAAGAGTCGCTCTCATAAGTGAGTGTCTATGAAATTTGGTTTAGCATTAGATGAGTATGACCTATTTTGTTCTGTTCTATTCACTATCCAAAATCCTTTCGTATGGCACGTTTTGTTCTTTCTTTGTTCTGTTGTGTTACTTACAAAACAGATGAAAGAATATTCTTTAATTGTGTATTTATGCTTTGTTTGTTTAAATTACGTCTATTGTGATGAAATAGGTCATAAATTTGCTTGGGCTTTCCATAAAATGCTTGATATTAAACAATTTGAATGTGATAGTAATAGTGAAGTCAATCATGTGAAGTGTATGTCAAGTTAGGTAATTTGATAATTTGATTATATTTGGAGCATGCATACATATGGCGGAGTTTGTACCAAGTTTACATATTGAAGACTTAAAATCAATGCTTTATTAGCACAAGAATACATATGTAATATTTGTTCATCTAGTTCTTTGCTTCTCTAACATTATGACTGCCCCAAATATATTGACTTATTATGCACTGAAACATGTAAAATTATCACCTTTTACAGATTGCTTGTGGTATCTAAGTAGCACTTCTTTAAGATACCAATTCTTTAAATTGGAGGCTCAAATCATGGCCTCTTAGCTATTGAAAGGATGATAATTTTGTTGATGAAATACCTTATCTAGATTCCCTTATGTGTGTGGAATGAGTGACTACAATTGATGACTTCTCCTGATTGTTTCGTGACTGTTACCTTCATTGTTTGTTGGTAAAGCACTTTTATAATGCATTTCGCTCTTTTTGGCAATAATACCATCAACGTTTCACTTATTACTTTCTATTCACGTGTTTTATAAAAGCATAAAATGCTTAACTCCTTTCCTTCAAAATTTAGCCTTGCAAAGAGGTTTTTAGAAATATATATTGGACCATAAGGTTTCTTGGCTTTCTTAAAAAGATTGTCCTCCTTTTTTGTTTAACCATAGAACTATTTTGTGAAATGCACTTTTTTGTAAATATGCAGATTCTAGATGGAAAAACCTTAGGGACATCAATATCAAATGACTTCATGAATTCTATTGCTAATCTTTTCATACTTTTGCCTTTTTTGGTTTATCAAACTTTGTTGTAAATTGTGAAAGCTCCACTTTCAACACATTAATTCTTATTTAGAATTTGTCAATAATGTTCACCTAATGTTAGAAAAAATTACAAAAATGGTAGCAATATTAAAATGAAATTGATAAATACAAATGCTAATCATCTTATAGATAATGATGTTATTCTAAAATAAAGAACAATTAGCAAGCATATAGTTGTAAGAAAGTCTCAATGCTATAAATTTTATCTATATAATCCTTAACCTTAGATCCATCATGTCTAATAGAAGCACTTGCATATGTTGGAATGTCAAATGTGAGTAGGAATCCCACATTGAAAAGAGATAAAACTAGTAAAAGACATGTAAATGGAAAGGACCAATAATCCTAATGCCTTAAGATTTTGGGTTAAAGTGTGGTGTCAAAGCCCACAAGTATGTTTCATCACTAGGCCCATGATATATATCTCCCATACAAGTAGGCTCCCTAGATCCAACAATTGGTATCAGAGCCGATGGTTCGACAAGGGATGAGTATAGAGATGGTATTCGGATTCCGTGGTTGCCTCCCCACAAAGAAGAGCAAGGAGACTTCTGATGGGCCCAGACCGGTAGAGTAGAAGGGCTCTTTATGACATCATATACTTGAGCTACTAAGCAAAAAGGCTTTCTCTCAAGGGAGAGTCTAAGTCCAATGTGGAAGTTCACACTTGAGAGAGAGATTGTTGAAATGTCAAGTGTGAGTAGGAATCCTACATTGAAAAGAGATGGAACTAGTAAAAGACATGTAAGTGGAAAGGACTCATAAGCCTAATGTCGTAATATTTTGGGTTAAAGTGTGGTGTCAAAGCTCACAAGTATGTTTCATCACTAGGCCCATGATGTAGATCTCCCATACAAGTGGGCTCCTCAGATCTAACAGTATATCGATAGGAATTTCCAATGATTTTCTACTTCATATAGGTGTAAGTTTGTTTCATCCATATGTTGTCCAAATTGTATGTATTCAATTTCAAAAACTCTCTCACAATTGAAATACATGCTTCTTTTCTAAATTTTTCTAATTTAGTTATGATTCTTGGACAAATGTTGTCAATGTACTTTCCATCTCTCCTTTTTATGAAATCTCTTTATCATAACCCTCTACATCATCACAAGTACAATTGAGATAGGTTTGTCTTGAATCTTTTTAATATAGGCATTGAAATGCTTAGACTAATTTTTAATAATCATATCACACTTTATTCTCAAAATTTATGTGTGTTTACATGACATACTCAGTAGATTTCATTTTTAGCTAATCATATATTATCTTATTATCATCTTTTAAGTATGCATATGGAATCATTATCATAGATTAATATAATGGTGAGTTCAAAGTCAGGAAATATCGTTTGTTATTGTGGGCTAAAGGCCCCATTAAGGACTTCATAGAGTGATCATAATCCTGGCCAGAGATTTTATGGATGTCCCAATTATCTGGTGAGAATATATTGTTATTTGATTATTGAAGTTGAATGTTAAACTTATGTTTTAAGTATTTTTTAATGATATTGAATGTTTTAGGTTTAGAGATGCAAGATTTTTAAATAATACAATGAAGAATTTACTAAGAGAGTCGTTAATATGATTCAAATTTTAAGGAGTGGATTATCAATGTTAAAGAAAGAGGTTGAAAGAAGCACAACTAAGGAGTTTGAAAAAAAATGAAGCTTCTGAATGAAGACATAAATTTATTGAGAAAAGAGAAAAAAGAAATTAAATGTATGTTAATGAACATTGTAATAGGATTTATTATGGTTCTAGAACTTTTTATTTGTAAGTATGTTATGGGGATATTATATTGAATTTCAACAATATAATAGTCAATATTAATTTCCAGTATATTATGAAAATTTTAATTTTGAAATTTGTATATGAATTAAGTAATAAAGCAAAAACAATACTATTATATATAACCAATAGAAAATGAATAATTAATTCGTTGTCAAATATGCAAGAAAAGTAATGTAAAATAGAGATAAGGATAGAAAGAGAGAGGTTGTGTAACATCTCATATTAATTTTGACCATATTTATATTATATGTAAACAACACAAATATTCGTATGTAAACAACACAAATATTCATATGTATACAACACAAATATTTACATTGTATGTATATAACTAATCAATATTTGCTTCATTTGTACTTGACTGTATAAGATCAACATTCTCCTTCTACTTGCTTCAGCTTGTAATTATTGTGAAGTAACATTGAAACGTCCTTTTAATTGTAAACCCCTTGGCTGAAATGATAATTGAAATGTGTGTGGGTTAACATCTCCAAAGTTCTTTTATTATCATCTCCAAATGTACCAACTTTGAAAGTGGAAGATAAAATATTAGAAACACACTTTGTAATTATTTACACTTAGAAATATTGATAAAAAAACACATTGTTTACATTATTGTTTTGTTGGCTCAGTACAGAATAATCATCAACCAAATTCGCATCGCTTAACTATAGTTATAATGAAAAAAACTTTGTTAGTTGTTACAACCAATAATAAGTAATATAAAATTGAAAACTAGTATACCTGTGAAGTTACCTTTATTCTAACCTGATCAACATAATGATAAACATTAGTAAATATATGTTCATAAAACTATATTTATATGATTGAAGTAAGGTGTACACAACTGGAACCTGCTTCTAAAGCCCAGCATTCGGAGACATTTAACAATCAAAACTCATTGCAAATTTTCTTAAACAATAAAAGCGTATGCGAAAAATCGATAATCAAAATGGACCAATTTATTTAAAACAATTACAATCACAAAGATGCAAACATTATTGAATACATCAGAGTTTCAATAATCACTTGGGCTCATTACAGAGCACAATGTTTGTTTTCATAATATCCTTACAATTCAAAAATCACCCCTTTAGATTATTACAAGATACAAAATACAAAATACACATGATACAATTGAATGCTTATGCTTAAAATGATTCTAAATTACAAAAGTTCCTGAACTAACTTAATTACAAAAGTCTTTAACTATCTTGAAGTTCCAATGCCCTACAAAGATCGCTAATCTTCTCTTTCTGCACCTGAGGAGGGAAGCGTGGGGTGAGCTACACAGCTCAGTGGCTAATATATTCATAGCCATTGTTAATTGACTAAATTCACACATATGTATGTATATATATATAGCATTCATCAAATTTAGTTCAAATCACATAACCGCTCATAACATATAACATTCAATATGCTTCATACTTGACAATTTAAAGATGCAATGCACAACAAATGGCTCAAGGGTTCCATGAAACAGAATGAGAACATCGAAATTTACCCCATGAACAGAATGAGTTCATTTTTCGGAGCTCATATGCCATAAGCAGGCAGCCAGGAGAAGACTCTTATCGACATGCACGTGACGAACAAAATGGTTCCACTCTCTCCCAAACAAAAACACATAATCATGCTCAGAATTATTTTACTAAAATGCTTTTATACTTTCAAACCTTTTCTTTCATCTTTCATATTCTTTCCATTTCTATATATACAAAGTGCCACGACATATTTCAAGGCATAACATTGATCAAAATCACAATTTAATTACATCAAGATATTATGCTTCTTTGACGGTATAACATAATCAAAATCATCATGTATTTTCAACAAGTCAATTTCAAACAATTTAATACATATCCACACATAGGCAAGAATTTGCCCAATCACACAATAACTGTAAATATATTATTCACCTAATTCGCTTGCAAAAATCTAAATCAAAGTTGTCTTTCTCCTTTCTTTTGGGTAGGATTCTCTTAACTCCCTTGATTCTTCACCAATTAAAGAGATCTTTATCGCAAAGAGAAGCTTTTCTCTTTCTCTTCCTTTTTTCTTTCTTGAACAACTCCAAAATCTTTTTTGAAGACTAAGAAAAGTTAAACCCTAGCTTGTTTTCTCTTCTTTCTCTCCTTCTCTCCTTCTCTTTGTATTTCTCTCTCTTTTTCATGATACTCTCTCTTTTTCTCTTCAATTTTCGTTCTTCTTTCTTCTTCAAATGCAAGACAACATTTCTTCTTCCACTTATGCCCTTAATGATTGAGAAATGTCCCATTTTCCCTTCCATTTATGCCTTATGTTTTTTATATTTAAGTGTCTTGCCAAAAGCACCCTTAAATATTTTGACATAACTCTTTTTTCTAGAAAAGTATTCTCCCTTGTCTTAAGTTTCCAATGACATAAAAATCAATCCATTTGGTTCAAAAATCTGAAAGTTAGGCCCAAACATTTCAGATTATTGTTAGATTGAAACAGTACATTATACCCAACTTCCATCCAAAAATCGAAAGTCCTAAAAACTGAAATAGATTTCAACTTCTTCATACCATTTGTAGCTCAATGTCTCTAGTTTAGCTTGAAATAAGAACCATCTCATTTGGAATCCTATAGATCTAGATATATTCAAAATATCGAAGTATGTCTAGTAAATATCCAATTCCCACTCTTGCAATTGATACCCTTTGTTTGATTCAATCCATCTTTTTCAAATCAATACCAAAAGCTATAAAAACCTATTGATGGATAGAAAAATGTTTTAAGAAACTATTAGTTCAAGAATTACTTCATTTGGAGATCTAATAACAAAATTATGCTTGAAAGAATCAAACAAGGTTTGGTCCTTAATCATATTGAACTTGTCTTAGGACAAATGACATAACTCTCTCTACAGATATCCGATTAAGATCATCTTAGGACAATTTCAAAAAGGACCTTGAGATCTAAAACTTTGAAGAGACATTGAGGCCAGATTTTATCATTTGAAGGGTCAAAAGGGACCAGAAGATAGGATGAAACGAAGCCAAAGGAAAAACTAGACGAATGGGGAAAATTGCCATAACTTTCCCTGAAGATATTAGATTTGTGTGTTCTTTATATGGTTCGAAAGAGGACTTCAAGATCTACAACTTTTGTAAAGACCTTAAAGATAGATTCTATCGTCTAAAGAGTCAAAAGTGGAGCAAAAATAGGCATAGATGAAACCAAATGGAAAAAACAGACGAATGGGAAAAAGTAGACAAATGGGAAAATTGTCATAACTTTCCCTATAGATATCAAATTTGTGTATTCTTTATATGGTTCGAAAGAGAACTTCATGATATACAACTTTTAAGAAGATCTTAAAGACAGATTCTATCTTCTAAAAGGGCCAAAAGTGGAGTAGAAAATAGGCACAGACGAAACCAAATGATAAAAATAGACAAATAGGAAAAAGTAGATGAATGGGAAAATTGGCGTAACTTTCCCTAAAGTTATCTTATTTGTGTTTTCTTTATATGATTCGAAAGAGGACTTCAAGATCTACAACTTTCAAGAGGATCTTAAAGACAGATTCTATCTTCTGAAGGGTCAAAAATAGAGCAAACAATAAGTACTGACGAAACTAAATGAAAGAACAAAAGGTCAAACATAGAAGAAGCAAAAGACAGAAGATAGCAAAAGACAGACAACACGTCATCATAGACGACACGTCATCACAGATTACATATCATCACAAAACAAGCAAAACACAGACGACGCGTCATCACAGAAGAAACAAAATACATACGACACATTAGCACAAACGACACAACATCACAGAAGACACATCATCACAGAAGACATGTCATCACAGACGACACGTCATCACAAAAAACACATCATCATAGAAGAAGCAAAACATAAAAGAAGCATAACGCAGAAGATACATCTTCCCTTATAAGGACCATAACTTTTGAATCTAAAGTCTAAAAATTCTATACTATATATCGTTAAAGAGCTAAAAAGATAATCTACAACTTTTTAGAAGACACCTTTCTCTAATTTAGCCTAAAAATTCCAGAATTGCCCTCGAATTTAGAATACAAACTTTACATTCATCCACCAATGTACTACACCTAGTTCCCAACTTCATGAAAAATTTTGAGATTCTCAAAATTAGAATTTAAATTTGATGTCTTCATAAGAAATGTTTCCATATGTTTGTAGTCTAATACAAATCAAGAATCATCTTGTTTAAATAAGTAGAGAAAAAGTTGTGGCTAAAAGACTGAAGGATACTCTGAGAATATTTTCCAGATCAACCACCCATTTTGTTTTACAATCTTTCCTTAACACAACTCATACCAAGATCACCTTTTCTACTTCATTTACTCCTCATTCTCAACTCCATTTCA
>JANIHY010000008.1:27808380-27827332 GCA_027479065.1 Erythroxylum brevipes | reverse complement strand
TCGAAGGGAGTTAGTGCATCCTGCGTGAGGGCTCTCCTACTCCCTAGACGCGTCTACTGATCACTGTACACTGTTTATGCTCTCGTTCACAACACTGTAATAAAATGGGAAAGAGTCTCATATGCATTGCATATTTATTGTGATGGATTGAATACTGTGATTGGAAAATAGGCAAGGATGCATGCTATAATTGCTATAACTGAATTATGAATTTCTGAATTTTGTGATTGCATGAGAAACTGTATATTATTATATGATATCTGAATGAGTTATTGTGATATGCTGTACGCTATTTGCGTAATGCATGAATTGAGTGCACCATCGATGATGGTTTCTCATTGAGTTCGCAAACTCACCCAAAATTGCATTTATTTTTCAGGATCGATAGTTTAGACTCCTAGCTCCAGGGATAGACTTTTCCTGCCGTGTGAGGGCGTTGGCAAGAGAAGTGATGGCACACAGTCGATCAACTGGGATTGATTTTGGGGATGACTTAGTATAGACTTTTGTATCAGTTTCCTTTTTGGAATTATGTATTTAGACCGTAGGGAACTGATAGACTTGTCTATATTTCTGTTTGATGTTATGAAATGAGAAAGGTATTTTGTGGTTTCAAAATTTAGTGATTTTTAATATTGCGGTTTTATTATTTTGATGCCATGTGGATTATAGTATTGATCGAATCGTAGTGCACCCTTATCGTCGGATATGTATCGAAAGGACCTATGAGCGTCCTGGTGCGTACCCTATGGTAAGGGGGCGCTACACATCATCTAGTCAAAGTTAGGCTTTTTGAGGCATCCATAGGTGAATTAAAATTAAATTTAGTCACTAGCATAACTAAATCATAAATAAAGATCAACAAAAGTAATTTGTAGAAATATATCCCATTTTATAAACTAAACAAATCAATCTATATAAAAATAAAAAATAGGATATTCTTTATCTAAACATAGAAAAGTGTTTAGCCATAAATCACAATCAAAATAACAAAAGCATTATATAAAAATAGGAAAACCTAGTAGATGTGATTATGTATGGATCTTGATTCTTTGATGAAAAAATCCTTGAAATTAGCATCCGATGGTTTCTATGATCTTTTGATGACTAAACTTCATATTTCCTTTAGAATAAAGACACAATCTATAGTATTGCCATACCCCTAAGCCATGTATCTTTTTGTTTATCTTATAATTAACACATTGTCTCTAGAACACTTATGCCCCATACCATGAATCCTTCTATTTCTTTTGTGATTAGTACATGATCTTTAGTATAATTGAGACTTAAGTTGCGTTGCTCTACAAATTTTCTTTAATACCACAGTCTCTCTTTAGGTTGTGTTCTAAATTGTGTCTCTTGAAGCGTTTGATCCATATAGGACAAATGCCTAAGATCGATTGTGATCCTCTAAGAATTTTGATTTTCTTCATTTTTGTGAAATAGTTTTTAATTATTGAATAATCTCATCCCAATATCAACTTATCAAAATTATCTAAAAGAAAAAAAACTAAGTAAAATAGTTAATTTTACATGAAAATCAAACAAAAAACCTAAAAAAAATATGCATATTTTTCATTCACATTAGAGTTAATTTCTCATCTTTTATAATTAATTGATTTCACTAAAATATCATTACGGATCTAATTAGGTAATGAAAGGGTATTAAAAAAATTAAAATTTTAGAACTTTAACCTTACATAAGTTAGTCTTTAAGGCTAGGATTAATGAATTTAACTCATTTTGTTAATGGTGAAGCTGAAGTTTTAACTAACCTAATTTTCATTGTTTAAGCTCCCTACATGCTTATTATTACCTTATTTTATTCTCTTTACTTCTATTAGAATTAATTTACTTTAGCTTAATAGATTATTTGATTTAATCATCTAGATAAAGTGTATAAGTTCAAGGTAGGAGTTTACTAGTCATTGTAGAATTGACATTTAATCCCCTTTGGGGAGGCCACTTTATTACCTATTGTAATTGGTGAAATTTCTAGCTTCTTTTTACATGTATTTAACTTGCATCAGATCGATGTGTTTGTCCCATAACGAATATTTTGTTTTTGGTAAAACATAGATTGTTGATGATTATAGATTAAAAAAATAATATTTAATTTTTTTCATATTGCTAACCATAAGGAAGTAACAATAGGAAAATCAATTAAGGAATGTTTACTTGATTATGTCTGAAATGGTTCTTTACCTTTACTATTGATAATGTTGATTCTAATGACCTAAAAAATAACTATTTGAAAAATGAAATATATCTAGGGATAATAAGTTCTTTAAAATGAGTTAATATATGTCAGATGTTGAGCACATATTTTAAATCACATTATTCATAAAAGTTTAAAAGAACAACATGAACCAATCATTAGAATTGGAATTGTGGTGATGTATATGATGTCTTCTCTATAAGGCTTAACATTTTTATGAAATGTGTTGGGAAAGAAGGAATTAAAAGAAAAATCATCTATTGTCTTAATGTAGAAACAAGGTGAAAATTAATATATTGAATGCTTAGAATTTTTCTTAAGCTTTAGCCATTAAAAAGATGATAAGAAATCATTTTTACAATATTTTAACGGTGATAAGACTAAGGATCCTCCAAATAAAAAAAACATTAATGTTTACCTAAAGTTGCTCCTTTTAAGCTTTCTCACTTTAACAATTGTTTTCTTTTAACAAGAAATGTTGATGAGGAAATGATAAAAGATGGTGATACTATATTTTCTTTTCAATTAATAACAAAAGAAAATTTGAATTATATATTTTTCCTTTGAACTTAAAATATAGTCATTGCTAGTTACCTTAAAAATATTTTTTAATATTATTAAAAAGGTTGAAAATATTTTTTGAATAATACTATTGATTGAATAATACTAATAGTGAAGTAATGGTATAAGTATGGTCAAAAGTTGCCATTACAAGCTAATAACAAAGAAAGATTAGACACTAAAGTCTTGCCTAAATTAGGATAATCAAACCAAAAGATGGATAAAGTTTCCTCATACAACTTCCCTAACTTGGAAGTATGTTACATGTGATGTCTTTAAAAGCTTATTGAAGGTATTATCTAGCAAACTATTATTTGGTTCCCTAACATTTTTCAATCCATTAACTAATATTAAATCAACTTAAGAGCTGTTGGACCTTGCAAAATTGAAAGTTGATTGTTGTTCCCTTATTATTAAACTCAACATCTCCATTGAACCATGCTATTCCTTTTTTTTTAAACTTACTTTTGAAAACAGTGTGAATCCTTTCCTTCCAAATTTCATATATAATTTTTCCAAAGGATATTATGAAGTTAGTAGATTGCTTCTTAGTTCTGCAACTTCTCAAAGTGATTTATACTATAATTTTTGGCCATCTTTAAGCAATGAAAAAGAGTTTACATCTATGCAAAACCTTTTGACATAAGTACAAAATCCACATTGGAAGGCTACATACTTAATGGTTTCAAAAACTAAATGGTTGAGAGTGAAGTTATTAGTAATGATAATATTACTGTAAATTCTACCCATCGTGGTTAGTCGTTCTTTGATGGCTAATTATAGGATGAATGAAATATTAGGAATGACTTGTTTGAATCATATTAGTTTATGCCAATAGATTGTAGGGACTTTATAACTTAAGGCTTGTCTGCAAAAGACATTAAAGTATTTTCTTGAGGGGTGTCTTAATCAGATGATAAAGTCTTTACTGTTGGATTCTCATCAGTTCTCCTTGAGCTCCTTGGATGATATTGAATATGCTCTCCTTAAGACTCTCTCTTACTGAAGCCTCCTTCGTGATAGTTCCCCTTAAAGTTAAGAAATCACTACTTTCAAATAAAGGCTCTAGCTAGTTTCCCTTAAAGTTGAGAAATCACTACTCAATTAAAGGCCCTAAATTACTCCAATTATTATACCATAAAATTTTAGAGGAAACATCCCCCAATATGTACTTGAAATTCACTCTCATTTGTTGCTTTAATTTAAGGCTATGGAGCATAGTATAAAAAAAGTTATATTAGATAAGCAAAACTAAAAGTTTTTGTGCACAAGGTAGTGAGAATGAATCCATTTAACCTCTAAGGATTCTTTATTAACCAAAATTTTCCAAATTCTCTTGACTATTCGAACTCTATTGAGTAGTTTAATTGGTATAATGATAAGTCCCTGTTCATTTCTAGGTAAGCAAACACTCCCCATCCCACTATAGTACTATAACCCTTACTAATATCTTCTCACCAAAGAAATATCTTAAACATCTTCTCAATAGTTTTGATCAAGATTTTCAAGAAAACTATATGAGATGACTAGTATACATGTATTGAGCTTAAAACAAAATTTATAAGTTAGATTCTGCTTATAACTGAGAGGCTCTTATTGAACTAACTATTAATTCTCCTTTTGAATGTTTATAATGAGAGGTGGAAAGTTCCTATAAGTAGGTGTTTGGTGGGAAATAAGTAACCCTAAATAAGTCAAAGGAAGTTGTTTGACTTGGAGTCTTGTTATATTTGAGATCCAAGTGGAGAAATAAGTAGTTGATGAAATAAAGACTTGACTCTTATCTTTTTTCATTACCAGGCTAGATAAGTATTTGAAAGTTTTTGTAGTTATCATTAGGGCACTTATGGATAGAGAATTAGGCCTTGAGAGTAGTAAGAGGTCATTTGTAAATGAATGGCTATAGGTGTTGATTCTCTTACATTTTTATGGAATTTAAAATTCCTTTCCTAGCTTATCAAATAATCTATGAGTTTTGACTGAACTTATATGCTTATGATGAAAAGATAGAGGGATAAAGCATCACCTTACCTCATTCCTTTAGCACCCTCAATGAGCTTTTACAGTACACCATTGACTTGTATCCTATAGGAGGTCGTAGTGATGCATTACTTAATCTAACTAGTGGACTTGAAGGGAATCTGAAAGCATTTAAGGTATTGATGGTGAAGTTCCAATTGATGAAATCAAATGCCTTGTGGAAATTAACATGGATTGCACAATTTATAAGTGTTCTCTATTGTAAATTTTTAAGAGTTCTTGGGACTCCTTGTGTTTGATTAATGATAGGCATTAAAACAATTGCAAGTCTTGAAGCCAAGTACTTTACAATGATTTTGTAGATTACATTATAGCATGAGATTTATCTAAAATCCTTCTAGAAGTAAGGCTTTGGTAGCTTTAGAATAAAACATAAATTTCTTATTAATTTCATTAATTATTCTTCTTCTTTTTTTTTTGAAAAACTCAAGAATAGCCCCTATCACAAAATTTCTATAAGAAAAGAGCATTAAGTCCATTAGGCCATAATGCTTTATTTGGTTTGAGAATAAATACGACTTCTCAACATCAAATACATTAAAAAGAAGGATTAAGTCATTTACATCTGCGGCATCTATATAGAATAAGAACAATTAGCAGATGAATCAAGTGTATTTGTGTAATAATCATATGTTTTTTTTCAATAAGTCAACATAAGAATGAACACTAGAACCATCTTCTCTCTAAATAGAAGTAATTCTATTATGGTTCTTCTTGGAAAGAATCGATTTATGGAAAAGGTTAAATTTTTTCACTATTATTGAGCCATTAGACTATTGATCTTTGTTTAAGAATTGAATAATTAACCTCCACATTTTGATATAAACTTATAGAGCTATCTTTTCCTCTTCTTGAGTTGCAACATTAGTAGGGTATTGATATAGGACCTGCTGAACCTAGTTAAGTTTGAATTTTGCATCAAGCACTATAAGATGTGTGATACTATACCTTTGTTGATTAAGTAGTTTGAGCTTTTCTTTAATCACATGCATCTTTCTCATGAAAATAAAAGAGTAAGAAAAACCTACAAAAAGTTAATAGTCCTTTAATTAAGCCCCTTTCAAATCCTTCATCATTCATTAGTTAATTGTTTAATACGAAGGAAAAGATTTCTTTCACCTTAAGATCTAGTTTAGGATAGATATTTGAATTTGATATAAAAAGAGAGGTTCGTTAAATACATTTATGGTCTTAGGAAAGATACTTAACCACTGAATAATGATCATTACTCGATTAAATTTTTTGCCTTGTTGCTTATTGCTCTAAGTGAAATAATATTAGTCCATATTTAGGATTGTAATTTTAATGCTTGTAACACATTCACATAATTCATTTAAGTGATCTCTAGGGTAAGCATTACCTTTTGCTTCCAAAGGATGTAAGGTACTATAAATTCACCTAGAACCATCCAAAGCCTTTGAATACTTGCTTGGATTTCCTATAGTTTGTTCCATTAGGATTTCCTTTGAAAGGCAAAGTTAGCAGTACAAACATAAGTTACATGAATCTCTTGTAAAATTTCTAGGTCTAAATGAAGAAGTTGGTTAGTGATTATGGAGTGAGATATTTCTTCCATTATTGTGGGAACAACGATTTGTGATAGTAGACCATTTATTACAAAAAAAGACAAAGCTGCTTGTAGTTTGCCTCCTTCAAGTTTGTTTCCAAAAGGCTAATCATAAAAGCTTTTTTTTTCCCCTTAAATAGTCTCAAAGAAGATTTATTGGTCTATAATACAAGACCAATGAAGTAAGGAGAAAAGCAGGGAGGAATGAGAGGAGACAGTTGAAGAGAGCGAAGAGAAGGATTCCCGGAAGTGGGGTCATAACTCATAACGAAGGTGAGTTGAAGAAATAAAGGACGAAAACTAGAAGGGTCCAACACGTGAGTACGGTTACAAGAGAATACAAGGCCAAGGAAAGGAACCAAAGAGGGGAGGATTTTAAAAGCTGTTACTAAAAATGGTAAATAAAAGAAGCTGGAAAGCTAGAGAGAAATAAAACAACTGGGATGGAGACACAGTAGAGCTAACAGACAGTAAAGCTAGCAAAAAGGAGAGGAGAGCAAAGAAGAAGAAGAATATGGACTATGGGCTATACTGCAATTATAGATGATTATGATAGTTATAAACAATATGGTTCTAAACCATAGTAACAATGTGTATTATATCAAAATGGCTTCAAAGGTGAACCCATTCAGCAAAGTTAAAATTAAGTAACTAAAATTTTATCGACTTTGACATGTCCTTACCCACTCCTTTTTCCTATCCATCGAATACTGAAATAAATACAAATCAACAGTCTCAATATAACCAACTCATGACTCATTTCATCTCTTCAATCACCACTTTTCCTCTTCCACCTACTTTCTTCTCCACTTTCACATTGTTTTTATTAACCTTGTCATCAATTGCTGAACTTTTTACTGCCCTTACCATTGCAGCCAAAGAAGACCACGTTTCCCCCGGCTGCTCATGGACCCAACACATCATGAAATAGATCTTCCTCTCACCAAGCTTCAGCCTACTCTTAAACTCTGACCTCCTCCAACTTTTTGAGGTTTCCTCTTTCAATTGCCTTTCCCCAGCTTGAAACAGTCTCCTCAGATCACAAAGTGAGCATAGTATAGCAGGAGCTCCTAATGACAGCAAGCTTACTACATCATTGATAACATTTTGTCCAAATTGCAGGCCACCCATATCCCTGTATTCAGAAGAACAAGTTCTCTCCAAACAACAAAAAAGAGCTTCTAGTACAGTTTCTGGCTGTCCAGCTAGACCTAAGACAGTGGAGATACTCAAAACTTCTAAAGCTGACCCTACAGCATCAGATTGCCAGTCTCCATTATAAAGCCGTAATGTGAAGCAGTAGCTAAATATTATATCAACTAGGTGCACAGGTAACAGTGGCGATGGCTCCGTGGAAATAAGCTTCTTGAGTGAGGGTAATGAAGTTTCAGGCCCAGGAGGAATATCACTAGCTCTATCGGTTGCGCCGTCATACTGGAGTGAAGATGATGATGATGATGTTTTTGTCTCAAGCGGTTGAATTAGTTGAGTCCCATCCTTACTGAGAGAGATTGTTCTGGCAGATGTCTTCAACCACCAAGGTTCCCATGGCTCAATCAACTTGCTAAGTTCTCCAGATGCCACAGCCCTTTGGAATTGTTTTTTCTCTTTTGCAGTTAGGTCATCAAAACTAACTGTACAGCCTATGACAAAGAAAGATAACAAATATATCATTCAAGCAATACAATTGAGAGAGATTAAAATGCTGTAACAAACACTAGACAGAAGCCTATTAGTTCAAAATAGTATTGAGATGGTCAAAGAATGGAAGTCAGAATTTGTATGACCACAAAATGAGGAAGACCATAAGAGTAGAATACAAAGAAACATACCAGACAAAACTTTTTGGACAATCTCCTCAGACAGGCCTGAATCTGCCAAGGAAATGGGACAATAAGGAATAAGAAGCAATGCTAAAACCTGTGAACACCAAGTAATCACCAACCAATACCTTGAAACTTGAAATTAATGATTCATAAAGATCATATGCAAAAGACACTGATGCCAGTTTACCTTGGTAGTAAATCTGCTCTAGAGATTCAAATGGCCATCATTTAAATTATTTGCAGGTACTCCTCAAACAAATAAAAAATATGTAAAGAAACAAGCATGATGTACTATCATTAACCACAAAAAGAGGGATTTTTGAGGATTTAACAATGATTACAATGACTAGAAAGCTATTAGATTAGCTTAAAACTTCAATATTTAAGCTGCGGCTCTTTATCTAATAACTAATAGAGTATAAGTTTAAGTAATGTAACCTAAAGGGAACAATTAAGAAGCAAGAACCTACCATCCTCATCCATACTATCAGTTTCTCGCTCACAATGAAATCGTTTCACAATGTCAAGCATCTTGTGTTTCATGTGGTCATCAGGTTGCATTTGTCGAAGTTCTTCAATCACATTGTCCCGCGTGAATGCCTCCGTACAACGAAAATTATGAGACTGAACAAGATTTACAGAGTATATAACTGAAAACATAAATATAATTTTAAAGCTAAAACAATCCGTGTACAACTGATATAAAATGAAAATAGATAGAAAATTAGAAACTTTATAGCAAATACTTTGTAGCAACAAAGAGAACAGTAGCGGGCGTTGCATCGAGGGCAAGTATACTGGGAGAATTGTTTCTGGCACCTGCCATGGCAATAAAAAATGAGTAAAAAAGAGGTAAAAAAAACAAAGATAAAATATAGAAGGAAGGAATGTAGTACACGTGGCAAATGCTATGTGAAGAAGGATTCAGACATGATGAAGCATTTGTATCGATGGAAGTCTCAGTCTCCTCCATTACTACACATCACCCAAAACAATTAGAGTATGATTAGGATAGAAGCAATAAGCCAAACATTACAAATATCGAAGGAGAAGGGCTCAACACACTTCAATTTATATATTAGACCACAGCACCATTGCTTTTTCTTTTCATTTCTATGTGAAAATGAATACAACCACACTTACGAAACTCAGTATCAACAGCTAATACAATCCATGGCATAATGAGTATCAATAATACGTTTGAAATGAATGAGACTGAAACTAATATTATCTTTCCTCTTAAACCATCCAACAGCATCATAGATTGAAGATTCAGATTGTGGATCTGATTTATTGACCTTCTAATCAGCATGATTGACAAAAATAACCTAATCAATGTTAATCTCAGATCAAAGTTTAATCCATCAACTAACCTGGATATGTATTGATATTTGCAACGGGGGAATAACAAGCAACTTGGTGGGATTAATTTTGCGATCGGAGAGATGAAGAAACCTGGTGGTAAGATGTGCCCGTTCAACTTATTGGTTTTCTGAAAAACAACACCGATTCATCAGCTAATCCAGCCCACATGTCATCTTGCTATATGCTGGCTGTTAGACTATATATTACAAGATAATTGTTTACAAATCTTCAATTAAATAAGGAGGTAATATTATTTGTGTAAATCGTTTATTAACTCTTGGTTTTACTCATTAAAATTTTGATAGAACTGTGGTTTAACAACCTTAGCAATTAAAACAAAGCAAGAAGCAAAAGATGAAATCACCACTGACACCTGATCCTTACTCTTCTAGATAATCAAACTGTATAAACAGTGTAGCCAAGTATAACTGCGTTGCACAAAACGGAAATCGAAAAGTAAAACAGTAAATTCAAAGTTGTAGGCATGCAATGAAAAAGAAGAAAACTTAATTTGTACTTGACATAAAACTTTTCTGTTAAAGAAATCCCAGCCTGGAACATTTACAAAGAGGTTTTGTTATTGGCTATATTATCAGACAAGTTGATGATTTTTTCAAAAAGTCCTTGCATTCAAACAAAAGAACAAAAAGCAATGTCCTAAACCAGTTACTGAAAGCCACAAAAATGATGGAGAAAATTAGCATGTAAGGACTTCTATTTTGAATATTGAACAGATCATGGGGAAACAAACAAACTTCAACGGAATCTTGGTTGCAAATATCATAACTTTGAACAAATAAAATGAGAAGAAAATAATAAGAGTTAACTTTTCCACTTTGAAAGCCCAAAAAACTAAAAAACCCCTCAACTGGGAACTTCTTACTGGCATTTCTCCAAACAGTTAGTAAAAAGTTTTTGCTTTATCATTTACTTTGAAAACTCACAGTAACTCCAAAGAAGAGGGGCATGCATCGAACATAACTTTCTAAAACTAACATGTTACCTGGATATGCCAAAGAACGAGACATAAACATTAAAAGAACAAAAAGAGGAAAAGCATGGCCATGGAATCATGGGCATTAAAGTGGTTGATTCATCAATACTGACATTTTAAAGTGAAAGTGGCAACTAGGAACTACGTTGCTCAGAGAAGACTAGCTTTTACAAACAAATGCTTAAACAACCAAACATGGTTTTAAAAAAAAATTAGAATTTTACACACGAGTTTTGCTCACAATGTGAAAATCACTCCTTTTGTTTTCCTGAACCCAACTATTGTGTGGGGTTTTAGGGTTAACACATCACAACCAGTGGCGAATTCTTAGAAAATTAAAGGAGTCAACATTTCATTTTACTTAAAGGAATAACAGCCCACAAAGGAAAAGTAAGCATGACCAAAGATCAAACATACAGATTTGGGGTCAGTTTGTAGTTAAGGGATAAGCTACACCAATCAACCTTTTTTTTTTTAAAAAAAAGGTGGTTGCTAGCTTCACCTGTTCTTCAATTCAAAAATACTTGAGGAACTTATAAAATAGACTTTGACTGAAAAAAAAATCTAAAATTCGAATTGGCGTCATCTTAGGCCAGCTAAGAGAAATACCTTCAGATCAATTACTTATAAGTTCACCACACATACCAAAACTGATAAGGGATTGATCCAATTACTTCGAATAATCCGAAAACCCATATTTGCATAGCACTATTTTCTACAACAAGCATGCATAAAGAAGTACAGACCTTACCCTATTGTTCTGTTGTACGAATTTAATAACCTGAAAACCAATAAATTTCAAAGTTAAATGCCACCAACTAACCAGAAACACATGACAAACAAAATGTGCAAACAAAGTTTTAGACAGAAAATTTGTTGGTTCAAAACATAGGAAATAAAAGGTAAGATATGAAATATCTAAGCTAATGTATCTATACGTATGAATTATCAGCAGGCAAGAGACGAACATGACACATCAACCCTTTGTTATTAACCACCATACAACCATATAGATCTAAAACGCAACTTGAAGCTAACATAAGAAATAGAGAAAAGTAAAGTCTTTAATTAAAAGGAAAAAATTTAATTCTAAAATAGGATCTTATACTAAAAGTTACAACCTTTGCACTCTTAGTCAACCGATCGATTTTTTTTGTCAAGGTTCTCTTTTCCTTATTTGCGTACTTCAGCCACGGATATAATTATTTAATTTTTGATCAAAGTTAAATGCTAACGTTCTTACTAAGTATTACATCACCACAAAGCATCAATAATGAAAATAACAGACCTTTTAATCTATATGAAAATTCATAATTCTTTATTTAAACCTAAGAATAAACCTAGTACCCAAAACAAGAATTTATACGTAAGATTGCAATTTTTGCACAAAAAGGAGAGGGGAAGAAAGGAAATGTCCAGTAGAATACAAAAGCTCTAATACGGTTAAGGCTTTTGCATGAACCTTTCCTTTGTTTTATTTTTACTAATGACAGAACCACATGAGAAAGAATTGGGCTGTAACAAGAGAAATATTTTAAATTATATAGAAATATAAAGTACTAGTTTTTCCGCCACCATTCCCACCGACAACCCGATGAGGAGAAAAAAAAGTGACAAGTGAATAACACTGGAATGGAGGATAGGATACAAGTGACTCCGTGATTATCACAGAAGGTCTGCATGAGATTACCAAACGGAAAATCTATGGCTTTATGCGACTCTAACACCAACAAAGCATGGCTTTCAGTTTGGCATTTCATCGAACAGTTAAAAGATGAAAATAATGGTGAATCTATAAGAAGACCCGTTGATTCCTACGGACCTTAAATCAGAGTAAAAAAGAAACACAGAATCAAGATTCCCCAATCAGCAACTCATTCAAAAGGAAAGCTTACTTTTTATACCCATAAACTTCATTTTATGCTGAAGAGTTAACAATGAAGTTGACGTCTTCTTTCCGCTTCGAAATTTCTCCGGAGGACTGCTTGGTCGCTGTAATTTTGTTTGGAGAGCTTCCAGAGAGTACGGGAACATGTAAAATAATATTGGTTTCGTATTGGAGATCAAGAAATATTTAATGAGAGATGGTCTTATATGAGGCCACATCACACGGAGATCAACGGCCCTTAATTGTCAATTGGTACCGGAAATTAACAAGCGCCACGTGGAGCACAGAGGAGACCTGAAGGCGAAGAGAAGAACCCATCCTAGGCGTATCTTTCTTCCCTCTCGTTTTCTCGCCTGAATTGCTTATAGCTTAGATCTTTACGATGCTTTTTCTTCTTGATTTTTGGATTCCCGTCCTCTGATCAACGTGTTGCAGACTCATGTGTGTTAACGTTGATCAAAAGATGAGCGACAAGGAGGCAGCGATGGCTTAAGCTAAATTCCATCTTCATCGAGCCTAGCATCATATGAAAAAACAGGTTGATCGTAATAGAATAGATTGAGAATTTGAAATGGGGGCCAAGGTATGCCTTAAGCTGCCTTAAGCTCCTACCGTATAGACATCATTCCTTGCATAGGAGGACCCATGGAAACTGTATCACTGTTCTATTATGGCACTTGTTATGTTATCTGATTCTATTCTCTCTCTTTATCATTGAACGTAACTTAGCATGTTGCTGCTACAACCTACAAGCCACTAAGTAACTTTCCTTTGATAATTTTCACGAAATAGGTAACCTACATATCATAAGACGACAATGGAATAGGGCCATAATTCTTGTGTTTGTTCCTTTCATAGATAAAATAAGTCTTAACATAATTCCTCACATCTTTACTTAAAGCTCTTGTAGTAGAACACATTTTGTATTCTTTCGGTAGTGGCCGTCGCGGCTGACTGTCCTCCATACGGATCATCTGCTTCCCTTTCCATCTCAATGGCCCATCTCTCCATTTGTTTTTGATGATGTCGCGAGTAGTTGACTCTTTTTCCTGTTGTGACTAACTATCTAACGTATAAAAACAATTGAAGATTATACAGAGAAAGTTGAGGGAGAAAGCTAAAGAGAGAGAGCTTAACAAAACAGAGTCGAACAGAGGATATGAGAACTTAGCAATCACTGAGATTTTTCTTTTATTGATAGAAGTATCTTTTACATCTGTAGTCGACTATGTATTTATAGCCATTCAATCTTGTTAACTAATTTCTAACTGTCACAACTAATAACTCTTGAATTCTTGTCAATTGCTTCTTTAATCTTTACGACTTCTTTTATTTTTCTTGTACGTCACTGCATGGCTAAGCATGGGCACTGTTCCTGTCGGAATTTCTAAGATACTCACTCTACATACTCCTCCTTGGATAAGAAATTCAATTTCTGAACTCCTACTAACTTCCTTAAAAATTCAAATCGTGACACATGAAATCCCTTTGTGAATAGATCGGCAATCTGATTTTCTGTAGGAACATATTCAAGCTTTATCTCTCCCTCCTGTTGCGCATCTCTTAGATAGCAAAATCTGAGTTTAAAGTGCTTCGTCTTTCCATGGAACACCGAATTCATTGAAACAGAGATAGCAGCTTGATTATCCACATATACCATCGTAGCTGTCGATAAATGAACCTGCAAATCTCTAAGTAGTTTTCTGACCCATACGACTTGCTTTGCTGCTGCGGTTGCCACCACTAATTCAGCCTCTGCTGTTGAAAGAGCCACTAACTCTTGTTTCTTTGAACTCCAGGAAAAACACGTCGATCCAAGAGTAAGACAATATCCGGACGTACTTTTCATATCTTCTGTTGCTCCACCCCAATCGCTGTCTGTATAGCATCTAAATTCACACGTCCCTGTTTTCTCATATAAGAGTCCATACTCAATCGTTCCTCTAAGATACCTTAATACCCTTTTTACTGCAGTAAGGTGTTGTCTTCCTGGATTGCTCAAATATCTTGAGAGTACACTCACCGGATACAATATATCTGGTCGTGTGGTAGCTATATACATTAGACAACCCACCATGCTTCTGTAACTTCTGTTGTCTACCTCATCTCCTTCTTCTTTCTTTAACAATTTTTCTTTCGGGCATATTGGAGTGACTATATGCTTGCACTGGTTCATCTTGAGTCTCTTCAGGACATCACAAATTTATTTTCTTTGACTTACAGCTATGCTTCCGTCTAGTTGCTTTACCTCCATTCCTAAAAAATATTTCATTTCCCCCAGATCGGTCATTTCGAAGGTCCTGCTAAATTGTTGTTTCAAGTTATGAACCTGTGCTTCTGAGCTTCCGACAATTAATATATCGTCCACATATATTGATACAACTGCTATGTTTTCTGTTTGAAATCTCACCTACAGTGTTGGCTCACTATGACTTCTCTTGAAATTGATCTTCAGTAGGAACGAATCAATGCGTGAATACCAACATCGAGGGATTTGTTTCAAGCCATACAACGCTTTGTTGAGCCGGTAGACACTCTCCTCCTTTCCTCTTATCACAAATCCCTCTGGTTGTTGTACGTATATTTCTTCTTGTAATACTAGGAACACTGATTTTACGTCCATCTGGTGGATCCTCCAACCTTTCTCGGCTGCAAGCGCCAGGAGAAGTCTGATGGTTTTTATCCTTGCTACCGGCACAAAGGTCTCCCCAAAATCCACTCATTCCACTTGCGTGTACCCCTTCACAACCAATCTCGCCTTTAGCTTATTAACCGAGCCATTTGGATTCAACTTGGTCTGAAAGATCCACTTCAATCCAATTGCCCTCTTTTCTGGTGGTTTATCCACTAATGTCTATGTTTCATTTTTATTTATCATCGTAATTTCCTCCTTCGTGGCTTCGTACCATTTTGGATTCAATAGAGCTTCTTGGACTATTGTTGGTTCTGGTGTTGCTTTGTTACTTCTCTCATAAATTTCTGCCAGACTGCGAGTTCCTCTCACCGGCATATGATCTAAGTCATCATCCTCTATTTCTGGATCTTGCTCCTCCTCGGAGGTTAGGTCATATTGCACGAATTGATTTTCGGGTTCATCTTCTTCCTCGGATTCTACCTCATCCTGGTCCTCTTTGTTTAGTGTATTTTCAGCAGCTTGAGGAATAGCCGAGAATGGGTTGCTTGTCTGCTCCCCTCCGTCACTTCCTAGCTCTCCCTCCGACCAGGTCCAATGCTCGTCTTCGAGGAAATATACATCTCTGCTAACCTTAACCTTCTTTTGGGATGGATAAAACAATCTGTACCCTTTTATTAAATCAGAATATCCAACAAAAATTGCTATTTCGGATTTACTATCCAGTTTGCTTCTTTTGACATCAGCTATATGAGAATAACATAGAGATCCAAATACCTATAAATTTTTCAATTTCGGTTTTACCTCATACCACATTTCGTAGGGCATTTTATTCTCAAGTGCTCGAGTATAAAGCCTGTTGAGGAGGAAGCATGCTATGGAGGCTGCTTCCGCCCAAAAGCTCTTTGGGAGCTTCTTATCCTCCAGCATGCACCGGACCATCTCTACCACTGTTCTATTTCGCCTCTCCACCACTCCATTCTGCTGAGGAGTGTAGAGTGTAGTCAGTTGGTGTTTGATCCCTGCAGTTATGCAAATCATCTGGAACTTGTTGGAGTTGAATTCAGTTCCATTGTCCGTCCTTATTGATTTAATGCTTAAGCCCGACTGGTTTTCAACTAACGCTTTAAACTCTGTAAATACTCTTGTGACTTCATCTTTCTTCTTCAGACAATATAACCAGGAATATCTTGTATAATCATCACTTATTAACAAAAAACATCTGCTACCACTTAAGGATGTTACCGGCATTGATCCGCAAACATCCATATGTAACAATTGAAGCTTTTCTGATGCTCTCCATTTTGCTCTAGAGAATGGAACTCGGTGGTGTTTGCTTAGAAGACAAATTTTGCGTTCTGAGTGGTAGTCGGAGAAGCTTGGAAATCTTCCACCATCTTCTTCCTCCACATAGTTTCTAGCCCCTTCATGTGATAATGACCGAGCCTCCTATGCCAGAGTTTAGCTTCACTCGAGCTACTTACCAAAGCTTCTTGCTGCAATTCCTCAGGTATCATCACAAAGCTTTTATTCTTCATCTTTGTGGTGAACATCTCTTGGTCGTACTTGTCTAATACTTTACACAAATCGGATTGGAAATATACGAACATACCTTTTTCCATTAGTTGAGTCACGCTGAGTAGATTATGCTGGATTTTGGGTACCAGAAGTACATCTGGAATGGTCTTAATTCCAAGTTTTGTAGATATTTCCACTACTCTTTTTCCTTCAGCACGAATGCACACGCCATTTCCAAGTTTTACATTTGCTTTTACAGACTGATCCAGGGTCTTGAATAATGATGCATCCGGAGTCATATGGTTGGTACAGCCACTATCGATTAACCATTCAGAAGAGTGAGCTTCTGCCAGATCACAAGTGACTACAAATAATTGTTCTTCTTCTTCAGCGATCTGTGCATTTGCTTCTGTCTGGCCGGCTTGCTTCTTGCAAATTGCCTCCATGTGTCCCTTCTGGTGGCACCTCCTGCATTCCACATCCGGATGCTTCCAACATCTGAATACAAGGTGATTGGATTTACCACAATGAGGGCAAGGGTTATATTTATTTCCCTTGTCCCCCCCTGTATTTTGGTTTGTACGCTTCTGGTTCAAGTGAGAGTTTTGTGTTCCCGACCCTCCTTTATTTCTTTTCTTTTTCTTGAATTTTTCTTGACCTTCAGTCTTTTACTGATGCTTTGTACGCTCCTTCGGCAACATCAGTCCTCCGCCTTAGGTGTCGTTGTTCTTGTGCCTGAAGAGCGTTTACTATGTTGGGTCTCGATTCCTCTTTCTTATTAAATAAGCTTGTTTAAATTATTTTGCGGTTTAGTTTGCCAAATTCCTTTTGGTTAGAATATTTTTGAGGTGTTAGTACTTAAGTTAATGAAAATTTAAATGAAGGAATTTAGTTTAAATTAGAGTTTTAAATGTTGTTCGTAATAAAAGAAATAAGATGATATAGGGGTAATTTAGGAAGTTTACTTATGTTTTTAAAGTTTAAGGCTAAGAAGGGGTAAGTTAGTCTTTGTATAATCATTAAAGGAAGAAGGGAGGAAGCTAAAGGAATGTGGTCGTTTGGTTAAAGAAGAGGACAAAAATTGTAAGTTCAAAGAGAGGGTAAATGAAACTACAACGTTTTGGGGCTTAGGCTTTAAAAATTAAGAAGCAAATTAGCTAAGTCTTTTAAGAGAGAGGCTTATGAAATTTGCAAGGAGAAAGAAAAGAAGGAGACTTTCGGTGGAGAGAAGAAGAAGAAGAAGAGGTTAGGACTTTGTGATTTTCTTAAGAGATTCTAAGAGTTCTTTAAGAAGGAAAAAAGGAAAAGGAAGGATAAATCTCCCATTGGAGGCAAAAAGGTGGATTTTGTAGGTGGCTTCTAAGGTGAGGTATTTTCGAATTTCTTTGAAATCTTTGATGGGTTTAGGTTCTAATAGCTTAGCAAAAGCATGGGTAAGGCTGTGTAGGATATAATTCATGCTTTCATTTTCCTAAGATGTGTCAACTTTTTACATCTCATGTTAATATGGGATTTTTGTGCTTTGATTAAGGTCAAGAGAGGCAATTGGAGTTAGAGGAAAGGCAAATTGACTAAGCTCAAAACTAAAGGAATTAATGTGGGTGATTTTTTTTAATAATTGAGTTAATAAGCAAATTAAAGTTTTTTTTTCATAAATTTCATTTATTGCTTTCCAATGACTTCCCAATGTTGTATTCATCACTCTTTGGTATGTTTTAAACTTGCATTGTGTGCCTTTTTGCATGGAAATATTTGTAAAAGTGTTTATCAAGTGAAAAAGATTAGAACATGTGATTTCGAAACAATGTCGTTTTGGGCGATTATGTGTGAATTATGTGAAATGCATGTTTATATGGGTTTGTGGTGATCCCTTAAGAGTCAAGTGCACTTGTCTATTTCATAGCCTTCTCCCGCCTGCCCGCTAGTGGCCTTGGAGCTCCTCACAGACTCCCATAAGTTCACGGCTACACATGACCACTTCGCGGGAATGTGTAATACGTTCTATTTGGATCCACCCAAACCATCTTCTATGTGTTTGTGTGACACTGCTATGTAATTGTTGATTTTTTTTGTAAATGTTTTAACTCAATTGAACTTGATGAGGAATTCCTTATGGCAAAAGTGTTTTTAGTAAAATTGCTTTGAAAAGAAGTTGTTAAAGAATTTTTGCATGCTTATTCTTAGTTATTAAATTGTTACCCACGGAGTCGTCGAGCTCACACCCCTTTTTCCCTCTACAGGTGACGAGCGAGAAAATGAGTAAGCTCATCGGGATTGAGGCATTACTCCTATGCATTTTACTTTTGAAGCTTTATTTGGAAACAAAGCTTTAGATGCATTTTG
>JANIHY010000008.1:27711201-27724871 GCA_027479065.1 Erythroxylum brevipes | reverse complement strand
CTAATTCTTTTCAATTTAATATTCACTGATGATTTATTATTATTTAGTGGTGTAAGCATTACCTTAATCTAGATATTAGACCCAAGTAAAGGGAAGCTTTTGAAGCTTACTTAAAAGCTTTGGACAATCATCACTCCTTACCAAGGCAAAGAGCTAAAGTCATTTGAGTCAAAAAAAAAGGATAGGGAAAATCTTTCCATAATCCATTCCTTATTATAGATACATCAATCAGATAAAGTCTTTTTAAGTGGATGAAGTCACATTTAATAAACATATAGAGCTTAAAGGTATAGTATTCATCCATTTTAAAAAGCTCGTAGGTTCCCTCTTTCACTCTTCTTCAATTTTTTAATAACTTAAACTCTTAATTCTAGAGACCTTTACTCCATCTCAATAGGTTTTCTTTATTGATCCTTTCAGTGATGTGATGTTAAGCTTGCTTGATTATCTATGTAACTTGAGAAAGCCACTGGACTTGATAGGCTTAATTCCATTTTCTTCTAAAAAGCTTGGCATTTGATAGTTAACTTACTAAATAAAGTTGTCTTAGAATTTTTCTCTTCAGTGATCGTGCTTAAATAACTTAATAAAACCTATGCGTCTTTATTCCTAAGAAGCAAGACATAAATTATATAAATGACTACAGACCTATTTTATGTTGTAAAGTTGCCTATAATATTTTTTAAAATTATAGCCAATAAGCTCAAAATAGTGTTAGGATCATTCACTAACATAATTCAAAGTGCCTTTATCAGTGGTAAGACCATTTTTGATAACCTACTTATTACTTAGGATCTCTTCAAGCACTATCAAAACAAAAAATTGTAAAGTTGTTCGTTAAAGATAGATTTTAACAAAGCATTTGATTAAATTAGATTCTAACAAGGTGTTTGATTTACTCAATTGGTATTTCATCTTAGATGCCCTCAAAGATTTTAGATTTTGGATTTTGGATTAAAGGTTGTATTGCTTCACCTCTTTCTCCATTCTAATTAATGGAGATTCTACTCCTTTTTTTAATGAAGCTAATGACCTTAGACAACGAGACCCCTTATCTGTATACCTTTTCACATTTTATATAGAGGTGCTCATTAGATTAATCTCATCTAGGATAAACCAATTTGAATGCTTCAAATTCCATCATAAATATAGGAAGCTAATTCTTTTCAATTTAATATTCACTGATGATTTATTATTATTTAGTGGTGTAAGCATTACCTTAATCTAGATATTCATGTAGTCCTTGAACCTTTTTAACTTATTTTTAAGACTTGCAATGAATAAAAATAAAATTTGCCTATTTGTCTTATCATAATCCTCTGAAAATGCTGAATTGATTACAAGAATATCTAGCCTCAACTTATAGGAATTACCCTTTAAGTATCTTGACATTTTTATATCTAATAAAATAGTGAGTTTCAAAGATTGTAGCCATTATTTGATATAAATAAGAGAAGAATTAATCACTAAAACAATAAACTTCATTCCTATGCTATAAGACTTCATCTTATTAACTTAGTATTAACCAACTTTCATGTCTACTTGTGTTCACATATTTTTCTACAGAAAAACAATCAATGACAATGAAAGATCCTTAAATTATTTTATACGTACTGTTATAGTTAACTACCATTAGGGTTTGAAAGTTCGATGGATAGATGTTTGTTAAAGCAAAGAGGAGGTTGTTTTAAGGGTAACCTTAACTAAGATCACTAATAAAATGCTCTTTTCTAAAAAGATCTAGAAATTATTCATTAATTTCTAATCAATTTCAGTGAAATGGGAGCACACCTATGTTATAAAGAATCAAAACTTCCAGTCCATCAAGTTAAATCAATCTAACTCATAACCTTGAACTAAATCTTTAAAATGAGGGACATTATGAATTATGGAATCAAGTTTAAGATAGAGAATAAAGAAAGAGCATGTTTTTATATAATCATTGGAATGATTTTGTTCTTCTCCATACCATCCTAAATTTAGAACATTTGAAGCTTATGATTCCGTGAGATGTTAAAGTGAAAAGAGTGATCAGTAGTATGGTATGGAACAACAAAATTAGAGGCTTTGCAAACTTAATGAATTGTGCTCCTACTTATAATCCTAGCTTGTCTATGAAGGATTAACCTAAATGGTTTCATTATAATTCCAAAATCTTCACCAACAGAAATTGTATAAATCTCATCAAGCCTTCTAGTTTTTACGTTTCTTAGTGGAAGCTTGTCTAATTTACTAACAGGTCCCCTAAAGCCTCATTTATCTTTTGGTTGGCAATTAGGAAAAACTTAACAACTATGGACAAGATTAGAGGTAATATTTCTACCATGACTTGTTTTCTTCCATTTCTAAGTTTAGATATTCCCATTTACTGTTTTGTGCCAATACCTTTGATTTTTCTTCTAAAACTCTTTTCTCAATCTAATATATACATTAATTCATTATTACTTTATCTTACAATCAATCGATTGGTTGTAATTTAGTAACAAAAATGTTTAAGCATATTCTTTATCTTATACATATTTAGATATTTATGATAAATATATATATTGTAAATAAAATTATTATGAAATATTCATATAAAAAATGTTCATATGTAAAATTTATAATACATTTTTTAATTTAGAATTGAAGTGTTAGTAAGATTGAAAATTAAGATTCTAAACAATATTTTTTAAGGTCTGAAAAATCAAACCTTAAGCCGGATGAACTAGCTAGTGGTTAGACCCTTAAGTCCTAATTGTAGAATCATGTGAGCATTGGGGAGTCTTGACAAATACTTGACACTCGGGGTAATCGAACAAGGAAAAGACTTGACTAGGCAAGAAAAATATGCATTATTGATGAGTTAACGTGCATTGATGCACATTGGCAGAAATCTTCAATGAGATGCAACATTCAAATGTGAGTCCAAAAGATAACTTAAGATGGACCTTGGGTTGAAGGTTAGCTGAATCACATGCATGAAGGAGACATATGAGAGCTCTATGGACTTAATGTGTGCTCAAATAGGCGGACCATGGCTAATGGACTTGCATAGGTAAGCATTAGATTAGACTAGTGTGCTATGAAAAGCTTTAGATTTGAATGAGTCATCATTAATGGATAGATAGTAAGGAGAAATCTTGGATGATGTGATGGATAAGATCACAGTAGATATATATATATATATATATCAGCTCTAAAAGATAGAACATCTAAGATGATCATCTAAAGATAATAGAACATCTAAGATGATCATCTACAATAAAACACAATATTTTATCTTATTAGTTGCGATGTAGCTAAATCCTATTAGATGGAGACTTATTTAGATGAGGGTATCATTCAATTAGTTAATATGATGTAATATGATAAGAATAGAGATGATCTAGTTATTTCAGTTCAATTAAGATTCTGAATTGTAAAGTCAGAGATGTCTATAAATAACTTATTTAAGTTATGCTCTTAGACGAAAGAGATGGAAGGGAAGGGAACACATTGAGAGAGATCATTCCTTTGTATAATTTTAGGAAGTGATAAATGTTGGTTTTTTTTATCATAGTTTTTGTGTGATTATTATTGCCATTGTTAATTTAGTGCTTTCATAGTATTCTTGCAAAAGTGTGAGTTAAACATTTTAAGATTTTTTACGTGTTCGAGAATAAGGCTTTATTGGTCAATGATCATGTGAAAAGACTGAATGAGACTAACGTGTAAAGGAGTAGTTACGACTTTGGTGTAATTTCGATGTCTAAAAAAACTTTTACAAGTTAAAAAGTGACCCCTATTCCTTGTTAAGCTCAAACCAAGATGAAAAGAAGGAAGATCCTAATTATGTAAAAGAGAAGATAGCAAAAAGGCATAAATATAGGAACTTGATAACACATGGGAGTGCAATGGGTTTTCAACCTGATAAGTACCTGCACTACCCGACCCGACTTGAAAAAAGGACACAGAGGCTAAAAAAATAGATTTTAAATGGATGCTAAAAAATGAATGTGGATATGGATTTAGATATGGATCCAGTGATAATCCAAACCGATGGATACCCATATCCTACCCGTTTTTTATTAATTTTATTTTTCTATTTTTTAAATATTTATGGTTAAATATAATAAAATATTAATATTTTCTAAGAAGAAATAACTTTCAAATTTCCATTTCGTCATATTTATTTTCTTATAGGATGATAATAATGCAAGTGATATGGAGATGGAGTTTTGAATGTTGTGGAGTTCACGCAAAAACAATTTGCAGTTTTGGATATTTCAATATTTGTTCCAGATTTTTATTGTGAAAAATATGTTGTCTTTGCAATAGATATTATGATTTTTATTATCCCAATTTTATGATTTTTTTTAAGACGTACAAACTAAAATCTTGATTTATTATTATTAAAATAATTTTGATTTGGAGCATTCGCAAAAGTCTGCTATTTATATTTTCTATTTAGAAGCTATATTTTTATGTACTATATAACCTGATGGAGATTCGAAAATCCGAACAATACAATGGATTTAGATATGGGTAGTAAATCGTAAAAACCGATAGATATGGATATGGATATAAGTTGGATCATAAAAAAAAAGATATGAATATGAGTAGAATAATACCCGAACCAAACCCTACCTATTGTTATCCCTACGTGCACTACAAGGAGGACACTTGTCCGTTAGGAATTATGGTTTTGGACACTCATATTTACGTCCTCTTTCAATATGTTCCCTATAAAACTTTTGTAAGATAATAACTTACCTTGTTTAAAAATACAATTCTTTTAATTAAAAAACTACTTTCATACTAATTATTAGTCCCTCTAACAATAAAAAAAGGATGAATTTGACATTTTTATTGCCAAATATAATTTAATTTCAAATACTATTTGATCTATCTATTAAAAATTAAGTCTTAAAGCAGTAACCTGCAATTCAACAACTTTTGAGAAAAGGTTAACGATAAATCAGAATTAAAATACAATAAAAAATGAAGTTCAAATTAAATTAATGAAAGAAAAAATTAATTTTATAGTGATTCAATATGATTTATAAGTCCACTTTTTAAGGCAAAATTGATACTCAAATTTTGAATCTCCTTTAATTTAATAAGTTCAAATTGATAAATCTCTTTCTTAGGTTAAGCTATCAGCCAAATTAGTCAATGCGTCAGTTGATCATCTTGAGGCTAATTGAAATCCTTTTTTTTTTAATTATTATTCCTCAAAATAAATAAATAATTTTAAACACTCTTTATCTAACTTGTTTACAGGCTTCTTAGTTTGCAATGCGCATGTATGCTTTCTAGCTTTTCAACAACCAACGCCTAGCCCAAAAACACCACCTGGGCATAGACATGAACTTTCACATTTCATTAGGCTCAAGAACAATATAAACCCAAAAACACGTTACAC
This sequence comes from Erythroxylum brevipes, assembly GCA_027479065.1. Classification (NCBI taxonomy): domain Eukaryota; kingdom Viridiplantae; phylum Streptophyta; class Magnoliopsida; order Malpighiales; family Erythroxylaceae; genus Erythroxylum; species Erythroxylum brevipes. The sequence goes on along the minus strand of JANIHY010000008.1, from coordinate 27,719,485 downwards.
GGCCTCAAGCCTGAAAGTAAACTCCCAATTCCCAACTATAGGAAACAAGTTCGGTGTAGATTGAGAAGAAACGTTCAAGTGTGCGTATGGCACATAATAAGTCTGTATGGTATCGATACAAAACATGGTCTTCGCCAGAACTGGCCTTTTTGTTCCCTCCCAGTCCCAGACCACCGTACCTAGAAACGAAATTCTCGGGAAAAAATCAAAGTTGGCATTACCAAAAGAAAATCGACTGAAATTAAGCATTCATGAAAACACCAATCCGTGGTGGTCTCTTCTTGAAGTTTCTTCAAATATACCTATTTTGTCTTTCGTAGTAATATGTTGAGATTCTGGAAATGGTACCAGAAATGCTTGTCAGTGCACCCTGTAAAGACTCAGATGATTAGCTCCGGCTTGATTTGGGGCCTTGGTGATATCGCTGCGCAGTCCGTCACTCATTACACAATCAGGAAAGACCTTATCATTCAGGTATTTGAAAACATGTCCATCAAGGAAACCCCTTCGATTCGTCTATGCAATTTTCTTCACATGTTGTTGGATACTGATTCATGCCTGGGGTAAAGATTTTTTGTCACCTGTACCTTTTTTATCCGATTCTTGTACTTTTAAGGTAATAGCAACCAATATAATCATTGTTTATGTAAATGGGCATCATTCATTTTCTCTTAGCATATATTTTTTTAATTCTACCTTTTCCTTTTAATGTTTGGGGTGTTGGTTTTCCTTCATTGAAGATGACAAATTGAAAACGTTATTCCTGTTGCTTTTATATTTTCTTTCTTTTTCCAGTCCATTAGCTGAAAGCCGCCAGTCCTTAGTTTTTGCTTAAGGTGATCCTGAGACTATTCCTTCTAATGAAAGAGTTAATGATTTTGCGATTCGCAAAATGATAATAGCAATTTACTTGCACACTCAAGATTCGAGTTATTTTATATTGTAGCTTGTTTTTGTTGAATCGGGTAGTGAAACCTGCATTCTTCTAATATTTTTATTCGACGATCCATCTTAAGAATTTTGCTAGTTCAGTGATTACAGGAGTTTATTTGCTCACTCAACAATGAAGTTATTTATTGGTGACTTGTTTTGTTGCATTGGATTGTGAAACCTACTTTAACCAACATTTTTATTCGTCAACTCATCTTCCTTGTTAATCTACAAGGTCATTTTTGATATCCTGTAAATTTAAATTGTTTAGAAAAATCTTTAGATTGATCGCTGAATAGCCTGTTTTCAACGTGTTGTGTTCCAGTTTAATACATAATAGCGTTATTGTTTTAATGTAACTACGTATGGCTACATAGCAGTTGCCTTAAACATTGTTCTTGGTATGAGAAATTGGAATGGAATGCTCCACTTTGCGTCATTTGTGATCTGTCACTGATAGGCTTAGTTGGTCTCTGGTTAAGATTGTGGCAGCTTTAAAATGTTTACTCTGGTTGCCTGACGTATAAGTACATGCGTAACTTTTAACTAGCTCGGCGGCTTAATTGGTTTAGATTTTCAGGGCAATTCAGTCTTGAGTTAGATCTTGAAGGAAATTCTTGGTACTGTTCTATCTCAATTCTGTCCTATTACTAATTTTCTCCATCCATTTTCCTTTACACCGTTTTGTAAAGGATGATTTTAAGTGAATGGCCATGCCTACATACTGTCTTTCGCTTCTTCTCTTTTCCTGGAAATGGTTCTCAAATATTGGTTTTGGTGGTTTGGGATTAGAATCACAAATTGATCAGAGAACCTATATTGCAGTTCAGGGATGGGATTCGTGTGCCTGCTATTGTCCTGTTGAGTACAAGATCCTCTGATGCATCAAACTCCAAACTGATCAACCAGTGTTTCTGTTAGTTTATAAGGTGTTGTTTGTATGAGCGGTTATTGGACTCCTTAAACACCACAAAGCAGGATCCATCTTCCCTATTATCTCTGTCTTGATAATTTATTAAAAGGGAACAATCTTTATTAGAAAAATTAAGGACTGATAGGAATGTCTTACTAGGATTGTCAAATTAGCTCCAATACCATGTAAAATTGAAAAGAAAGAGTAGGAAGAAGAATAAGAATTTATACATTGGTCTATGTAATTCGGTTGTAATGCTTATGTTCACGTACATAAAAACCATAAGGGTTCTGAGGTATATTATTCGTTAGGTTTATCCCATCTATGTACAATAATAGGGCATTACAATATTTAATAATAAGAAAATATAAAATTCATAAATAGTATTTCAATTACTTTATCATTGGATAAGCAAAATATTCTTATTGGATGCACAATAATATTCCTGTACTGAATACTAAATCTCCATAAGTTTCAACACTTCCTTCTAATTGATAAGAGATCGCTATCCAATTTCTAGTTGATGTATGAATTCTAGATCTGGGAATAGATAATTTTGCAAATAGATAAAATAAAAAGTTAAGTTATATATACTTGTTTTTCTTTTTTTGGTTTCTTTTCCAGTTTTTTTCTCTTTTTTCCTTTTCTTTTTCCTTTCTTCGTCGGAGATAAAAAGTAGTTGATTGGAGAAGATACTGTCAAAAATAAAGACAAAGGTGACCAAAGAAGAAGACATGCTGACAAAAGGAAAAAGAAAAAGTAAAAAATGTGACTAAAGCTAGAGAAAAAGGTCTGAACTGAGTGTTGTCTAGTGGCAGAATTTGAAGAAAGTAGACAAAGAAGAATTGAGGTGAATAGAGTTATTAGTGCTCTCAATAGGCTGTCAGGAGGACAGAATAGAGTTAATGACAGTCAATAAATTGCTAGAAGGAAGAGGCTTCTCATAAAAGGAGAGACATCAGTGATCAATAGAGAAATAGACAAATTCAGGAGATTGGGGATTTGAGATTCCTGGAATTGGAATTTGACTTTGATACCAGGTGAAATTGAAAGTAAAGGGTACGAAGGAGAAGAAGAATCTATACATTGGTTTAACATGGTTTTACTGTAAAGCCTGCCTCCACAACAGAAAGACCACGAAGACTTTTGAGTTGTATTATTCACTAAGCTTAGCTCATCTATTTATATAGTAGTACATTACAATATTCCTAAATAGTACTTAACATACTTTATTATTGGATTCACAAAATATTGCTATGTTAGCTACATAATAATACTTCTATTGTACATACTAAATCTCCAGAATCTTCTGAAGGGTGATTTCATGAGATTAAATAATTGAAGATGGGATTGTTATTTTTGCATTGCCTATAATTTTAAATTCTGTAACTGTTCTATCACTTCTTTCTTTATCTTTGGGTAGCATAGCGTTTAACCATTTTTTAAACTCTTTGGTGTCTAGTTATACTAATGTCTTATATAGCTTCTGATAAATGTTGCTTTTGCTGCAACGGGTGATAAGAATTTCAGTGAAGTTCCTGCTTGTGCCATGTATTCTCTATTCATACGTAATAGTGGTTTTCTCCTTTTAGTTTTTATGAATGAACGTTCTGGGAACCTTTGGACATGTATGCGTATATGTAAAAGATGTTTGCATATGCATATGCCCATGTTGTCCTCGATAGTGAAGAAAATGCTGCTTGTTCAAAACTTGGTTCTTGAAGTGTTATACATATGATTTTGGCCAGTAATTAGCTTTAGAGTTCCAAAACCAATGGCCTGTAAGGGACCAAGACTGCCTAGATGACTGGCTTGAGATTGTTGGAACGAAATACTGATTGCTAGCAACCAGAGAAATTGAAACTCTAAAACCCTTTGTCATAATTGGGCCTATTTGTGCCATTCCTTTCTTGAATATGTCCAACAAAATTGAGAAAACAAAGACATTTAGGCACATTGCAATTGGACTTCACAAATTGGTTGGTAGGAATTTACTAGCTTGACTTCAATATCTTTAGCTTGTTTGACTAACCTGTATTCAAATCCTAGGATGAAGAAAAGAATCCAAAGATTAACTGGAGACGAGTAGCAACTACAAGTTTATTTGGTTTGGGATTTGTTGGACCAGTTGGCCATTTCTGGTAGGCGATGCTCTCCCACTCTTGATAACACAGTTTTATGTTTTCTTGTTTTACTAACGATCCTGAAATACTATCATTTATGTGTTATTTCCTTAACGTGAAACTCAAAATAGTCAATGAAACGTTAAAGGTGAGGATCCTGAAACATCAAAATCTTGTTTTAAATGAATAGAGTTTAATGGATTAGCACAATAATGAGTTAGAGATGTATGGGGTTGTACTTTACTGGAGAGGCATGTAACATATGGTTATAAATCCTCATTGGATTCTTGTAGGTATGAAGGTTTAGACAGATACATAAAGTCCCGAGTGCTATTGCGTCCGAATTCCCTGCAGTTCGTGGCTTCTAAAGTGGCAATTGATTGTTTAGTCTTTGGCCCATTTGATCTACTCATATTTTTCACCTACATGGGTTTTTCATCTGGAAAGAGTATTCGTCAAATCAAGGAAGATGTGAAGAGGGATTTTCTTCCTGCCTTCCTGTTGGAAGGAGGTATATGGCCAGTTGTCCAAGTTGTAAATTTCCGATTTGTACCAGTAAGGTATCAACTCCTATATGTCAACTTCTTCTGCTTGTTGGATAGTTGTTTCCTATCATGGTTTGAACAACAAGAAGATGCATCTTGGAAGCAATGGCTGCTATCAGTCGTGCATTTTAAGGATAAAAATGGTCGAGGGGGATGATTCTGATTTCAACTTTTGTTTTATCAAACACTGGAGGAACTGCTGATCATAGTTGATGTACATGTAAAAGGAAAAGAAATACAGATTTCACAGAAGACAATAGAGCAGGAAATGTGAACTATTCATAACAAGTTTCAATTCTTGGATGTTTCTCTTTGCTTCCAGTTTTTACCACTAATAGAAGGGAAGCTTACAATGATTGTTTTAGCCACCGCCTCTGAAACACAAGTTGGAACATCATTATTAGCACTATAGTTATTAACTTATTATTACTACTTGACGTAAAAAGGAGGATTTTGTACTGGTATGTAATGAAGTCTAAAACATCAACATTTCAAGTGGACTATGAACTCGGTTGGTCCTAGGGTCATAAAGAGGGTTAACTTGCTAGCTGTATAGTTAAATATGTGTTAAGCCTCAACGTTTGAGTCCCGTGTTCAAGAGATTAATGCAAATTCAGTACTATGGTATGGGTCACTGACTCGTTTCTGTCTGTTAGCTTCGGTTAGTAGCATGAATTCTGTTTTGGAAGTTCATCAAGTCAGTAGGTAATGTATCAAGTCCATAAGTAGGTGGGTTTTGTTTGTCTTGGTTAAGTTCTCCCTAAGATAGGAGTCTGACAAAAAGCAACTTCTGGAATTCTGCTGGAGACGGAGTTGGGAAATACTTGTTGAAATGGAGGCCAATCTTTGTTAGTACAACTTGTTTTAAGCACTTGACTTGAAAAGCAATTGATAAATACAACATAAACAATTACTTTGCTTTATGAAAGAGGCATTCATTAAGGACTTGATTTCCTTGTTTTCCATGTCTCAGCAGTTGACAACATCAGGGAAAAAGAAATTACCTTGCAGACAAATCAACCTATTTAATCATACGGCAGTAAGAAGGCTATAAGGTCTAAGTTCTCCTTTTAATATGCCAAATCCATGCATCCTATGGTGGTTAGTACATAACCTTTGGTAGCTATATCGCAAAGGCATGCGGTTAATAAGTCACTCTTTTGAGTCCAACACAGACTGTTTGACTGGTGAACAAGAATTCAATCCTGTCCTGTTGTTGTGTTGTTCTCATTTATCTAGCAGCAGTTCTTATGCTGCTTGAACTAGGTATGTTAACATCATGTTTGCTGGTGGTTCCGCTGCACTCACTAAGGCCATACTGGTGACTTGTCATTATCATGTGCAAATTCTTTATGTCCTCCTTGTTGCTATTATAATTTAAGCTTGTCAAAGAACCGTAGAATGTGATCTCCAGGCTTGATTCCCTCATTGAGATTCTTTGCAGGAATACATCCTTCCAAAGCAAGAGCTATCTGCTTGTTTAGAAACAAACATTTTCCTATCTCATTTCCTTCTTCCTTTTGAAAATTACAATGATTAAAGGGAAGTATAAAAATGCAGAAACTGAGTAGTCTATTTTGGTAGCTATCAGTTCATGATGAATTTTCTGCACGATTGCTTGCCAATGTACGAATGAAGGTATCTGTCAAAAAACTGACAAATAATTCGGCAAAGCCAGTGTAAATTGTTAAGGGAAAGTTCTATGTTTTGACTGGAGAAAGAAAAGAGTAGTTCACCTGGCTCATTCTTGGTCGAAGCCACGCTGAATGGCTTGCACAAGTTGCAGCCAAGCTACCATAGATGCCATCTCTGCAGAGTTGAAATTGTTCTTCAATCGTGGATCAGCAAGGGCTTCAAAGTTTCCAACTTCCAGGGCCTGGTTGAGCAGAGGCCTCGCCTACAATATGGTTTAGTTCAACATGAAGTGTGCCATCTTATACACAAAGTTGTTTCGACAACCGCCTTTTCACGTTTGAAAAAACTTTACTTAATTTTTAAGATTTAAGAATTCTGATTTTGCGAGATTAATCAAGTAACGAAATGGTATTATCTTGTATACTGTAGCATTGAGATTGATGTTCATATTTCATCATCATCATCCTACTTCATCGTGAATGAACGAAGCTACTTACTACAAGCAAGTTGAGGTTGGCTATCTCAGAGGATAATGAAACTAAATATGTGGTTTAATATCCAGACTGGTTGCTGATCCACGACGGAGTGAATCAGTACAAGGTATAGAGTCACTCACCCATTCAACCAAACCCTGTTGAACTTTGGATTCTGTGTTCCTGCTAGGCGGATGCCCAGTATAAGCTCTAGTATGAGTACACAATCTGATTTATCTGTTACTTTACCATTTGAAGCAATACTCTGGAGCCAAGTACCATTAAACTATCAAGAAGCAATTTGTAATTATCCTTGGAAAAATATCAAATCTTGAAAATAATAGTTTGAAATTATGACTTTACAATTTCTTAAGCGAGTCTAGAATTTTATAACTTTTTAAAATTTTCTTTTAAGTTCTATATAAATGTATGTTATGTTCTTAAAGATGATTAAGAAGAAAAGTCACTTGGAAGTGTAGCTTTGCAAAAGTCGCAAAACAAAAATCATATTTCAGTCATATTCTAATAAACTTCCAACATTTTATACTCGCTTTGCTTTTGTTGCTTCCAACAAATATGGCATCAACCGTGTTCAAACTATACCGTTATAGAATCGTGTCTCATCACCTTCTTCGTATATTCACAAAATTCTATTTCCATTTTCAAGGGAGAACCGTATGACTATTGGTATTCTCAAATGGAAACAATCTTTGTTTCATAAGATTTGTGGGACGTTATTGAAGATAGTTTTATACAACTACAGTGAAATGAAAAAGCAGATTGGACAAATGAAAATCAGAAGAAATACAAGGAGAATGTGAAGAAAAATGCCACAACCTTGGGAATAATTTAATAGCAGGTAAGTAAATCCATCTATCCAAAAATTTTTGGGGTAAAAAGTGTTCAAGATGCATCGAATATTCCAAAAAATCAAAAAATTTAATCTCCATTAAACTACAAAACTTGTGGAGAGAATTTGATAATTTGGCAATGAAAGATATTGAACTTGTTAAGTATTTCTCCCGGAGTTAATAAAATTAAAAGTTATGGAATTACTGTTCCTTAAAAGAAAATTTTTGAAAAAGTACTTACAAGCTTATCTCATAAGAATTCGATAATTTGGCAATGAAAGATACTGAACTTGTTAAGTATTTCTCCCTAAGAGTTAATAAAATTAAAAGTTATGGAATTATTGTTCCTTAAAAGAAAATTGTTGAAAAAGCACTTAGAAGCTTATCCCATAAATTTGAATATGTGGTTGTTATTGAGGAGACAAAATATTTATCATATCTTACTTCCTATGAACTCACGGGTTCTCTTGAAGCACACAAGCAAAGAGTTAGTTTGTATTATGACTAGCCATTAGAACATGCATTCAAAACTAGAGTTAATGTTTCAAAAAAGTTTCCAAAAGTAGAACGTCAACAAAAAGCCAAATCAACTCAAAGGAAAGTAAATTACGCTAGAGGTCGTGAAGATAAAAATCAAGTAGAGAAAGAGGTACTAAAAAATGTGTTGGAAGAGGTAGAGAAAGACAATCAATAACAAAACTCTAGTAATTTTGACTCTTGTATTATTTCTAAGAACCTGGTTCTGCCGGATTCTGGCTGAACGGTACGTTGCCGTTTGGATCCATGAGTTGGCAACTTTCGATGATGATCTTCA
>JANIHY010000008.1:27637387-27650076 GCA_027479065.1 Erythroxylum brevipes | reverse complement strand
CGCAAACTCACCCAACATTGCAACTATTTTTCAGGAATTGAAGAGTACCCCGTTAGTGAACCGGGAGTATGATTACTGCAAGAGAGTCGGTGTTTGAGTCGGGATCAGTTCACGTCTGCATTTGTGTCATTTTGACTTATGTGTAAATTTATATTCCGCAAAAATAGTACTGAATTGATTGAGGGCCCTAATTGATAAATATTGTTGAAATGTAATCTTTGATAAAGTGTATGACTAAAAAGGGTTTTCGTATCACGGGCCCGAATCGTTTATATGTTTATTTCCGCGCACTCGTCTGTTCCCAAAAAGAAAAAAATATCTTAATGAGTTTTTAAACTGCATTGACTGCTCTAGCATACCACCCTCGCGGGTCGCAGGCTCGGATATCATCGTCGATATCGGGTTCGGGTCTCGCGAGAGTGGGGTGCTACACATATTCTTCCTAGATCACCTTTTTCCATTCTTCTACTTCCTTTTCCTAGATAAAGACTTCTTCCCCTACTTCTTCTTCAATTATCTTTTGTCATTTCTATGACGCCCTAATACCCCCTAGGAGGATAAAAGGGGCACCATGCAGACAACATAACATACATGCATATAGAACCGAGACAAAACCAAAACATACAAAACATTCATCATGCATTCTTAATAGCTCAAAGCAGAAGCAATTCGGAGAAAACATACATCATAATACAATGAGCTTAAATACAACTTGTTCCAAACCGAAACTAGGTTGAATTAAGGTTATTACAACCTTTCAAACAAAAATTCAAGGGTCATATACATCAGATACAAGTCCAAAAAACAAACTCGGAATACATTTTTGACAAAACAAATTGCAAACTCCTTTGGCCATTGCGGTTGACTTATCCCAATCCTTATGTCCTTCTCTCTAAACCTATATGAGACAAATCCATCGTGCTAAGCATATAGCTTAGTGAGTAATAACTAAACTATGTTTAACCACAATAGATACTAAATTATGTTACACGAAAGCATCTCAACATATTGAAATTTAGAACAGAGTAAGATTTATTAAGGAAAACACTTCACAAGCTAAAGTCAGTCATTTTAACATAAAAACAGAACATTCAGAATATAGAAATGAATTTTCAGAATAGGGTGTTAACCCATCATATCAAAATTTTAGATTTACTTCATAACAAATCTTCTCTTATTATAGATCAAAATATAAAACAAATTAGACTATAAATTCATGAACAGAAGTGGGTAACGGGACTTATACAGAAGAGATCGAAGTCCCGACATCAAAGTGTCCAGAAGAGACTGACGTCTCGACATCGAAGTGTTATTAACAGAAGACACCGAAGTGCCATTAACAGAAGACATCGGAGTGTCATTAACAGAAGACACCGAAGTGTCATTAACAGAAGACACCGAAGTACTATTAATAGAAGACACCGAAGTATTACAGAAGCAGCTGCAGACCCTTCTAAGCATGCCTATTTACCCACGATAAGGACTTGACAATTTTAAAACCAAACAAATTCATTTCATGTTCAACATAATTAGCCAATCATTGCTTTCATGCTAAAACTCAAACATATCAATTTGACAACTTTGCAAATCATTCAATAGATTAAAGTCAAACAGCAAATAAACAGTTAAAGCAGAACTATTCAAAAATTCTCACTAGATTTCTTACTTAATTACCCACAATTATTTAACAACACTTACTTATAGATAAGACCATCTAAATTACTTACAAAAATTACTGTCTAAAATTACTTACTAGATTACTTACAAAAATACCGTCTAAATTATTTACTAGATTATTTACAAAAATTACCGTCAAAATTACTTACTAGATTACTTACAAAAATTACCGTCTAAATTACTTACTAGATTACTTACAATCGAATTCATCTAAATTTCTTAAAAATTTATCATCTAAATTACTTACTAAATCTCCCTTATTGCCAATTGCTTTGACGTCCCGGCAATATTTAGAATCAGTCACTCGATGCGTTCCTCTATAGCATTTAATACAAGCACATGTCACTATTGTCCACAATTACAAATTCAATTATGCACATTCATGTATACTGAATATGTATAATGCATGTTAACGACAAATTTTGGATTTCTTATCCATAATCTTGTCACATTATCAATCAAGAGAAACCATACTAAATTTCTCAATCCAGATTTATTTCACAACCAACTTTTGAGTCCACTTTTCTCAATTATTCTCAACAGGAAGGTGAGGTAATTAGGTAATACTGCCTTCTAGAAAGTTATCCCTCTTTGTCTTAGGTTTCCAATGGCACAAGGTTCATCCAATTTGGTTTAGTATACTGAAAGTTATACTCAAAAGATTTGGACTATTCTTATACTTTAGCAGAATTCTTATCTCAACTTCCAATCAGATTATGAAATTCTTAGAGGCTTAATCTCTTTAGACAATTTGTAGTCTTATGTCTCTAGTTTACTCCAAATCAAAAATCGCTTCATTCGAATAAGTACAAAGAAAATTATGCCCAAAATACTGAAGTATATTCAAGCTGTCAGCAAACTTCGCCGCGACCAACAAAAAGTTGGCCGCTGCGAACTTTCCAGACAGCAAAATTCCTCGCCATATTCTTAAATGTTTTCCACAGCGAACCTAAGAGTGGGCTGCGGCAAACTTTTACAGAAGTGAAATCTTTCAAGTTGATCGAGGCAAACCAAAGAGAGTTGACCGAGGCGAACTTTACTGCGTTTAAATCATCTTCTTCTTTCATTCTTTTTTCATATTTTCTCACTTCCAGTATATTCAATGAAGACATATCACACTTAAACCAATTCTTCTACTTTCATTTCAACTCATCACAACTCATACAACTCAAAAATCAAGAATCAAAAATCAAGCTTCAAAATCGAATGTCGAATCTGTGTTTTCTCTATCTACTGTGTTTTTATCTGAAACTCAATCTCCATCAATCAACTCCAATAACTTGCAAACAATCCCTCTAACTCCTTTTTAGCTCATCAGTACACGCACACAATTTACAACTCCAAACTTCACACTTAACATCAAAATCCGATTAACACACATGCAACTTTAAATTTCCAACATTTTTTCCACATTCACAGTTTCAAATCCTTATCTAAGTCATTTAGAACATGTATTCTCCGAAATCTAATGCTATACCTTCACATGCATGCATTCATTTCCAATACTAACATATCATCCGAATCATTCACAAAACTCAGAGTTAGAATATCACTTACTTAATTTTGAAAAATTCCAGCTCAACAATTTCCAGATTTTCTGATCCTCTTAAGCAAACAAACATCAACACAAGCTTATAATCTTCTTCATCCAGTGCTCCAGTAATTGAGAGTCAGAAGCCAAAAACACAAACATGCATAACAAGTAGTTTCGATGGTGGATGAAACCCCTAGGATAGGGTGTTACAATTCTTCCCTTCTTAGGAAATTTCGTCCTCGAAATGCATACCTGATCCGAATAGTTGTGGATATTGAGCTTTCATGATTTCTTCATGTTCCCACGTTGCTTCCTCAAGTCCATGATGTTGCCAGAGTACTTTTACCAAAGGCACTGACTTGTTCCTGAGCTGTTTAACTTCTCTGGCTAATATCAAAACTAGCCCTTCTTCATAAGACAAGTCTGGTTGTACCTAAATTTCTTGCACAGGAATCTTTTGTGAAGCATCAGACCTATATCTTCTTAGCATTGAAACATGAAACACATCATGTAGCCTGGCCAATGCTTCAGGTAGAGCCAATTGGTATGCTACTGGTCCAATTTTTTTTAAAATTTCCTAAGGACCAATGAATCGCTGACTAAGCTTACCTTTCTTTTCAAACCGAAGCATGTGTTTCCATGGTGACACTTTCCAGAATACTTTATCGCCCACTTGATACTCAATATCTTTCCTTTTTAGATCAGTATAATACTTCTGCTTATTACTGGTAGCTTTCAATCTTTTCTGAATGATCTGAATCTTCTCTTCAGTATCTTTCACAATTTCTAGCCTGATCATCTTGTTTTCACTCAACTCAGTCCAACATACTAGGGTTCTACATTTTCTACCATACAACGTTTCATAAGGTGTCATACCAATTCTCGTCTGATAACTGTTATTGTAAGCAAACTCCATCAAAGTAAGATAATTATCCCAACTCCCAAGAAACTCTAACACACAAACTCGCAACATATCTTCCAATATCTGTATAACTCGTTCAGATTGTCCATCTGTCTGGGGATGGAAAGTAGTACTAAACTTAACCTGAGTTCTCAAAGCCTTCTGTAAACTTTTCGAAAATCTTGAAGTAAATCAAGGATCCCGATCTGAAATGATAGATAACAGTACTCCATGTAGTCTCACTATCTCATTCACATACAAATCTGCAAGCCTATCTAAAAATAGTTAGGACGAACAGGCAGAAAATGAGCAGATTTGGTAAACTTATCTACAATTACCCATACGACATCATGTTTCTTTTGTGTAAGAGGAAGACCCATGACAAAGTCCAAGGTAATGGTATCCCATCTCCACTGAGGAATAGAAATAGGATGTAACAAACCAGATGGAACCTAGTGCTCAACTTTAACCTGCTGGCATACCAGAAATTTTGCTACATAATCCACAACATCTCGTTTTATACCTGACCACCAATAATATTGCTTTAGATCCTGAAACATCTTGTTTCCAGCAGGATGCATAGTAAAGACTATATTATGAGCGTCAAACAACAACTTCTTCTTCAATTCATCATTAGTTGGTATACACAACCGATCCTTATAATACAATTCACCATCTCCTTGTACAAAAAATCAAACTGTTTACCTTTCTAAGTAGCCAAGATAAGTTGTTATAAATTATCATTAGCTCTCTGAGCATCACAAATTTCTTACCTCAACATAGGCCTTGCTTTCGACTGAAAGTTCCCATTCACCTCGCTTCACTGATAATGTTGAAATTGTCTTCCAACTCAAAGCATCTGTCACAACATTAGCCTTATTCAGATGATAATCCACAATACAATCATAATCCTTAAACAGTTCCAACCAACGTCGTTGTCTCAAATTGAGTTCTTTTTGGGTAAGCAAATACTTCAGACTCTTGTGATATGTGAAAATTTTACACCTTTCACTATACGAGTGGTGCCGCCAAACTTTCAAGGCAAACACTATCGCTGCAAGCTCCAGATCACGAGTAGGGTAGTTCTATTCATGAGTCTTTAGTTGCCTAGAGGCATAAGCATCCACTTTTCCTTCCTGCATCAAAACACAACCCAAACCTGTTCTAGATGCGTCACTAAACAAAACATACTCCGTACTAGAAATAAGTTGGACCAATACAGGAGCTTCAGTAAGCATACTCTTCAGTTGATCAAAGCTACTTTGACATTTACAGACTATTCGTACTTCACTCCCTTTCGTAATAGTTTAGTTAAAGAGGATGCTATCATCGAGAACCCCTTAACAAACCAACGATAATAACTAGCCAGACCCAGAAAGTTTCTCACTTCTATCACATTTCGCGGCGACTTCCAATTAACAATTGCCTCTATCTTGCTAGGATCAACACTAATTCCTTTAGAAGAGACAACATGCCCCCAAAATGATATCTCCTGAAGCCAGAAATCACACTTACTCAGCTTAGCATACAACTGTCTTTCCCTCAAGGTCTGTAACACAATTCAGAGATGCTTACTAGAATAGACCAGGATATCATCAATAAACACCACAACAAACTGATCCAAATAAGGCCTGAACACTCTATTCATTAGATCCATAAATACTGCTGGAGCACTAGTTAACCTGAATGGTATTACTAGGAATTCATAATGTCCATAACGGGTCCTAAATGCAGTCTTCGGTACATCCACATCCTTTACCCGAAGCTAATAATATCCCGATCTCAGATCTATCTTCGAAAACACTCCTGCATCTTTCAACTAATCAAATAGATTGTCAATCCTTGACAATGGATACCTATTCTTCACTGTAACTCTATTTAACTATCTATAATCGATGCACATTCGCAGTGTGCCATCCTTCTTCTGAACGAACAATATCGACGCTCCTCGGTGATACACTGGGTCTAATAAACTCTTTATTCAGAAGTTCTTGTAACTACACCTTAAGTTCCTTTAACTCAGTAGGAGCCATTCTATATGGCGCTCTGGATATAGGAGCAGTACCAGGCATAATTTCAATAGATAACTCCACTTCTCTTTTAAGAGGGAGTCCAGGTAATTCCTCAGGAAATACATCTGGAAATTCATTCATTACAGGAATGTTAAGCAGTTTTCCACCCTCCTTCTTGGAATCAAGCACAAAAGCTAGATAAGCTTCACAACCCCTCCTGAAAAGCTTTTGGGCTTGTATAGCAAATATCACCTTAGCTAAGGAGTTAGTGCAAACACCATGCAATATTACTTTAGACTGATCATATCTCCTAAGTATAACTTTCTTAGCCTTACAGTCAATTACTGCCTGATGCATGGATAACCAATCCATCCCCAGAATCAAATCAAATTTATGGAAAGGCAATCTGATCAGATCTGCTACATAGTCATTTCCTTAAGTCATAATTGGACAATTCCTATACACCTGATTAACCAACACACCACTACCTAGAGGACTAGTTACCTATATATCATACTCTAACTGATCTATAAGCATTTCCTTATCAAACACTTCTCTAACACAGATATATAAATGTGAAGATCCAGGACTAATTAAGGCATACATTTCAAAATCAAATAGAGAAACCATACCAACAATAACATCTGGTGCATCCTATTCCTCACGAGCTTTCAATGCATAAGCTCGAGCTGAAGTAGTAGGCACAACTGGGCGATTCATAGTTTCAGATTGGTTACTCTGATTCGCTCTATTTTGCCTAGATCCTCCTAGACCCCTACCACATCCTCTGTTCCTAGCAGATGTATGAAAAACCTCTCGAGTGGCTTGTGATGTTTGAGCTTAGTTAAGAGGACAATTGACTATCTTATGCTCAGTACTACCACAATGGAAACATGCATCTGTAGCTCTCCAACAGATACCCCAATGATGATTAGAGCAGTGTGGGAACTTTGGGGCACCAGAACCTCGGCCCCTAGAGGAACCCTTACCAGAGATAGTCGATGTGGGAAAGTTTTATTGTCTTCCCCTAGTCACAGATCTCTGAGCAACTTCCGATGCAGAGGAAGTACCTTCTCGATTTTATTTCCCTAAGGACTGGCCACCTTTAGTAGAGCCTCTTCTCTGACTTTTTTCTTTCCTGATCGTCTCTTGTCTTTCTATTTTCATCACAACTTACACCAACTGATAGTAAGTAACTAGTTGCAACAGAGAAACCGCTGCCAGATGCTCTTTGATAGAGTCATGCAATCCCTCCTTGAACTGATGGCATCGGAACTCTTCAGTAAGTACAGATTCAGGGGCATACTTACTAAGTCGATTAAATTCCCTTTCGTACTCAGCAACTGACAAACTCCTCTGTTTCATATTCAAAAATTGCTTCCACCTATCCTTCCTATAAGCCTTCTTCATAAACTTAGTTTTAAACTCATGGGCAAAGAATTCCCAAGTCAGAGACACTGGCAGCTGAGGACTCCTCAGAACAAACTTTCACCACTCATAAGCTACTCCCTGTAGAAGGGAGATAGCACAGTGCACCATTTGCTCTGCTGGATAACTGATCTCATCCAACACCTGCTTCTCTATCCAGTATTCAGCTCTCTCAGATTCCTCCAGAGATGTCCCAGTAAATTCCTCAGCTCCATACTTCCTCAACTGATCAATTGGAGCCTTGGGTGTTGTCATCCGATGCAGCAACGTCATCATATCCTGGGACAACTCAATCAAAGCCTCTCTTTGAGCCGGAGGAGGTGGTGGCGTCCCAGTTTCACCTCGATTGGCCCTCGAGGTCTAGGTATTTCTGGACGAGTTTGCTCCGGCTGATTGCTCTCAACAACTTTGTCAACATATTCGCGAGATCCTTCCGTCAAAAATTCTACAGACAAAACATGGGACACCGCATTAGGTCAAAACACAACTTATACACTCAATAAAAGCAATAGTTAAGCGTTGATTAAACCAGAATCGTCTAAACCATTCTCTGATACCAAAAAGGTGTGACGCCCTAATAACCCCCTGGGAGGATACGGGATGCCACACAGACAACATAACATATATGCATACAAAATTGAGACAAAACCAAAACATACGAAACATTCATAATTTCAGAAACCAACCTGAATTAAGGTTATTGCAAACCTTCAATTAAATCCAAAGTCATATGCATCAAAGACAAGACAAAAACAAACTCCAAAAATACAATTTTAACAAAACAAGACTCAGACTTCATTGGCCATTGCGGTTGACTCATCCTAGTCCTTATGTCCTTCTCTCTGAACCTAAACGGGATAAATCCACCGTGCTAAGCATATAGCTTAGTGAGTAATAACTAATCTATGCATAAATTGACAATTAATTATACAAAATCATAATATATCATAAACATGCATTAACAGTTTATCGGAACGAACAATTCAAACATACAATATTGGATATGAAATAAATTGTATGGAAAACAGAACTGAGTCTAACAGGAGGGTATAAACCCTTCATAATCAGAACACAATTTCTTGTTTATATCAAAGTCAAACAGAAATCAAAATACAAAATCATATGACTGAAAAATTCACTTACAGAAGTAGGTAATGTGATTTATACATGAGATACCATGATTGGTATTAGCAGGAGAGACATATGTCTCGATATCAGGAGACACCAAAGTGTGTCAATATAGGAGACACCGAAGTGTCGATACAGGAGACACCAAGGTGTCAATAACAGGAGCAGCTGTAGACCCTTCTAGGCATGTCTATTTAGCCACGACTAGGACTTGACATTTTTAAAACCAAACAAATTCATTTCATGTTCAACATAATTAGCCAATCATGGCTTTCATGCTAAAAATTCAACAAGTCAATCCGACAGCTTTGCAAATCATTCAATGGACCAAAAACAGTAGCAAACAAAATAGTCAAAGTAAAACTATAAAATTTGATCATCTAAATTACTTACACAAAATACCATCTAAGATTACTTACAAAAGCTCCCTTATTGTTTATTGCCTCGAAGTCCTGACAATATCTGGAATCAGTCACTCTAAGGGTTCCTCTAAAACATTCAATACAAACATATATTACTATAGTGCACAATTATGAATTCAATTATGCACACTCATGTATACTAAATATGTATGATGCATGTTCATGACAAAATCTGGGTTTCTAAACCCTAATCTTCTCACTTTATCATTCATATAAAACCAAACTCAATTCCTCAATCCAGATTTATTTTACACTCAACTTTTGAGTCCACCTTGCTCAATTATTCTCATCATGTAGTTGAGATAATTAGGTAGTACTTCCTTCTAGAAAGTTTTCGCTCTTTTTCTTAGGTTTCCAAAGATACCAAGTTCGTCCAATTTGTTTTAGTATACTGAAAGTTATACTCAAAATATTTCAGGTTGTTCTTGAGCTTCATCAAAATTCTTATCTCAATTTCCAATCAAATTATGAACTTTTTAGAGGTAGAATTAGAATTTAATCTCTCAGAAAATTTGTATCCTTATGTCTCTAGTTTACTCCAAATTAAAAATCATTCCATTTGGATATCTACAGAGAAAATTATGCCTAAAATACCAAAGTATATGTAAGTTGTCAAAAAACTTCGCTGCGGCGAACTTTCCAGATAGCAGAATTCTACGACCTTCTCTTAAAAGTTTTCCGCGACGAACTCTTGAGTTCACCGCGGTGAACTTTTACAGAAAACAATTTCTTTGAGTTTGCCACGGTGAACTAAAAAGAGTTGGTTGCGGCGAACTCTACTGCGTTAATCAACTTCTTCTTCTTCCATTCGTTTCCCAGATTTTCTCACTTCTATCTTATTCGATGAACACATAACACAATAAAACCAATTCTTCTACTTCTATTTCAGATCATCACAACTCAAACAATTCAAATCTATATTCAAACACTAAAAACCGATACATGCACTTGAAATCATTTTTAGCTTTCTCTCTCTACTGTATTTTCATCCTTACTACAATTGTTTCATTAACACTCATTCATCACAACCACTCAACTCATCCGAAACCTTTCTACTTCACTAGGTTTCTCTTTAAGCTACATGCAATCGGTATTACACCTCCGCCTTTCCATTGCACAATATTATCAACCCATCTTATCATCACTTTCATTGAACCATTCAATTGATATAACTCATGCATGTGTTTATTCTCAACATATAAGACATCATCCAACTAATGCATGTACTTATTTCCAATACATATCATCGAAATCATTCATAAAACTCAGAAAACTAAAACTTACTAACCTTGTTTTCCAAAAAATCACCAAGGTTTCAATGATGGTTGAGGAGCACGACTAGAGAAATTAGGACAACTAACAGCTGGACCAACTTCTTTGTGTTTTAAAGTACAATAGTAATGTAGGAATCCAAAAACTAGTGTTTCGATGAAGAAGATTCAGTGATTTTTTTTTCAAAGAACACCCACATAGGTCGAAGAACAACAAGGCTTCTGTGATTTTTCCTCTTCAGCACAAGTACCCACGTGTGTTATTATCACATGTATTGCTACCAACTTGACACATGACTCATTTGATATGAGCCATTTGTCATGCACATAGAGTGCTACATGTCATTAAGCCATTGGTTTATTTCTCTTGATAATCCAAAATTTCCAGAAAATTCCTAAAATTTCCAAAAAATCCAAAGTAATGCCAATAATTTCCAAATAAATTTTCATCACTAATAAACCACAATTCTCACCTTAATCAAAATTCTAAAACCAACTATACCCGGAATTGTCATGAATGCATGCACAAAAATTATATGTGTCCAAAATGCTTATGCATAAATAAGCCAGTATTCAAATATGCAAAGCATAAAATGTACTGAATTTTCTTAATAATCTAACCCCTAGCATGAGGTGTTAGATAGAAAGTATAGGACTTTGGTATGTTGGACTGAATTAGGTAAAAACAAGATGATCGGGTCTAATTTTTTGAAAGATACTAAGAAAAAAGTTCAAGTTATTCAACAAAGATTACAAGTTGCCAGTGAGAGGAAGAAGTCCTGTGTTGGCCTAAAAAGGAAAGATATTGAACATCAGGTAAGAGATAAGATATTCTTAAAAGTGTCACCGTGGTAACACATACTTCAGTTTGGGAAGAAAGGTAAGCTCAACCCATAATACATCGGTCTTTATGAGATTCTTAAGAGAGTCGGACCAGTAGCTTATCAGTTAGCTCTTCTTGAAGAATTGACCAAGTTGCATAATGTCCTTCATGTTTCTATATTGAGAAAATATCAGTCTAATGATACACATAAGATTCCTATCCAAGAAATTCAAGTACAACCAGATTTGTCTTATGAGGAAGGGCCTGTGTCTACTTTAGCCAGAGAAATCTGACAATTCAGAAATAAGCAAATACTTTAATAAAAGTACTCTGGAAAAACCATGGAGTCAAGGAAGAAACATGGGAATTGGAATCAATCATGAGAGCTCAGTATCCTCAACTATTCTCATTAGGTATGAATTTCGAAGATGAAATTCTTTTAAAGGGAGAGAATTGTAAGGCCCTAAATTATACCCTAGTTGAAATGTTACATGTTTATGAAAGTAAATGTGATAGGTGTTAAAATTGTGATATGATTGTGAATTATATATGTCTTGAATCTTGGTTTGATGGACCATGATTAGTAACTTGGAATTAATTGATAACATTAAAAAATTGATGTATTAAAATGTGCATTTGGACTATGAAAATTATCAAGCGGTAGGATAAGTTGGTATATGAAAATTAGTATGACTAAACCTATACATTGAATGACATTTGACAACATTGGTTGAGTGACAAATGACCTAATAGAATTGTGACATTTGGTAGTTTAAATGGAGGACAAGTGGCTCACTTCTATGTGTGACATATAGGTTGATTCATTGAAAGACATGTGCCTTTTCAAATTTTTTACACCTTGCAAGTGTTGAATCATTTCAGCCCATTTGATGTTTCTGCTGCATTTTTACTATCCTTTGCTCCTCTCCACTGAAACTCTCTCGTACTCTCACAAACTCCTAGATTTTTCTTCAATTTTCATTATCATCACTTGACATCTTTGCAAGATGCTGCCTTAAGGAAGCTTGATTTTTTTATCTTCTATGTTGTCTTTTTGGTGCTAAGATTTGCTCCTTGATCTTGGATGTGTGCTGGTTGCTTGGAAGGGCTAGATTAGCTAGTTCTTTAGAGTTGAAAATTGAAGTTAAACATGTAAGGGAATTCTTAACTTGATAGCATAAATTAATATAAGTTCTATGATGATTGAACTGGCATAGAATTGAAGTAAATCACACGTTAGTACAATACTTATAAAACGATAACGAATACACGAGAAGGGGGGGTTGAATTGTATATTCCCCTTTTTGAACTCTTTTTCAAAAACTGTTTTGTTAAGAAACAAGTTCTTTTACAAAACTTCGGTAAACTCGAATTAATCAATACTTCGAAAACTTGATTCAGAATTTATGTAATAATAAAAACTTTGAACTTAAAAGAGAGATAGAGTTAGAGAGGATTTGACACAGCGATTTATCCTGGTTCACCCCAAACCG
>JANIHY010000008.1:27592689-27610647 GCA_027479065.1 Erythroxylum brevipes | reverse complement strand
ATGGTAAACTTTATATTTTTATCATAGGTATTTTAATATATTTTTATTATTTTTCTTCTTAAATAGCAAAGTTGAATGCTTTAGGTCATTTATTAAATTTATTAAAAAAAATTCAATACGAAAAGGAACCCTTTATTACATCAATTATGAGTGACCATGGTAAGGAGTTTGAGAAACAAAGGTTTGAAGCCTTTTGTGAATATAATGGTATATGTCATAATTTTTTAATCGAAGGGCCGTTTAAAAAATGTAGTTATTAAGGAAGAAAAATAGGAAATTATAGGATATGGTTTGGACCATGATAAATGAGTATGATATTCCTAAGTATTTTTTGAGCAAAATCTGTAATTTCTACTAGAATTTATATAAGGTTGACTTTAGATTTTAAAAAAACTTGTGAGCTTTGACATGGAAGTAGCCAAACATTAGTTAGTTCAAATTATTTAATTGCAAGTGGTATGTTTTTAATATTAAAGATAACTTATGGAAGTTTGATTCCAAAACAGATGAAGAGTTTATTTTTAATTCCTTAACTAGAAAAGTATACAAAGATTTCAATAAGAAGAAGCTTATTTTGAAGAGTCTATGAATGTTATTTTTGGTGAATCTAACAATCCATAACCAAGAAATGCCTCAAAGATGATGGTGTAGATTTATCCAAGGAGCTAAACATATTGGTCTTTAAAGAAAACAAGATTGATCACCAAGACACCTCATATGAGTATATTGTTAAACCAAGTGAAGTATACAACAAGGATAAAGAGCTTCCAAGAGATTTGAAATTTAAGAGGAATCATCTTCCAGGTCAAATTATAGGTGACGTTCATCAAAAGGTAGTTTAGTAGTCTTATTAGTAACTGAGGGAAGGTAGGCATTCGAAATAGCCTTCAACCTCTTCTTTTCTCTTTTCTACATCAGCCAGTTATGGAATGCCCTGTCATCGCTATGCTTTTAAGATATTCAAAGAAATTAGTCACTAGATCTTATCTTACTTTTATTTCTCAAATTAAGCCTAAGACTATATAAAAAGCCTTACATGATGAAAGTTGTGCTTTAATATGAATGAGGAGTTAAACCAATTTAAGATAAGCAAGGTGTGGAATTTTGTACCTATAACTCTAGACCACCAAATTATAGGTACCATATGGGTTTCCAAAAATAAATTATATGGATCAAGTACTATTGTGAGAAGTAAAGCTAGAATGATAGCTATAAGGGTATAATGAAGAGATGTGTATAGATTTTAAGGAAAAATTGACACTAATAGCTAGATTAGAGCCTACTGGATTATTACTTAAAATCCACTTCTTACATGAATTTCAAATTACTTCAAATAGATGTTAAAAGTGAATTTAAAATGGTTGTACTAAGGAAGAATTTTATCTTATTGTACTAAGGAAGAATTTTATCTTGATTAACATAAGATTTTAAAAATCATGATGCATCTAACCATATTTATAAACTCTTTAAGGCACTATATGGTTTGAAACAAGTTCTTAGAGCTTGATTTGATAAGTTATGTGCAAATCTTTTATAAAAATGGGTTTAAAAAAGGTAAGGTTGATAAAATAATTTTTATTAAAGCATAAGGAAGACATTTTAATTGTTCAAATTTATATTGATGATAATATATATTTTTATAGTGCTACTAATGAATGTGTGTGTATAGAATTTTCCAAGTGTATAAGTTGGGAATTTATGATGAGAATGATGGTAAGGCTTACATTCTTTCTTAGACTCCCAATCAAGAAAATAAAAGAAGGCATCTTCATTAATTAAAAAAACGTACAAAAGAAATAGTTAATCGCATTGGAATGGATAAAGTCAAACCATTAAAGACACTTATGTACATCACAAGAAAGTTGAACAAGGATAAAAAGGGCAAGTTGGTTCAGGTAAAGTTCTATCAAGGTATGATTGGTATTTGATTTATATTACTATCAGTAGGCTTGATATTATGTTGAGCGTATGCTTATATACTAGATTTCAATTGAGACATAGAGAGTCCCAACTTCTAGCCATTAATAGTATACTTAAGTACCTATTTGGTAATTGACCTTTAAAACTTAAGTATCCTAAGAATAAATTTTTTTATTTAACTAGATATGTAGATTTATATTTTGTCAATACTCTTAACGATAGGAAGAGCACAACCTACAATTGCCAATTTCAAGGAAATACATTAGTTTCATGGTTTAATAAGAAAAATAATTGGTTTCTCTATCAACTGTGAAAGATGAATATATGGCAACTGAAAGCTATTGTGCACAAATTTTATAGTATAGAAAATATCTTAGGTATTATAATATGAATCTTATGGAGATACCATTAGTTTTGATAACACTAAGGCCATATTCCTTATAAAGAACCTTGTTCAACTCTAGAAACAAGCCAATAGAAATTAAATATCATTTCATTAGAGATCATGTGCAAAATTGGAATAGTGTACTATAATTTATTGATACATCAATATTTTTTCTAAACTAAAGACTAATGATAGGTTTATACAATTTGGAAAGAATTAGGTATGATTGATGGGAATTATACATGATAAGGATCCCTTTATGTAACTTAGCTCATTCTAGATTGTTATTTAATTGATTTAGTATATGCCCTAATATTTTAATTTGAGTTTTGAGAATATTCTAATTTTTAAGATCACACTAGTTGACCTATATCATAGTGTAGTTAATCAATTTCCTTACAAATCAACATTCATGGTCTTAATGCTATTTCAATATTTCATCACCTTTTCATTAAGTATAATTTGTTTCTTTTAGTGATCATTTTATGTTTCTAGGACTTGATTAGCTTTGGTGGCTCTCCATCCTTATGCTAAGAGAAAAAAAATTGACATTAAGGACTTTATTCAACATAATATGGTGCATTTTATTAACATAAAGAAAAATATATTAAGGACTTTATTCAACATAATATGGTGCATTTTATTAACATAAAGAAAAATATAAAAAATCATATATGCTTTAATCCTTAACCTTACTTCCAACATTTTAGCATCCTTCCCATTGAATATGGTATTTATTTAGATTTCTTCTTTCATTATACTATCTTTAGCTATATAGATTACTAGTTGGTTGACGGTTATATGACTTGGCTACATTAAAAACAATAGCTACAATCTTATTATCATGTATCCTTACTTGAGACTCCCATAATGTGAAGTTGGTTTTGATAAGTAGTCACGCTATTGAGCTACCTACAGATGATGAGACTATTACTTTATGACCACGTCACAAGTTTCCTCTTAATGCTCATCTAGTTACTACTGAGTTTCAACTCACTCATTTATGAGGCAATCTTGAGTTTTTTCATGACCTTACAATACATCAACTTGATGACCTATATTACTTGATTTATGCTTTCTTTCCTTATCTATGTTTTCAAAAATAGAGATAAATTTAGTAATATTAGATTTAAAGGGATTACCAAATAGGTATTTTTCAATTATTAAACATATTTGATAATTTGAATAAAATTTGATCGTGTTAATTTACTCGTAATACTGTTTTGAAATTTGTGATGTATATAAGGGTGCTGGATTTCATTATCACTTTTTTTAATGTCATAAAATATTTTGATAAGAACAAAAAGGGGGGTTGTTGAACCTAGGTAAGTTCCAATCAATATTTTGATGATAATAAAACATAAGTACTACTAATGAGTTTGTCTTTTATAAAAGTAAGATGAGAGCAAATTGCAACCATATGTAAAGTAAAACAATTTCATAAATATGATAAGGAAATGTTAAAATTTGCATAATTCTCTAGAAGCCATCTTTTGCCATGTTCTATAATTTTGATGTTTATTCATAACTTTGAAAAGATATTATATTAGAACTCAAGAACCTCAAAAATGTGTCTTTTTAATATAAATATATGAAGGTTTAACTTAATATGAGAGAGGGTTAGGGTGATAACTACACAATACATTACAAGGGCTAAGTAATAATTTTGAATATAAAAATTAAGATAAGAAATTTTCAAATTATAAGAGATATCAATTTATTAACCCATAATTATTTTAACTTTTAGAAGAAGAATAAATTATTAACAGAGAAGCTAAAAGAGGACGGTTGATGGTAATACAGATCTACACAATCAAGATATAAAAGCAATTAGCCTATAACCATCGTTGAAATAACAACAATAACAGTTGAAAGAATAGAAAAACTTATGTTAAGTTATCCCATGATAATGGTCTTGAACCTTTAATGATATTTTTTTCTCCTAATTGACTTTCAATCTCTCACTCTCTCTCCAATATTTGTTTCTAGAAAGGGATACAAGCTTTGATACTTTCATGTCTTAAGTTGTGCATCTTTCTATAACTTTTATTGAAATAAGTGTCAAACATGAATCTAACATGCCCATGTCCTAGGGCACTTCTCTTTTTGTAACTCTTATGGAGATGGATATGGATGTGCCAAACTATCTAATACATCCGTATCCTAAATTTTGTATATTTCTTTATGTTTTTTCAATATGTGTGATTATATTCTCGTGTCTCTTATGATTGTGGTTAAGTGTCACGTCCTTATTGATACTCAATCAAAATTTTGATTTATTATGCGTGCCTTCCCTTTGTTTTTAGTATCAAACTAATTTTCTGTGGTCTAAATAAGCTATATTTCTTAAAAGCCTTAACCAAACCTCTTCCTTTATGATTATATGTATTTTCATTTATACTTATTCTAGAAAATATAACATCCATACTCACTAGCATATTTTTGTTGCAATATATATTTTGGGCACATATAAATGCAAATTGGGAGCTTATCAAACACAATTATTTTTGCTACATCATAGAAAAAGTAAAAATCATAATTAAGGAATGTCCTAGAAAAAATTGTGAGCTCTTAGTTATTTTATACTATATCAATTTTAGTTGTCTTCCATTCACTTGAGACACATATGGTCCGTTTTAACAAATAAAAAAATGTGAGCTTCAATTTAGTTGTAAACAAGAAATATCATAGAGTAATTAACTATAAAATGGAATAAGTAAATTTATAACAAAATTAAACTTTGAGACCATTATAATTTTTATTATTCATTTAAAAAGATGCAAAATTATTTGAAGTTCCATTCCCTAACAAATTTGAATTTATTTTTCTTGCTAAGCTTAAAATTTAAAAAAATATTTTTTGTTAATAAATAATAAATATTTTATAATCATGGTTGTTAATGAATAATTATAGGATAGATATCATAGTCTGGAATAAGTCAAACTTTTAAGGTTTTACTTATTACTTCCAATTTTGTAGACAAATTGCACTTTTAGTAGAAAGTGGAAATTATTTAGAACTCTATAATATGTCTTCCTTAAATTAAAGTGCATTTAATTGTAAATTTTAAAATTCTTGGATCAAGATTTCAAAAAAAAAAGTTCTTTGACCAATGATTCTGTGATTATCTTAAATTTAAGATTACAGCTTAAGAGCATATTAGATTAATATTTTCAACAAAAGAAAAGGGGGATATGGACTAGTAAAATCAGTTATTTGACTCATAGTTAGTTAAATTTAGTACAATATGTTATATTCTACATAAAATGTAAAACAAATTGCGTTATTCTTCTACAAAAGAAAAATATCCTATTCAAATCAAAGTAAAAAAATAGTAGCAATCGGGTTTTGACCTTGTCTTAAACTATATAAGATTGTCTCACAATTAAAATCTACTTAATTAGGCTTCTTTGATATGGTTTAGGTCAAGACTTAAAGGGCCTTTAATAGTTTATTTTAATAAAAAAAACGCTTTTTCTTTATGCTAAGTATTATAACAAACATTTTCCAAAAAGATTTTGGAATGCATACGAAAATCAAAACTTAAAAGTTTCTAATCATCAAATGAATAAGCTGCTAAACTTGGAATTACCAGTTTCGAACTTTAGCAATAGGATCGCATGCCTAAATTTTCCATTCTTCAAACACTTTTTTCTCAGCTGATCTTTCCCTCATCTGAGAACTAGCTATTTCATAACAGGCATTTATTAATAAAAATACTCTTATCTATTTCAACATTTTCAATTTATGTCAGTATAACTACTGTAGCGATGCATGCATGGTTTATATTTTTGGTTCATTCAGGTTTTCTAAATGATCTTCAACTTTTAGGTTGACATTAATTTCGGCTTGAACTGGCTGCCAACCAAATAGCTTTAGGGTTCAATTAGTAGGATAAGTTGTGGCATATAGAAAATTGCAAGCTCGTACGGTATGTTTGAAGTAATTGCTTTATTATGGATGAGCTAAGGACGACGATTTCCCGCATAAATGACGGATGATTTGCCGGAAGAGGTCAGCAGAAGACCGAGATATTGCTGGCTGTATAATCCTTTTACTAAAGGATGAAAAGATGGCCTTAATCATCTTCACTGTTGGCCATTCTCTAAACTGAAGCACTTTCTACATACTAGTGTCATGGCCCTCGCGGACATTAGATTGCATATTGGGATTGGTATGGAGCTTCCGAAGATACCTATCAGGCTAGGTTTTTAAACAGCTGGTAGCTAGCTAGCTAATAATAACAGCAGATTGGTGTTTGAACATGTTAAGATCGATGAGGGGGATTTAATTGCAACTTACAAACTCACGGACGAAAGTGAGGCTGAGAGAGTGAGAGAGAAAATTAAATAACAAGAAGAATCATTGATACTTCTGGTTTCATTTAATGTGATTCCGTCGATTTTAAATGCCTATATGTAGCTTCTTATCATGAGAAGTCGGGTGGTCCTGACCTCCCCTGGGATTGAATTATATCAAATTTGCAGAAAGGACGCCACTTGAAAGAAGAAAAAAAAAGGCCAAAAAAAAAAAGAAACAAAGAAAGGGAGGAATTGTACCATTTATATGATCCGTAAGAATTTTGCCATTAGAAATGGCACTTCTCAAACCTAGATAGCTACAAGGAAGATGATGTGAAGCATACAAGTTTAGGCAGCCAGCAGACCAGAATTAGATTACATGTTAATAGTCTCATGATCTCATATCCAAAACCCTATTGGGAAAATGAAAACCACAAAATCATATCTAATCATCACCGGGCAAGCAAATACCAAACAACCTACCACCACCTTCTTTTTCCTCTCTAGAAAAGTCATTACCTAATTAGAGAAAATTTGGCAAATGTACAAGATGATGTACAGGTAGCTTCTCCATCTCTGAGGTCCCCCACGCCATAAACAACCTTTTCTTTTTGCTCTGAACTTTTCTTTAATTCCCAATCCCTTTGGCCGGCTTCAGATCCTGATAAAAGAGATAAGGGTACATTCATCTTTATATATAACCCTTTTTGGTCCAACCCCAACTCTTATTTTTCTCCTTTCACGATGGAGGATGAGAACAAGTACCCACCCTAGATAATGCGTCTTTCGTCACCATCATTCATAGAAAACCCTTTCAGTGCTTTTCATCAACTCTATATGTTTTTCCATTTAAATTCCCCATAATCACTGAGATGGTCGAGACTGAAGTGGTCTAGCACAGGGCATGCTATGTTTGGCTTCTGCTGTCCAACATCGTTTGATGTCTTCAGCTATTCTCTTGGCATCCATGGAAGCACCTAGTATTCCACGTTTAGTGAACCCCACTGCGTATAGCCCACACTCTCCTTTCCATCCATGTGGAAATGGCTTTCTTGGCAATCCATCTTTCTCCGAGAACATGTCTTCCTCCTGACAAAGTTCAATTCATGCCAATGTTCTCTTATTTGTTAGCCTTTTTGAAACTTTGGTTGCTATAGTAATTAACAGACACTTAAGAATCAAGAAACTTGACAAAAAGAAGGGAAATATACATATAATAACTAGAATAAAGGTAGATAAAGGCACCTTTAGCCAAGAGGGTACGTTGCTTTTATAACCTGTGGCCAAAATAACTGCTTCGAAGTTCTCGGTTTTCCCATTAACAAACTCCACAGCACGACGTTTTAACCTCTTGATACCAGGACATACCTACACTAATAGCGGTCAAATTTAGGATCCGACTTTTTAAAAAAAAAAGGTGTAAAAGAGATGCTTGAATCTAGGCATTCATAATAGGAATCCAATATATGTTATCAGAGTTAATTATGGTTTATTTGTTATTACTGGATTTGCTGTGTTCTTGTTTCAAATTATATCAAGATTTTACTTCTATAATATTTTTACGGTTTTTTTTTTAATGGGACAATAACTCAAGGAATGGCTGATTTGAGGATGAGGAATTAGTGTGCATAGAAACTTTTTTAAGAAAGTGTTGCAACAAAAATAAAAAACATATTTCATAATTAAGAGGAACTTGATACCGAATTCTAATAAATATTCTCTCTTATTATGAATTTCTAATTAAATTATTATAAATTATCAATTATTGATTAAAATTTAAAGAAAAGATAAGTAAATTCAACAAATTATGACTTGTATGAACTTAGGCAAGGACATGATAAATAGTTGATGAGAAATTGATAATACGAGAATTGTTAAAGTAACTTTGATAATGGAACGGAAAAGAGAGAAATAAGCGAGTGTGAATGAAGGAAAAAAGAAACTAATAAGATGGAAACAGTAGATTAAAAAGATCCATCATCAAGGAAATAGCTGCCAAAGAGCAATTTGAAGGGGTAAAAGGTTGAATGCAATATGGAATATGTAAAAAAGGTGATTAGGAAAGAACCTGAATGTCTCCACTTTTGATCCTGGCAAGTGTTCCAACATCTAAAACTGGGGTTTTCCCGGACAGGTTCTTGAGTTGAAGGGGACCCAATTGCGGCCGGTCCAATCCGAATCTAGCCGTATCACCCAGTATAAACCAAGACAGTACCAGCAGCAGCCGATCGACAAGCCATATGGGCAGGCACTTTAGCAACCACATGGACAACCCGAAAGTTGAATTCCATAGCATCTCTTGCGGTAGAACATGCACCTAAATTCAAAATTAAATTCATAAGTGCTCCAAAAACACAGGACTATTGAAAGAGGTGACGGGCTTTCCGCTTAATCCTCACTATTCCCTCCTCCTCATCCCTAGAGCTAGGGGTCGTGCGTGCGTATTGGCTCTTTTACAGAGAAGATTAATCAGAGGAACATGAAAATGGGTTCTGAATTCTGATGTATTACAATTATTATCAAAATATATGTAAGATCCTACCATTCTGACCAATGTTCCGCATGCTTGGGAATCCCAAGAAAGTTAAAGATGAAAAGGATTTTTACTTCTCTACTCGCAATATAATATAGAGATTGTTTGTCAATTTGAAAAAGTGATTGGAACTCTAAACATATGTAATTACATGTATGTAATATAAATATAATTTTCTCGTTTAGGGCCAACTTTTGTATAAGAGCAACAGTTCTCAGCTGTCATGAAAATTTTAGCAGTTGCGGAGAAGACTACTATTGCACTGCTTGGAGTTGGAACTTGGAAGAAAAAAAACTTTGAGGAAACAAGGGAAATTAAAAAAGATGAGTTTTGATCTATAAACTGATAGAAAGAAAATCCCGAAATTCGACTCTTGAATTGACAAAAAGTTGCAAAAAGTTTCCGAGGTTTTTTTTTTCCCCCCTTCTGTAGAGAGACAGAAGAGAGAGTGGAGGAGGATTGAAGCGTAGTGGTAGCAGTACAACAACTTACTGTGTCTCTGACCACAAGCGACGGATTAGCGTCATGATTGCACAGATCCAAGCAAACCTCCATGCCTGAATTCCCACATCCAACGACCAAAACCCTTTTTCCTCTAAACTCCTCTCCACTCTTGTACAAACTTGTATGCCTTATATCTCCTCCAAATTCTCCTATACCTTCAATGTCCGGCAGAACAGCCTCCGCATTTTCTCCGGTGGCTACCACCAACCACCTGCTTACGTACTCTATCTCCTTTCCCTTTAGCCCCACACTCCTGACACGCCAAAACCCAAGAGCGTGATCATACTCTGCGCATGATACTGTCTCATTGAACCTTGGCCGAATATCAAAAGTTTCAGCATATGCCTCTAAGTACTCAATGAATTGCTGTTTAGTAGGGTAAGTTGGAAATTCGGGGGGGAATCCCTTAAGTGGAAGCTCGCAGAACTGCTTAGGTAAATGAAGACGAAGACGGTCGTAAGTCTTAAGTTGCCACAAAGAGGCAATACAGTTAGATCTCTCAAGAACTGTGCTTGGGACACCCTTTTGCTTTAGACAAGCAGCTACAGCGAGCCCTGAAGGGCCGGCTCCAACGATCACAGGACCAGGAACGCACACACAACGTGAGGATTTACTCATTCTTTCAGTAAAAATAGGATCATGAGCTTGTTTTCCTTCTATCTCCCTCAAGCAGTCCATCAACACGAACTAGGAACAAGATGATGATGATGATGATGTCCGTAATAGGGACTATCTGATCTGGTTAAAAAGGAAGAATAGTGAGTTGAAGCAAGAGAAGTTGTAGAATTTAAACCCTATTGGATTAAGGAGAAAGAGCGAAATTCATGACAACCCATTAAGGAAAAAAAACGTGTTGGTTTGTGTATAACACACCAAGTTGGGGGACTAAGTTTGAAAGATTAGGCGGAGATTTTGTAATAGATTTCACTCTTATCTAAACAGAGCGGTTAGATTTGAGGAGAGGCGGATAAGGTCTTGTCCATTTATGGGAATGAGTATTATTTTTAATCTCTCTGCGTGTGTTTGTTCAATGGAGGGTAAACCGGAAGATGAGCAAGAACTACGGGCTAAATCAGCATTCAACCACGAAACAGAGAGAGAGAGAGAGTGTGAGAGTGAGAGGGATGGTGATATCTCTATATATTCCTTTTGTTCACAGGCAGACTTATATGGGGAGGGAGTGTAGTAGTAATCGATGTGGGACACGTACAAGTAGATTGCGTACCATATGTTATAAGATCACTAATATTCGTATTAACTAACCAACAGCCTGTGGCCATGCTTGAAGCCATACAAAGAACGTCACCCTAGCTAGCTACTTGCCATAAGAGAGATTCAACATCCAAAGACGATCCTTCCTTCTGATGAGACAAGAAAGACAATTGATTCATTTATATATATACATAATCATCATTCTATCAATTATAAATAAATATATAATTTATCTCATTTCATACAACAATTAAAAGTTTATCTTGGAGGTATTTTTGCCCAGTAATTAGTTTCAATCACGCTGCCTGCAACGTGTTTTTCTATATTTTAACATAAAAAGTGATAGCTCATCAGGTTGGCAATGGGATGGAAGGAGTTGGACTAGTCTACTTTAAGTTGGGCCGTGTAATGAATTGTAGCCAGCAGAACATGCAATGATGAAAAGTAAAAATGCATGGAGTGAAAGATTTCCATTCATGTGGTTTTGATTTGGACAATTATGATGTTTCCCTCATTTCAATTGGGCATACTCAGTAGTATCCAAAACAGATAACAAAAGTCAATCCCACATATTCAACGCCATGAACTTTAAGTTGACTTCAAAGCTCAAATTGAAGCTCCCCTCCTAGGCAAGATTTGATGGTCAAGGTAATCACGGGTGAACGGAACCCCCTTAATTTCCTTGTACGTATACTGGAAACAACATGTTGACCTAATTAAGCTAGCGGATTAATGAAGAACCATTTTAGTTGTTTATATATAACAGATATAATTAAATTATTAAATACAGCTAAAACTCAGAATATTCCATCTGAATTTTAACGTACAATTTTCAAAACACATTAAAAATGTAATGTAATGGGTTACGTACCAGATGATGAAATGAAGAATGGTTAGGCAATAAGACAAGCCCCAATGGGGACAGAAAGAATTGAATGAGAGGCCTGCGTTATTTAACCCCACTTTTCTGCAAGCTAATGATTTCCTCATTCATTGGTGAGGTTGCTTCCCTTGTGAAATCATAGCTTGTCATATGCACATCCATTAATAGCATATGTAATGGGTTTCAAGTAATAAGCTATCATGGGCCCTTGATTTCGACTCACTCTTTTGCACCTATCTAATATGTATAAATTCCTTTAATTCAAAAACCTAATCCAATGTTTACTTACGTACTCAATTTTCAATTAATTAAACAACCGAACCGAAGATGAAATTCTCCGGACCCGGCCGGACGTTGATGTGATGCAGGACAATCCAAATGCAAACAGTAAATAAAATGAGTTAAAGCACCGCCATAGTGAATGTTAATTACTTAATCCAACTTGTTTAATCTTAATCAAAGGTGGAAAGGACTAATAACAAGACTTTTCCAAGTTAATCCACTTTATCCTTTGTGGTTGTTCTTAAATCGTCGGCAAAAATTCTTTGCAACTAATCTCATTGGGGCCAGTCGCATATTTAATCATTACATCTAATCTACTTTTTCGTTTTCTTCTTTTAATTTTCAGGAATTAGATATATATATCATAATTAAAATCCCAAACACTATATAGCTAGTTCTAAATATGAGTCCAATTAGAAATTGGTTTTGACAGCTTAATCACTGGGGCTTTTATGTCAATATATTGTATAAACAATCCTATATAGGTTTATATTATCGATCTAAAAAAGGAGCTTTAAGCTATTCGGAGTTGTTTTCTTTGAATACGCATGGTATTATTGCTAAATGATATTTGATTATACCATACGTACGTATTATGCATGATATTTGATCTAATTCAATTTTCTTTATTTAAGAAAAGTATTTTAGAATAAGATTAACACATGTAGTATTAATTTTTCAACTGTAAATGAAGTTATACAAGCCTAAATATTCTCCTACACTGCTGTACAATAAGATAACCTTTTCTATTGGTTCTAAATCTTAATATTGGTTTATTCTACTTTATCCATGCCAATCTAAATTAAGTTATAGAAAAAGGGCAACCCTAAATTAAGTTAAAGCATATCTTATACCTTAGGTTATACAACCTCTCTTCTCTTCTTTTTTCCTATGTTGCAACATGTTGAAATTTTTAATATGGACAGAGTGTAGAGTTCACTAATAAAAATTAAACTTTGGTTAACTATAATCTAAATAACTAGAACTAGTTGTCTAGATAGTTGACCCTTATCACTTATAAATCCTTTAATATTTTCATGTTTAGTTAGTATAGGATACTCTAACACAACACTTTTAGTCGAGTTTTGCAGGGCAACCTTCTCTTTTCTAGATATTATCCCACCTTGGCTTATGTAAAGGATAGCTCTCGATTTGTTTTTCTAAATTTTAACATTTTTTTGGTTCTTTTCTTTTCGTTACAATTTAATTTAAGTTATGCAACAAATCTTATCCTACCTTAGGTTAAATATGGAAACAATCGTCCTTTCCCTCTAGATCTTACCTTAGGTTAAGTAAGAATTTGAATTCAAGACCCATTGATATTGGGTTTCTAAGACTACTCTACTGCTTCAATCTCATTTTGTAATTCTACGCAATTATCAAAGAGACGGATAATTAGAAGATATGATGAAGGTGCATTTATGGTATTCAAATTAATATACTATAGGTTTAATTTCTTGACACATGCAAGTATATATGTATCAATTAGACTTAAATTGAAATCAAGATGATCCTTGTACATGTTTTCTTTTTACTTTTCCTTTGATGTACCGAAATTGACCTGAAATCTATTTAGCAATAACATATACTTTTTCTATTTAATTTAGTAGTAACAAATACTTTTCACTTGACAAGAGGAAGCTGACTCTCCATCCACAATTTCTCATGCTGGCTCCCTTTAGAGAGAGCACAATAATGGATTTGGAGATCCACATTACTTTGCCTTCTTTTTAGTTCCTTAACAAGTTGTGGTACGGATAGAGAGCCAGGCGCTTTTGGTATCAGGACAAGATCATGATTCCTGGGGACGGTGGGACTGTTAAGCGGCGTGTTTTGCTTTCTCCCAATCACCACCTTTATGTCACGCATAACACTCCCCGTTGCCACTACAAAAATCTCTCTCATTTCATCACCAAGTACAAATGGTAATACCAACTGGTGCTTCTACACTCCAATTGGATTATGCGTCCAAATAAAGTGACACGATTAAGAATTATTACGCAATGGGATTGACCTGAAAGAGAAAGTAATCTGTGTTTTTTTTAACTGGATTTGTCAGTGGTATCAATTCAATATTGAAGGATATGATTGCTTACGTTAGTTGACCACTCCAATCAATTCAACAAGTGAGCATTACTCAAATTAATCATGGCTTTATTGGTTGATATATATTAGTTCACTCACACCGGTTGAACGACTAGATCCCAGAAATTTTCAATTGTTCTAGTCGGTCCACCACTGGGAAATTTTCAAAAGTTAGGGCTTTATTTTAGGAGATAACTCTATATGATCTCTTTTTGGTGGTGCAAAATTCGCACTCATCTAGTTAGTTAGAAATAAGAAGTGAAGCTCGTCGCACATAGAACATGATATTCATAGTAATTCCAAGCCCAAATTCTCAAAATATTTAGCAACAAACTGGAGCGGATAAGTAGAATTACCAATTTATACGTGCCTGATTGAACATTTGGGTTGAAGTTTGATAATTAACTAATAGAGCAACTCTAATTAATAAGGTTAGGTAATCTAGCGATTTCTTAAAAATGACAATTAAAAATAAAAAATTGAAATCTTGAGAAAATCTATGTCACATTATTTATGAAATAATTATTTTCTTTTCTTTTTTGACCATATTTTTCTAACAACCTCAACGTCATGATGAAAACTACCTCATTAAGAAAGGTCAAACCTTATCCAATTTTTATTTATTTATGCAAGTTTGAAAGATAAATAGTTTCTATTTGCCTTTATTTATTTTACGTTTATTGAGATTTTTATTGATTGAAATTTATATTCATCTTAAAGAAATAGATATCTTTATTTCTATCTCAACAATATTAATTATATTGGCGTAGTTTATCTGAACAAAGAAGCGTATTGTTCATTGCAGGTGAATATATCGAAGTCCAATATAAATGGAGTGTAAACAAGAGTAACTAAAGGGCAACCCCAAAAGCAAAGCTCAAAATGGTACAAGAAGCAACGATCTAGAATTAGTGAAGCAAAGAAAGTCATTATGATGATTAAGCGGAAAGTTTAAAGGGGGAATCGCATGAGATTTATTGGTAGTGGGAATTGGTCTGTAAGGGAGGGATAGAAAGCCTACTCTCCAATATAGGAGGAACAGGTCTAGGGTTGCTCCCATAGCTTCAGCTGGAAAGAAAAAAGGATTCAGAAAGTTGTTACCATCTATGACGACATGTCATAGTTCCACTTTCGACTGGAAATCAAGTTATAGATCCTAACTCAGCCCATTACTACCCCCATACACTTATAAACATAAAGAAAGAGAAAGTGAAATTGGTGGAGATTCCCTTAGGCCCTTTACGTGAGCAATTATTAGATTTAGTTCTGTCTGATTTTGTTGAAGTTGGACGTCGTTGTTTAGATCCATAACCTCAATTAACTTCAACTATGAAGTATTTGCAAAACAATAAGACACAGCGGGAGTTGATCACCGGCAGACTCCTCCAATACTTAAATTAGTTCTTTTTTCGTAAGTTTTGTGGCTATGAATAGAGAGACCAATAAGGTTTTCTCGGTCATACCTGCGTTATGAGGAGATAATGAACTTATATAATAAATACCTATCGAGTTTAACTCATCATCTTAAGAATGGATCGATCGACTTATATGTCATCCTAAGATTGGACTTGGGTCTAACATAACCGAACCAACCAAGATTATTTTTTGGTAGCTTATGTTACCGCAACTACATTCAAATGCAAGGATTTCTTTACAAAAAAAATGAGCATAAATCTTTGTTGTGTTACTGTATAATCGCTTTGTAGACTGTCAGTTAACCAATATTTAGCCCATATTGCAAGATCAGTATCAGCATTTGGGCTTAATTAGTTTGTGATGTTGATAGAAACAGGAGGCCTCGCCTAGTTTAATTTGTTTTTCATTAGGCAACAATATAAAAGGATCATGCAAGAGATTGTATTTACCCTATAACTGTTCCTTTTTGTCCAACTCAAGTATGATTTGCAATCCAGTAATCAGCTACTTTCCAAATTAATTTAAAGCTTAATAATGAATTATAGAGCAGCTTCGGCCCTTCAATATGGGCCTGTGAGAATATGACAAGAGATACTGGTTTCCACCCCCTTTTCCCTCTTTTTGCAAATTAAACTACTTCAGGAAATATACGATACGACATCAAGTTTTCACAAATTAGTGGCGCATAAACTGCTTACATTTTCATTAGGTTGATAATATTTTATGCCAAAAGCATCTTACACGAGATCGTTGCTATAAGATTTTCCGATTAAATAATATAGATGACTATATAATGATGAATAAATCTGTCCTAATTATCATTTTGATTAGACGTAAATGAAATCTAAAGCATTACTTTAGGATGATACTTAAGAGTTGATGATCATTATTAAATCTCAGTGAGTATATGAAAGATGTTATTAAGTAATAATTAAATTGGGCTAATCATTAACAGGCAAGTTGGGGTCGAATGTGAAGAAATAAAGAGGAAGAACACAGAATAATGACATGGAACTACTTTAAGAAAAACCCACAGGCACTAAACCACTGACAGTATTAAAATGTTGTTACTAGCATGATAAAAGGACAACAATAGTTGAACTAAAAAGAAGCTTACCTAGCTTCATTGTGAAGTTTAGACCGGCCCATTTA
Organism: Erythroxylum brevipes; assembly: GCA_027479065.1. NCBI lineage: Eukaryota > Viridiplantae > Streptophyta > Magnoliopsida > Malpighiales > Erythroxylaceae > Erythroxylum > Erythroxylum brevipes. The sequence continues at coordinate 27,593,974 of JANIHY010000008.1, read as the reverse complement.
AAATATTTCTTTTTAAAAGCAAGCCAGTTAAAACAGCAAAGGGAAGGAGAGTGTTAGTGTTTGTTTGACAATATATGTTAGCTTTTGCTATTAATTTTGTCTTTTTTTCCTTTCTAGAAAGTACAATCATAATTAATCTATTCAAAGTAGATGGAATACTTTAATCTAACCGAAAGCTATTGTGTTATATAATTTCTTGTGGTTGACTTGTGGGTATCATAAAGTAATGCGGAAAGCATATACATGTCCTCTTCTTCTACTTAAATTATTTCCTTTCATTTGTTTAAATTCAAGAGAAAAAAAAAAGAACACAGCAATCTTTTTCAATACTAAGTATTTTTCGGAGAGCTTGGAGTAAATAATGACGTATTTTTACCTCCTTCAAGTAAGATTAAATCGTAATTTATCCTCCTAATAATTCTGTCAGGTTGAAATATGAGGCACCTAAAATAGGCGATTGTACCTTTTTGAGTGCAAAGGATGTGTTTTTTGTGATTGAAATGCTCAAGCAGTTTCTTTGAATCCGCGTCTGTCTAATTCAGTTCGACGTGTAGCTGACCTGTCAATTGTGTTATCAATTAATGGTGTGAAGAGAAGCAGATGACTAGGCGCTATGCCCTATCAAGTTAGTTAATTAAGTATAGGCAGACATAGTTTTGATGACGCCAGTCTCCCACGGAAAAGCTTGATGGGTTCTTCCCATGCCCCATATGATTGCAAAGCCTCATATGAAAAGAGTTAAATAAGAACTTTTTGGCTGCACAAGCACAATATAATCCTTCTGGTATCATTGGGCACACTTTGATGTATTTAATTGATTAAGACGTCTTGATATGAGAACTGATAATATTAAAAAACAAAAACAAAAGACTACAAAATCAAATCAAGCAAAAGCTTGCTAGAAACGACATTCTCTTTGAGTTCAAAGTAAAGGGAAAGAAGTAAAATTTGCAGCTTTAAGATTAGAATCATTTCTTCCACTCCCTCCATATATATATTTATATATAGAGATCAATTATAAACATAACAGTAGTATCAATGTGGGTCACTATCCACCACCACTTTATACTTTGATGTTGTGGTTAAATTATGCTCTCATCGCTCACGTCTAAAGCTTGACAAGACCTTCGTGCGACTAAAGCTTTTTCGTGGTTTAAAGTGCAGTTGTCCCTGCGCCAATTCTAAGATTCTATAGTATAAGAATATTGTTCTTTAATCCCCGCACATGTGCAGATAAATTGTATATCAAGTACAGATAGAAAATTTGGATTCTTATATATATATA
>JANIHY010000008.1:27569829-27586071 GCA_027479065.1 Erythroxylum brevipes | reverse complement strand
TTCTTAACCAATTCTATACATTTTATTATTATCAAAACATAAGTGGAATTAATTTGTCAACCACCATTGGTCCAACAAGAGTCAATGTAGGGATCGACATCCTTATCAAAATTGGGAATCTTGCTCAACAACATCTTATGCACTTTTAACCATGTAATTGTTCTTAAATCCCCTATCTACTTTCCATAAAGGATCGCAAGCTAGTTCTTGCAAAATGTCGACCAAAGCTTCAACCTCATTATCCTTCTGATACTACTTATTCTTTCCCCTCCTACGAGCATCCATAGCCATTCCTAATAAAAGAAAGACAATATACGAGTTATCAAAGAATAACATATAATAAAAATAATTTTGCTAAAAAATTTAAAACATGCACATGTAATTTAATAACTCACGAACACATAGTCAAACAAACAGAGATGTTCACATAGGTGAATTTCAAAAGTAATCCAATAACTGAAAGTTATATATTACTAATAATAACAAACGGAGATGTTCAACATTTAGATACATTAATCGAAATCAAAACATTTCAAGAATATAATAAGCATATGAAACAAACATATCTTAAATTACTAATATACATCACTGTCATTGGATCTAGTTGACCATATATACATGTTGGTTGCCATATTATTCCTGAATGTCAATCACTCATTAGTTGGACTAATTTGTGTAATGTATTCCATTTCATCATGTTCTTCACTCTCATCTTCCTCACTCTCCTCTCCATCTTCAGTGATTGACTCTTGTAGATCAAAGCTCATAAACTTTCAAATCAAGCTGTGCAAAAGGGAACAAGCCATTATAATGCGAACTTGGGTTTCAATTGAGAAAAATGAAGGGGATGCAAGGATCTTCCATCTTCCTTTCAACAATCTAAAGCATCTCCCAATAACATTCCTTGCTTGGAATGTTTCATATTAAAGTATTCCTTTACTGTTTCTAGTCGATGGTCATCGAATTCTTTGAGATGATAGCGTTGCCCTCAATACGGAGCAAGAAATCCATTTGCATTGCAATATCTAGAGTCAACCAAGTAATAACATCCTACATAATTAAACAATAAGTTATGATTGAGCAGCATAACTCAAAGAAAAATAAAATTGGATTTTCGTAATAGAAATTTACCTCGAGGGACTCATAGACCATGAGGCCTTGAGATCGCATCTCGAAGCACATGACCATCATGTGCAAAGCCCTTCCAACTAGGAAATACATATATGAATTGCATGTTTGGGAAACAAACACTAAAACATTTGTTGAAATACATATTTTTTTGTGAGATATCGGGGCTTATCTACATTAGGAGGTGTAACTTTAATTAGTGTCTCATCTAAGGCTCCTAGGCAACCTTACACATTAAAACTAAAAGGTGATTTAGCATATAAAAGTTATGATATTAATGTTATAGGTTAATTATAATGTTAAATTACCTGAAAACTTTTCCATGTCTCATCTTGGCAATCTTGAGTAATAGACTCCGGCTTCTTAAGCAAAATATGATGCAATCTTATAATTGCATAAAGAACTTGATGGAATTGTCGACTCACAGTTTCTTTACTGTGGAGAAAAAGTAGGCTTATTGTCCTACTCTTTTTATGGTGAGCTAAGGTGTATATGAACGTTACTACAACCTCTTTTATAGATGTGTTCCTAGTGTTTTTTAAACCCCCGACATCTCTTACCATATCACACAATATCCTAAAGGTTGCTTTATCTATATAAAGTTCACTAATGCAGGCATTATCACAATCCATGGTCAATCTAAACATCCATCTCATTCTATCAATCCTTTCTTTTAATTTTATAGACCGTATATTGAAGGTACAAACAATACATAACATAATAGATAGCAAATAAGAAAACCATCATATTATTTGTTGTTTGTTGAAGTATCAAAATTTGCTTTTGTTTGTGCCATTGTTCACTAGTAGGGGCGAGCCATGTTGATCTACATTAAAAAATTTCAGAAAATAATAGTCCAACATATAGATAGGGCATATTGAAAAGCTAGGTAATAGCAGTGAAAAAGAGATAAAATAATAAGCGAAGGTAATAGAGAAACATGATCAAGAAGAAGATCAGTTCCTATACATACTTTAAACCAAATAACTGATGTACTTTAAGTTCTCAACCTTGATAAAAATATATCAAGTTTTGGTCTATTTATTAATAAAGGATATGAATGAACTTTGCTAGTGGTGGATGAGTGATAATTGATATTAAAGGATCTCAAATTGATGAGAATTTGCATGCAGAACGAACTTTGTTAAGCACGTCCATAAATTGAGAGACATTAGAGTATACAAGTTGATCAAGCACTTATTGGGAACTTCTGTTTTGCAACCTCTGAGACATGAAATTACTTGCACTAGTCTCCAGTGTAAGAATAATAAAAAAGATATCTACAATAACTTATCATCAGGCATTTTGTTGTTATAGTAGCTATGCTCAGTATACTTGTAACCATATGCCAAAGAATTCTATGACATTATACTAAGTAGCCATTGATGCACTTATCCAAATACCTATTGTTTCTTTCCTCCATTAATGAGAACTCCCAATTAACTTACTGCACATGTGTGCAGGGTGTTATCTGATCAGGAAGGGGTATTAATGAAGGATAGAGGCCTTGTAGTTGTTATAACTTTCAATCCCCTATACATGGTTATTATCGCTGTCACGAGCTCAGTCATTTTAAATGAACAAATGTACTTGGGAAGGTAATAAGGGACTTCTCATTGGCAGCCTAATGAGACAACATATTCATACCTAAGAGAGCTAATACTGGTCTATAATTTTACAGGGTACTTGGGGCTATTGTCATAGTCGCAAGCCTCTATATTGTTGTTTGGGGCAAAAGCAAGGATTACAAATGCCAATCCTATACAAACGACAAGCAAATAATACTTGTTAAGCAAACAATAGATGCAGGTAGCAGTGGACAGGTGAAAGCTGATGCAGAGGTCAAACAAACCATAGAGATTTGATATGAAATGAAGATAACAACCGAACTGCTTTTCATTTGACCTCCAGGGTCACATACTAAAAAACAACATACCAATAATCTCCATCTTTCACATGCTTGATTAGAACACCTTTTTTGTCTTACTATTAGTCAAATATTAAGTAGTGCAACTTTGTTACACTATAGGTTACTGTCACAAACAAAATATACGACTAAGTCTAGAACAGTGAATTTTCATAGCCATCCACCAATATTCTTTTTGTATGACTAGGTATATTTTTCAATCATATAATTAGGATTAAACCCTTGTTAAATTCTCTTGGAAGTGTATAATAGCACAAAGACATCAAGAATACAAAATCATCACCACTTCCCACAAAAATAAGTCCTCTTCACTATTCTATAATATCTACAGGTTAATCTTTTCATAAACAAATGGAATTTCATTAATTGCTAGTACAACAGATAAAAGGGACAAGTACTGAAATCTTACATAAGGAAGGACAATTGTCTTTGTAGTTGAAGTGATGGTTTTTGATAAATGATTCACCATGTAGTACTAGCTCATCTTACTGTTCACATAACTTATGCATACATGGCTAATATCACACATATTTACTGCAATTTGAGCATTGTCTTCAAAAAGGTTTTGTCACACAAATTTAAGAAGACTAGATGATACAATTTAAAAACATCCCCTGAAATGTATCCAAGTTGTAATTGTTAACCATTTCAAAAGTTCTATACTTCCTCAATAAGAGAATATGAAGAGCATTTACTAGTTATTTTACCTATCTAATCTTGTTGTCATATAAGATAGGTAGAAGACCTTTATTACCTGCCCTTCTTATGCAAAAATGTAAAACAAAATATGACTTCCATTCTACATCGCTATCTTCCTAGTCTTTATTCTCTCAAACAAAAGTAAGATCGAAACTCACTCTCCTTACGGCCATATGGAACAGGGAAGAGAAATAACTCTCAAAAAATGATAAAAGTTCTACACATCTCCTGATTGCTCAGCTAAACAAATTTCAAATATACTAGGTAAACAAAGCAAAGTTCATTAGTAAATTTGACTCAAAACTGTGTAGGGATTGCTTCCTTCTGCTGCTCCTCCTATCTATAAGGTTAAGCAACATGAGAGTTCAACTCTAATGAATATATCCAACTATCTCACCATTTCATTCAGAGAACATTATTGTGCATGTAAGTGTGTGAACAACATATGCAGATGTATTTTTCAGGAGATAAGTTTGTAATGTTTTCTCTAGGAGTTAAGTCACAGGATGTCCACTAGTATAGTGAACTAAGCACAGATAATCCTAAGTACATCATAAGGTGCAGTTTAGATCCCACATTTAATAATGTAACACTTTACACACATTTAATAAGTAACACTTCACACACATTTAATAAGTTAACTTTAACTTAAATCCCAAAGAAATGCAGATAAGCATGTGTCCATGTAACTACACGTTAAACTAATGTAACAGTAAAGTGTGATAATCAAAAGTTTTCTTAAATTGTTTCCATGCTATCTAATCTACTTCCATTTTTAGCTAACAAAGACAACAACTGTTAAGATCAACAAGATTATGAAAGCTACTAAATCACACTTGAATTGAAGTAGTCACTCCTACTTTCTACTCCTTTTTTTAGCACAAACACTGAACAACAACATCACCACTTCTGTCTTTTTAACTCTTTATGCAATTAGATACACTCTTTCTTTTTCTCTCTCTAACACTCATTTCCTTATGCTCGTAGTATAAAGCAAATGGTTAATTGCATCTTGTCTAACCCATTGTCTAGTCAGAGGACGATGAACTATACATAGCGTTAAACACCTAAAATACAATTAATTCGATGATGACCATCGCAAAACAATATTTTGTCTCTGGCCTACAAGTTGAAGACATTCAACACCAACCCGACATACAAGATTGAAACTTAAGCATGTTCTATATGCAGATTCAAGCAGATGCAGCAACAAACAACACATAGCAAGTGACAAAAGCAGAAGAAACAAACCCAATTCAAGAGTACGAGAGAGATTCAAACAATACCCAAAACCTTGATAGAGATTCAACAAAGAAAGTACGAAAGAAAATGGATAATGGAATCGAAAACCTAACCTCATAGAAAAGAAGAGAGAAATGTGCAATTATATCGACAAAAAAATTGAAGAAGAAAGAAAGGAAGAAAATTACCAGTGTTACTTTTTGGGTGTTTCGTAGGGATTAGTTTGTGGAGAGATAGGAGTACATTTATTCGCAGTAGGGAGAGAATAGAGAGTAGAGAGTGACTCGAAGGAGCTATGTCATTTACGGGAGAACGTGCACCAAAATTAGAGAGTAATGACTCTCATTCCTTTGAATTACGAGAGGAATGAAGTATTACCCAAAAACAAGGAATGAAATAATTATCTATTCAATGATAGTATCTTACCAAACATTATTTTTAATTTCATAACCATACCACTTTTCCCATTCCCACTAAACAAGCATGCCATGTTCAAAAAAAATCAAAGGCGATCATCCTCTGTGTGCTTTCAACGACCAAAGGTAAGAGAATTTGCGTAGTGGTAGCATGCATCTACTTCATCTTGCTTCCTTGAATCATTCTCCACCCTCGTTAGGCCTTTTATTCATTGAGAAGTAGTTGTGGGGGCAACAGGTTAAGTTCAATTCAATTAAAAGTTGAAATCAAAGTCTTTTTTCAATTAAGCACGTTTTACGTTTCAAATTATAAATTGTTGTCTTATTGTTCGCACCATCTGCTCATCTGAGAACTTCTCTTCCATTGTGACAAAATACTCATTATAGCCAATAATAATTCTGCCACAATGCGTTGTTTTGGCTATCTTGTTGTAGGAGAGTATTTATACTATCCAAACGATTTGTTGCCTCTCCACTGTTATTTATATTAATCCAATTTCAATTTTTTAAAAAGAGAGAAAGTTTAAGTGAGGGATAAGGTGGCGAGTTTGAGTTTCCTATCACTAATCAAGTAGCAGTTAGCGTTCATCGGTAGCGATCGCTTCAAGTGGTATTGACAAAGTTTCTTAAACATGGTTGGAGTACCTCTGGCGACCCTTGACCTTGAGGGGAACTAGTTGAAACAGGGAAGAACACGAAAATGGGAAGAAGATACGTAAGCCCGCCCAACGTTGTCGTATAGAGCAACTGTAGCAGGGACTCAGATCGAACCAAACGTGTTGGATGAAATGAACTGGCCAACCGAAGTAATGATAGAGATAGAGGAGGGGGACATAGTGCACATCGCTGGCGACCATGGGGAAGGCATCCAACTGTCTCACACGTTCAAGGAGAGATTGGACAATCAGTGGACAAAGGCAGTCGTAGTGCAGCTCCTGGGTTGTAGGATCGGCTTTCAAGCACTCAGCTCTCACCTGAGGGCATTATGGAAACTAGTCACCCCCCTCAAAATAATTGACCTAGAGCAGGACTTTTACCTTGCTTGTTTCATGGAGGAATCTGATTACTACCATGCATTAACAGATGACCCTTGGTTAATTTATGGACAAGCTCTGGCAGTCCAACGATGGGTGTTGTCCTTCTGGCTAAAGCAGGGGAAGATCACGAGAGTGGTAACATGGATTAGGTTTCCAGATTTACCTATTACTTGGTATCACGCCGGGATACTCACAACCTTGGGAAACTTAGTAGGAAATACAGTGAAAATAGATGAGGTGACCTTACAAGCCCATAGGGGACGGTATGCTCGTATTGTCGTGGATATAAACCTACATTTCTGCTGAAAACCAGTGTGGAACTAGATGGGGAATTGTTGCAAGTAACATATGAGGGGCTCCCTCAACTCTACTATTCCTATGGGAGGGTTGGACATTCTACAGCTACATGTCCACAATGCCACAGAGACACTGTGCAACACCCACAATTGGAAGAAGGAAGGATAATGACGGCGTCGTCGTCAGCAGCTCCTGTAGGAGGGAGATTGGGATTCAATACCACAGACGTTCAGCCAATGATCGACAATAGCTATGGACCTTGAGTTTACGTTCAGTGCAAACCCAGACACCCTATGCAACAACTATAACAGCCAAATCCTCCCACCAAATCATGTCAGACGAGTTTGGGTCGAAGCAACGAGTCCCCTCAAATGATTAGATCTAGATATGCAACTTTAACAACTCTAGGAATGATGGAGACGGTAGAGGAATTATCAGCTGAGGCCCCACAACAAAGCTTCTTAATGGGCCTAGGACAACGCCTCCCACAAACAGAAATTATCGGCTCCAACAAGCCCTCTTTTCATGGACAAATCTTTAAGGCTAATGGGCCCAACCCAAATGCAAGGAAAGGGCCAAAAGGTCAAAGAGGGATCTAAAAGTAATTACTTCGAGGTGAAAGCTCTCGAGCTAGTCCTATCTCAAAACAAAGCTCGGTAGTCGCCCCCTAAATTCAAATTCAACCGACCAATTTGGAAAAAAGCATAGCTATCGTTATCTCTTCACACACGGAAATGATCTGTGATCAATAAGTATTGGAGGACCGTGAGGTGGATGATGAGGCACGATTACAATAGATGGACGAGGTCGAGACACCAAAGGATGTTACCTGCGGAGGGGAGATTAATGACCCACCGCCCACAAACCCCCCCAATGTAGTAAGAAAGTTAGATGTAATGGACGTCATGCCACCGAGTGGGAGTAACGAGGAGCATGACCTGCAACCAATGTGTGATGAAAGCCAAGACGCTCCCATGAGAGGTACCGAATCCAGTTAAACCTTTAGTTATGTTAATATTAATTTGGAATTACCAAGGGGTAGGGGGAATATATTTCGGATAATTCTGCGTAATTACCTTAGTCACTATAATCTGGGTATCCTTGTTTTGTTGGAAACCAGAATTAGTGGAACTAAGGGACACGAAGTGATTCGTACGTTAGGTTTTGAATTTTCTTTTAGAGTGGAAGCCGAAGGATTCGCGGGTGGGATTTCGATTCTATGAAAGGGTGACTTTAATATCTTCATAGTATTAGCCCACCGGTAATTTATTCATACCACAGTCAAATATGAGGATTCCTCTTTCGATTTGACTGCAGTTTATGCTAGTCCTCAAACGTCCTCTCAAAAGCATCTCTGGCCTGCTCTAGAATGGATAGGTAGAACTCAAAATAGACCTTGGCTAGTCGGAGGTGATTTTAATGCTAAACTGGAATTAGCAGACAAGCAGGGTGGAGCCTCAACCACGAGGATCGTGAACATTAATTTTCAAGCTTGGGTACATGCAAGCAGCCTTCATGAACTAGGCTATGTTGCATCCAAGTTTATGCGGTGCCGAGGCATGGTTCAAGCTCGATTGGATTTAGTCTTTGGTTCGTCAGCATGGTTGCATTCCTTCCCGCAAGCGGTTAATTACCATCTACCCTTCCTAGGGTCTGACTATCGACCTATATGGATTCATCTTCATCAACCGTCTCCTAGAAAAATAGGGTCCCTAGTTTTTAGATTTCAAAATGCATGGCTTAGTCATCTGAGCTTTGATGAGTTCGTAGCTGAGCATTGGTTATCGGAAGAGAAAACGATGAGTAAATCATTAGCTCAATTTTCTCAACACCTCACAAGATGGAATCACTCTGATTTTGGAAATATATTCCATAAAAAAAAGACTGTTAGCAATACTAAAGGGCATTAAGAAAATCATGAACGAAGATAATTTAGATTCCCTGATAGCCTTGGAAGAACAGTTGAGTGGGAACTGATACAAGTTTTGAGTGAGGAAGATATCTTTTGGCACCAGAAAGCTCGGTGCGACTAGATTTCCAAGGGGGAAAGGAATACAAAGTACTACCACACCTTCACCCTGCCTAAAAGAAAGAAAATGATGATAGAAAGACTCAAGGACTCCCAGGGGACAATAGTCTCAGACCAAGGGCAATTGCGCCAATTATCCTGAGACTACTTTGCCCAATTGTATACGTGAGAGGAAGAACATACTGCCTAGATCATGATCACAAGAGCATTCCCTTCATTTTCAGAAGGAACTCTCCGAGATTTAGCCACACCCATTCACCCCACTGAGATAAAGCGTGCAATTTTTGAAATGAATCCGAATAAAGCCCTTGGGTGGATGGTTTCAGTTCTCTTTTTTTTTAGAAGCAATGGGAGAGGGTCGACCCTAAAGTGACTAAATACATACAGTCAACTTCCAGACAGGAACAGTGGGAAAAGGACTTAAACCAAACCCTCCTAGTCCTTATCCCCAAAAATCCTTCCCCAACTAGTATCAATCACTTTCGCCCGATAAACCTCAGCAACGTTCTCTACAAAATTATCTCTATTTTAAAACATTACCTAGACTTTCTAGTGCGGGAGAACCAATGTAATTTTATTCCGGGCTATCAAATAACTGATAATATCATTATTGCCCAGGAAATAATTCACTCGATGCAAAGGAAGAAAGGGAGAACAGGATCTTTGGCGATCAAAGTGGACTTAGAAAAAGCTTATGACCGCCTTCATTGGGATTTTATACACAACACTTTAGAGCATATTGGCCTCCCGACTTAGCTAATCTAGGTCATTATGTAGTGTGTAACGACGGTGATTATGTAGGTGGCAGGGCTCGATCTCGGATCCTTTTAGACCCTCACACCGGATTAGACAAGGCAACCCGCTCTCGCCTTACCTCTTTGTCCTATGCATGGAGCGTTTAGATCATCTTATCTCAAGAGAAGTGGGACAAGGTCGTTGAAACTACAAGGCCACCTTTATCCCACCTTTTCTTTGCGGACAATCTGGTTCTGTTCGCTAAAGCAATGGATTCCCAGGCGTAAGTAATCGCTAAGATTTTGGAGGAGTTTTGTAAGGCTTCTGGGCAGAAAGTTAACACAAAAAAACAAAGATTTTCTTCTCCAAAAACATTAAGTCAGACACAGTGCGTCGAATCAGTCAAGCTCTTCATATCAAGAGTACGAATAATCTAGGCAAATACTTAGGAGTCCCCTTGCTTCATGAGCGTACTAAATGTAACACTGTTCAACACATTTTAAATAATGCTCAAAGGAAACTTATAGGGTGGCGTGCAAGACAACTGCCATTAGAAGGCTGTGTCACCTTAACACAATCAGTGATCTCGGCCCTCCCTATCTTCACAATGCAAAATGTGTGACTACCACGACAACTATGTGATGACTTGGAACAAATTATGCTTAACTTTATCTGGGATTCTACGGGAGAGTAGAGGAAATTGCCCTTAGTTAATTGGGATGTTGTTTGTCAACTCAAAAAGATCGAGGGCCCATACATTAAGCGCATTAGGACTACCAATGATGCCTTGTTAATCAAAATTGGCTGAGCTTTGCTTACTCATCCTACGGCCTTATAGGTCAGAATCCTCCGTACTAAATATCATATAGACCCGTACCATTTCCCTACCACGATTGAAAGGGTAGGGGCTTTGAGCTTCTAGCGGGAAATTGCGGCCACTTGGCAGTATGTCCATCAAAGTATAAAATGGAAACTGGGAAATGGTAGACACATATGTTTCTAGCTGGATAATTGGGTGAAAGATTAGGGACCGCTCCTCTATGCGGCGACCTCTTCAATACCAGAGGGCGAACTGTATGCTAAAGTAATGAATTTGTAGAACGAAGATGGCAATTGGAAGTGGAATTTGTTTCAACAGTACCTTCCAGTCTTAGTTTGTATGGATCTAGCGGAGATAAACCCCAATACAGCTACTTCAGTGGAAGATACCTTAAACTAGGGACACACTAAACATGGAAGATTCACGGTAGTGTCAGCCTATGAATTAATCGAAGGGCGCACTCCGGATAGTTATAATAGTCCTTGGAAATTAATCTGGAAATAGGCAGGACCCCAGCGGATCAGAGCTTTCTTTTGGGTCAATACCAAGAAAAAACTCCTGACAAACCAACAACGAGTGACGCGACACATTGCGACAAATAGCAGCTGCCACATATGTGGCCAAGAAGAGTCCACCTTACATATCATTCAGGACTGTCCGAGAGTGCTAGCCTTTTGGAGGAAATTTCCCTCGGAGGTAGTCGATATGGAATTTTTCCATCAGGATGAGGAGGTTTGGGTGAAGTCCAACCTAATGAAGCACTCACAAGTGATGCAAGGGGAATGATCCACTATATTTGGAGTCACATGTTGGATGCTTTAGACGTGGTGAAACAAAAGTCTTTTTGAAGATGAATTTGTTTGGCCGAAAGAAGGAACAAAAGCAGTTATGGCATATGTGAAGTGGATAGTACGAGTTAGAGAAATGAAAAAATGTGTGTTTCCGAACTAGGGCCTCTTTGTGGGCAGTCAAGTGGGATGGACCACACCGTTGGCGAATTGGGTCAAACTTAACACAGATGAAGCTTGTAACCCGGGATCGCGTATCGCTACTGCTGGTGACTTAATTCGCGACTGTCACGGACAGTGGTGTGAATGGTTTGTTCAGCACATTGATAGCAACTTGTTTATAACAACCGAACTTTAGAGAGTCCACTCGGGCCTCACACTGACTTGGTCACTTAGGTATCGCAAGGTCATCTTAGAAGTGGACGCCTTAAAAGTCATTAACTTGCTTTCATCTTCTATTATCGAGATTGAAATAAATAATTTTTTATTGGCAGGTATGCGTGGCTTACTCCAATAAGATTGAGAGGTGCAAATCCAGCACATACATCAAGAGAAAAACCAGTGCACGAATAACCTGACAGCCTTTGCCGTCAAGACCAGCCCAGGCATACATATTTTTCAGGAGCCTCCTTTGCTAGTCCTGGAACTCATCTAAAGGGATAAGCAAGGTGCTGTTTACGGCAGAGCTATGCGAGAGTTAAATTAATTGAGTTTAGTGATTTTCCCTTTTTTTTTTCAAAATAAAAATAGGGGGTTCTGTACTGGGAAACCCTACGGCACCCATTTCTTTGGCAGTCGCCGTACCTACCTTTAACCTTTCCCTTTGTTCTGCCAGAAGAACCTGCCTGATCTTCTTCCTTCTACCTCATTAACCAGAACCTTCTTCTTCTTCTCCGCAAGTCAGCCGACGCAGCCGTCATCTTCTGTAGTACCGACCACCGCTCGTGACGGTTCATGCTTGTTTTTCTCTCTTTTCGTGCCGCCAACAAGACTCTTGCCGCCATTCTCTTGTCCGTGCTTGCGTTTCAGTGTCTTTATCTCCTCACCCCTGATGACCACTGCCTAAGGTTGATTCTGTCGCTTGGTTGCTTCTTTGTGTCTTAGCTGATCTCTTTCTTCTATGTTACCCGGTCTATTTTGGCTCATGCACTTGCTACCTCAATTTTAAACTTATTGAATTAAACTTATCAAATGAGATTGATTGCTTATTAGTTTTCAGATTACTAATCATGTTTTTTTTAGTTCATTTCATAAAGCTTAGAGTTTTATTAGTATGATTAGGATATCGAAACCTAAACAATTGGGTTATATTGTCCATGTAGGAAGTTATATTAATTCTGGATTTCTGTATTGTACATTGTGATATTCTTGACACAGGCTGGAATAAACAGTGAAACATGTAGAATATCCACCATATTGTATCTCGTCTGTCCTCACTAAAAACCAGCCCATCTGTCTCAAGGTTTCTAGGAATGAGAAACAATCGAATATTTCAAAGGAGTATAAGAATCTCATCAGCTAATAGGAATGGAGTGTATTGGATTGTAGGCACTCGTAATTTTTCAGAAAAGTCTGGTAGCAGTGGTGATGGTGGAAATGCAGACAGAGATGAATGGGAGAATGCAGTGGGTAGGTCCTTTGTTGGGAGTGGCTCTAATGATTTGGATTGGGACTCTGTTTCATCTTGGTCAACTGGAGTGACCAAGGATCATTTTGATGGAGAATCGGTGGTTCACAAGGTTAGTCATAGTGATAGCAGAAAACATATGTCGGCGACCTTTTCTGGCCTAGATGAGATAGAAGACAAGGTAAAAGAACTTGAGGCTGAGAACAAGAGAAGCAAAGCTTTTGTGGATGGGTGGGGTGATAGGATATGAGAGATTAGTGTACTAATGAAGCAAGTAAGAGAGCCTGGTGCAAGAGGATCTTACCTGAAGGACTCAGAAAAGTGTGAGATGTAACAGCTGCACAAGGAGAATCCAGAAGTGTACACAGTTGAGAGGCTTGCCAAGGATTACAGGATTATGAGGCAGAGGGTTCATGCTATTCTTTGGTTGAAAGAGATGGAGGAGGAAGAGGAGAAAAAGCTTGGACATCCCTTAGATGACTCTGTTGAGCTCTTACTTGATACCTGCCCCGAGTAAGATTTTATGATCTGAAGCTAGTATCAATTTCTAATATTGAGACTGGTTTGGCCTTATGGAAATTTCTTGCAGTTGTGGTTGAACTTTATCTGTGACGAATGAGCTATTTAGTGGATAATACATGTTCTCTGTATTGTTTACATTATGCACTAGTTTTTTCTATAAATATAAGGCTTTCACTGTAGAGGATGCTGTGTGTTTTGTAGTTTAGTAACCATTGGAAACAGTATCAGCTTACATATATCAGTGTCTTCATTAGAGTAGAGTTTTGCTTCTCATATTATCTTTCTTTTCCATTGTTGTAGATTTTTCAATTCCCACAACCGAGAATTCCATGTAGCATCCCTCCGATATAGGCCTGATTTCAAGGTCATGCCTGAGGATTGGGATGGCACCGTAAGAGATCCTGATGAAGTGTACTATGAGATTTCTAAGAAAGAGGATGACATGCTTTATGAAGAGTTTGTCCAGAGGTTTAACTTCAACAAAATGAAAGTAAGTTCATGTTCTTCATCCCTTTAATTTGCATAGGAAGAACTAAAACTAAGGTAATGATGACTTTTTGCCACTTCTACATAAATAACTCCTGTCCTAGATGTCCCTAATTTCTCTGTTTGTGGATGCTAGTTGATTATTCATGCCATGAAAGAGAAGTATTAGCCTCTTCCTTACTTCCATGCTACCACCTATCGGATTCAGAAAGTTGGATCAGTGGGGGTTAAATCTCAACGAGTGATGTTATTAATTTTACTATTAATTTAATAATATTAATCTCACTGTTAGATTAATAATAAAGAGTAAATATAATTTATAACTAGTGACTATTTTGAAAGAAAAAAAAAGTGCACTAGGAGTATTATGTGAAACATGTCATTGATTATTCCATCTAATTGAATAATATCGTGTAATTTTAGTTGGTAAAAATTATGTCTAAATGAAATGGGAGCTCGGTTTGTTGATGAAAATCCAACTATGACATTTCTATAAGTTCTTTTGTCCTGTTCAGATCATAATATTAGAATGGTGGTAGTACAGATTATGATGACTTAACATTCCAGGTGTATCTTATTTGATTTCCTAATGGGGAAACTTTATTTTTCATTTGATTTTTTGTATATTATATAATTGATCTTTTGATGAGAGTCCTGAATGCATTAGAGATTGTACCTATCCTAGTTTTCATACCATGCATTCAATGAGGAGTCATGTACATGGATGTTTTAATATGAATTAGTAGGGGCAATTGTTGTGGACTCAATTTGGATTGATGAGTCCAACTGGAGTGAGTGGGGAAAAAGTGGGTCAAGCTTGGAATTGGATGGATAAATGACATCATATTTCCTCCTGAACAGTTTGCAGGGAAAGTAAAATGCCATAAATATAGCAGGCGACGTCCCAACGAGGGATGGAACATGACGGTGGAGAAATTGGGAGCGAGGGGTAAGCGAGGAGGTGGTGGTGGGTGGAAATTTGTGAGCCTGCCTGATGGTTCCAGTCGACCACTCAACGAAGTGGAGAAAATGTATGTAAAACGAGAGACCCCACGGCGTAGACGTAGAATTCTTCCATGATGATCCCTTTTTTTTGCTTAATTCGATTCTAATATTATTGGATTTTGTTCCAAATAGTGTAATTGAATTCAAAACTATAATTACCGGATTTGTTCTAAATAGTGTAAATTAATTCAATCCTAATTTCATTAATGTAATTCAATTTAATTCGTTAATGAATTTAATTCAAAAGTTTCTAAATAGCCCGTTAATGTTTTACCTAAGGACGATCAAAAGCTAAATATAAGGGAAATTAATAGGTGCTTAATTGATTATGAAATTATTCAATAACACTTAGCAATTATTAACATGAAGTTGCTTAAGATGATACTCACTTTGACATATAAGTAATTTTAGGTAAAATTTGGAAGTAAAAAAGTCAAAGTGAATCAGCTCTATATTTTGATCATTTTTTGAAGATTAAATTTTACTTTATGAAGCAAGAAGAAAAAAATTAAAGCATGGGGAAAAAAATAAAAATGCAAAGAAGAAGAATTAAAGTTGTTCACGACATGCAACTAGAAAAAGAAGGAAGTACGAAGCTTGCATGTGTTCATGCAACAATATGAATTTAAAAGATGACAGACAATACAACTCACTGGGAGGCGAAGACCAAATGACAATAACCCAAAACATGAAGGAAACCAGCTAGAAGCTGATGAAGGCAACTGGAAGGAAGCAGTCTATAACCAAAATGACGCATCGTAAATGAGAAATAAGTAGTCCATGCCAAAAGAAAATGACAGCTAAGAGAGTGGAACACAAACACATAACCAGCAACTTAGCAGATGGGAAGCACACCAAAATGCAATGTAGGAGGACAAGGCAGGAGATAAAATGCAGTGCAGAAGCAGTGAGCAGGTGTTTCGTTAAATGCAGACAACGTTTGCGTACATGCTTAAATGCAGGCCTGCGCTTAATGCAAACCCATTGCGCATTTAACGCCCGTGTTAATGCATTAAATGCAGACCATGCATTTTGCTTAAAACGACCAACACCGCAATGTTTTCCATGGGTTTTAAATGAGACGTGTACAATAAGATGGACGAACATATAATTTTTCAAATTAGGGAGCAGTAGCATGAAATAAAACAGAAGGGAGGCGCAGTAGAGAGGTGATAGAAGGGGCTTCGGTGGACATTATTCAATGGGGGCTGAAACATGACAGCGTTTAATGCAAACGCGCTGTGCATTTACGCTGCATTTGGTTATTGTCTCTAATAGTTGCAGACATAACAGAACAAGACAGAACGGAACGAAACCGAAGACAGGGAGGTGTTTGATTGTGGTTGACAGAACAGAGAAAACTGTCTCTGTCTTGAGGACAGAATTTGTTTAGTTGCAGGGGACAGAAAACAAATATAATGCAAATGACGAATATGCCCCTGGTCCTTAATATGATTAGAAATATGTAATTCATTGATACTTTT
>JANIHY010000008.1:27469937-27502110 GCA_027479065.1 Erythroxylum brevipes | reverse complement strand
CAAACAATATTATTGGTATTAATACAGAAATCCAAGTTACAAATCAAATATCATTTTTTATTTTTCATACCTATTCTTATTCCCTTTTATTATTATACCCATATCCATACCCAACTTTGTGCTCAAATCAAACGCCCCCTTAGAATTCTGCCATATTTAAATTTTAGATTAAATGTTAGACAACTAGTTTACGTTGTCTAAAAGAGATCCCCGACGATGGGCCATAAATTATGCCCGTGTCACTGAGGATTACGGATACTGACGGGCTACCTCCTCCGACGGATCTAATTGTGTAATTTTTTGTGGACAACAAATATAAATATGAACTTGTTTTATCTTCCTGGTAACAACCGGCCATTTTAATTTTGCTTCGAGATTCTTTGGCATGAATGATATAGCTAGGGTTTTTGCTGTGAAAGAAGCCAAACTTATATTTCCTCTTTCCCGCCCAGTCTCCTTTCCTTTCTCTCTATTTCAGCTCCATTGACCGTTTCTCTTGGCTCTGCTGCACCAGTATTTGTGTTGTGTCATCCTGGGCTTGGGTGAGCGCGACGTTTGTTTCCTAGGAAATTTTTTTCAGGGGAAAGTAGGCGCTTATTGTTTTTAGTTTTTCTAAAGTCACTTCAACATATATATGTATAGATATGCTTATTTTTATGGATTATGTCATGCGAAGTTCTGAAAAACTGTGTGATTTTTGAATTTGCTTTTCTTTCTATAGTATTTTCTTCGTCAGTGAAACGTCTGTGAATGATTGCATGTTGGAGTTCTTGTTGTTGTTTCTCGCTTATTTCGTCTCCTTTTTCCTATGGGTCACTCGGCGTTTATTTTGTCTGGTCGAGGATGGTCACAATAAGTTACTCTCGGAATTAGGTTTTATTTTTTCAGTTAATTTTTTGAGAAAGATCGTTTTACTATTTCTTTTCTTGTTTGAAGTCTTGGATTATAGTTCTTACGATAGCCAATTAGGTTTTGTTTGTATTACAGTTTTGTGAATTATCTCGAGCCAAGTGTTTTCTTTACTGCCACCTCGCTTACAGATTCGGTAGTATACATATCCCAAACTGCTATGAATCTTAGTTTCTGATCTCCTCTGTAGAATGTTGAGCATTGCCATCTATACAAGGATTAACAGTGTTAGATTTTGATGAGAGTTACCAAAAGAAATATTTTATGTGCTTGGGCCAAACTGTTCGTATTATGCATATATCCCATAAATAAATTCTTCGCGGATGGGGAATGTAATTATGATTAATTACTTACTAGAATTTACATTTTGACATTTCCCTCTTGGTAAATGTTGTTGGGTTAACATTCTTGGCTTATTTAGTGAATGATTTTGTTGTTATTCTTTTCTGTTTGCATTTCAGGTTTATCCTTTTGGATGTGTTTTGGAATGTAGTAATTAGAAGAGTCTTACTGTGACAGTATGGCAGAAGAAGACATTGAGTTCAAATGGGGTACAAAGAGAGGAGTTGGTGGAAAAAGGAAAAATGTACAATTTTATGAAACTTTTACTTATGATGGTGATGAATATAGCCTGTTTGACTCTGTCTATCTATATGATGAAAAGTTGGCTGAGCCTTATGTTGGTAAACTTGTGAAAATATGGGAGAATCCTGATCAAACAAAGAGAATAAAGGTTCTGTGGTTTTTCCGCCCTCATGAGATTTCAAGTTATCTTGGATCTATGCAGACTCTTGAGAATGAATTGTTTCTTGGATCGGGTGAAGGTGAAGGCCTTGCAAATGTTAATTCTTTGGTAATTTTTTGTACCATACTATATTTTAGTAGAATAACTTTCATCTGTGGGACAACATTGATCTATTGCTTTCAACAATTAGATTAATTTGGTACATTTAGGTGTGATATGTCCACTGCATCTTAATTGCGTTGATGGTTTGTTTTAATGATTACATACTAATTGCATAAATGTTTCTTAAACATCTATGTGCTGAATTGTTTTGAGGGTTTGCAACTTTACTTAAAAACTGAAAGAAGCAAATGGTGAGGGCATAATTCTATATGTTGGGTCCTTTATAATGCAATCCACATAATTGTTCCTTCATTCTGATGCTCTTATATCATTCGGTTAGTGACAATATTTCTTAAGAAGTTTTTGGAATGAACTAAACTAAGTTTTTTACAGAAAGCTTATTTGGTATAAATAAATTTATTTGTCAAAGTTGAGTTAGTTTTTGAAGATACTCACATGAACCATGCATTCACAACATTGTAAAGTGTTTTTTTAGCCTTTTCGGTTTTCAAATAATTTCATCACCTTCAATACTACACTATAATTAAATATTTTGATCGCATACATTTGTTTTGTTGTTATCATCCTTAATTGCTAATTGAAGCTTTAAGGATTGCCCTTCCACAAGATTGGTTTTTTTTTTTCAATGTAAAGTTCCTTGGCTATTTGATACTTAAAAGTTTTTTGCATTGTGTGATGTCCATGTATATTCCTTTATAGAGTTAGCTTTTTTGGTTTAATTGTTTTATGTGTGAGAAATTAATATACATATGCCCTCTAAATTAGGATTAAGATACACCAACTCATCATCCTATGTACAAATTAACTTTTTTATTACGTTAAATGTTTAAGGAGTTGGAGATGAAGTTGGGCCTGTGGTAACGGTGAGAATTGGTGAATCACAACATGTTCATTATATAAAGTGTTATCTTTACCCTTGAGAGCAAGAACTTTTTCATTTTGTTTATTTTTTGTTCTTTTACACCTTGAAATAATTTTCACTACAATATATTGTAGTTGTAGTGGCCTTTGGATGCCAAAGATTGTTGGACTTGTATGCTAAGTACTGAATAAGTATTGTCATATTTGTTGTTGAAGAATTTTAAGTTTTATTGTTGATTAGCTTGGTTTCTCAATCAATATATGAGCCTCATGTTTCTTTCTTTTTTCTTGATAGTGATGCATTAGAGATATTGGCTTTGAGAAACTTGTATGATGTCTCATTTGTAGGCTGCTTTTTAATGAATAAATTAGGAAGCAATTGCTGGAAAGTGCAATGTTGTATGTACATCCAAGGACCCAAGAAATCCACAACCAACAGATGAGGAACTACGAAATGCTGATTTCATATTTTATCGCACTTTTGATGTTGGGAGATGTGAAATTTCAGATAAGATTGATGACAAGATAGCTGGGGTTGAAGGTACATGTCATTTCACATTCTATAATTCACTATTTATTATTGCAATTGTTAATCCTTTTCCTTGATTTCATAATTGTTGCAGTTAAATTGTTGCTAAACTCATATGGTAGTAAGAAACCTGGTGAAGCTTCAAAATTTGAGTTGGACAAGAAAGAAGTTGGTGTTAAAAATATAGTTACAGATGTAAAGGTTGTTCCCCCTAAGAAAAACATATTGGGAAATGGTCTAACTAATATGATAGATGGTGGTCATATTAATGACTTAGCTAAAGAAAGTGCGTCTCCTATGTCTATACAAAAATCTACATATGGTGGAAAGATTTCTATATGTGATGTGTCAACCGAAATAACAAAGCATAGCCACATTGATGGAAGATCATTTGATTTGAGAACGGTGTGTAAGCTTGGTGATAAAGAAACTATTGATCCAAGAGCATCATTTGACAAACAAGAATCTATAAATTGGAGTGACGACGTCAAATCAAGTGATGCAACTAAAATTGAAGATCAAAAGCAAGATGTTTCAAGGGATAAGATCAATTTAATGCCTAAAGTGCCGAAGGATAGTCTTCCTAAAGATATTAAGGGAAACTTGCTTGATTCCAAGATTGGTTTGATGACTAAGGATGATGTGTTGAATGCTGAAAATTATCTTCCTAAGAGTTTTATCAATGAGAAAGTAAAAAATAATGAGGATTCTAGTGAATTAGATAATAGGCCATCAAAGAAAGCAAAATTTGATGGTTCTATCAAAATGATCAGGGATAAGATTAAGGACAATGCTCTAAACATTAGTGACAAGTCTAGTAATGGTGTTGTCAAGCCCACAATTAACACCATCAATGATTTTGGGCCCAAGTCTAAGCATAAACTTGCAAGAGATTCATATGGGCTTGATAGAGACCCTGTGAAGATATTGAAGCCCAATGAGGAACTTAGAAGAATTGCTAGTGGCAGATTGCTTAAACCATCATATGAAGCATCAATTGAGGATGGCAAGGTCTATTCGCAGACAATGGAAGTAACACGAAGACCAGAAGTTGTAAGTAGTGGTGCAAGGCTTTATTTACCGTACGTTATTGCTATTTGTTTTGCCTTTTATTTCTCTTAGGTTCTCTAGAGGATAAATTGCACTATATCAAATCAAGTGCATTCCTTTTAGATATTTCCCAACTCCCATCCTATTCATCCCTAATATTCAAAGTGATGGAAGAAACTAAAGCCAAAAAAAAACAGAGAGAGAAAAGACGAAGGAAGAAATTCCTCCTCATGCACCGACAAGCAATTGACAATGGGCTTCTTGATATTAAAAGGATAAAGTGTGGAAAGTTACCTTCAAATTTAACTTGTAGTATAAGCATGGTGATAGATTTTTCATATTTGTCAAAATTCATTAGAGCATAATGTTGTCCAATTAAAAGGGAGCAAGTAAAGCTTAGTAATTTGTTCAAATTCGTCTCGAGCTTCTCGTCAACCTTTTTGTGCGATATTCTCAAACGAAAGTTGTGTCCGAGCTTTAGAATGAGTCCAAAGTTTGTTATAAGATTTAGTTCATAAAGAAATATAAAGTTGGGTGGAGGCTTGATATTTCGTTGTTTGATTAAAAAGACAATTTTATTGAGATAAGTCTATAAAAAGATTTTCCATGTTAGTTAATAAAATTATCTAAATGAGTATTGAACAACTTTTCAAATGATACATAATAAAGCTTTGTGTTTAAACCCTTCAGCAATGATGCGTATAAGTCTTAAGATTCTGCTAGTTTACTAAACAAGCCTTAAAATAAGACTTGGAAGCATGTTATGCAAATGAATGTGTTAAGAGTATCAATCTTTGCCTAACTGGGTTATAGATTTGTTATTGAGCGTTTTAGTTTGTTTGTAACCTTGAATGCGTATGGATATGGCCCTTGAACAATTGCCTTGTATAGCATTTAACGATATGTATTGTAGGATTTCTTTTTTTCTCTTTATAAGGGCAAACTTTGGAGCAACTAGTAAGGTTATTCCTTTGTAATCGGAAGGTTATAAATTCAAGTCACGATAACATTCTCTTTGTAAAATGGAAAGGGAAGATTACGTATAATTGATGACCCTCTTCGGCCCTTCAAAATGTAGAGAGCCTTGTGCACTGGAGTTTGCCCTTTTTATTGTAGGATTCTTGTTTTGCTTTGTTGGAGAAGATAAAGGCTTCACAAAGATTTGAATCTCATGTTGTAATGTTGATGTTTGAATCTTATGATATCATATAAGTTTCACAATTTCCAGCCAATTTGTTCAAGGGGGGGATATTGAAGTTTTTGTATTTTATGTTTAGCCAAACTTTTTATCTTTATTTCACTTTCCAGAGATGCAAAAAGCTTGTTATGTGCATTATTGTCCTATTAATTTTTGTTTCTTTTATGGGATAATGATTGTGAAGATGTATTTGCTACTGAAATTTTGTGGTGATACTATGACAGGAGAAAAGCAAATGGTTTAAGGATCTTGTAAGTACTTCTCAACTGTTGCTCTTTAATCTTGGTCACATCATTACATAAATTTCATTAAAAATTAGTCGCATGCCAATTTTTATATTTCTCTTTATTTGTCTCTTATTTTACGTTGTTTTGCTTATTTGTCATCAGCCTTGGGAGGAAAGAATGAGAGATGCACATGAGCGAGGAACACTTGTTCTGCTTCAAAATTTGGATCGATCTTACACTTCAGCGGAAGTTGAGGTGATATATTGGAACCTTGGATCCTTACTTTTGTCTTTATACACACACACACACACACACACACACACACACATATATGTATGATGTTAAGTCACTTTATAGGAGGGGGTATTTTCCCACAATTTTCCAAGCTATAATTTTTGTTTTCTTTTCTAAATATGTGTGTGTGTATTAGTGACTATGATTTTAAGTCACATTATAGGAGAGGTGTATTTTCCCGCAATTTTCCATTATATAATTTTTTTTAATATATGTGCAATTGGTTGTTATTGTGTGCCATGTAATTTTAACAACTTTATCTCCCAATTTTGAATTTTATTGATGTCAAAAAACTAGGGTCTTATTTGGCATGCCTTCAATGAAAAATGCACAGCAAAGATGGTTCAACAAACTACATTTTCTAGCCCTCATTATGGTAAAGATAAACACATCACTCGTACGAAAATACATTAATTGGTGAGCCAATAATATCCTTGATATGTGGTATATTATCTTTTATCATTGCAGGTCAAGCTTTTGCCATATTTACAAAGAGGGAAGTTGCAGAACTCGTGATAATGAAATTGGATGAGGGTTGCTTGATGCTATCAAATGGGAGGTGGTACCTTGCAACTTTCATTTGATTTAGACTACGTAGATTTGTGTGGACATCTAATGTCCTTATTGCTATGACATCTAAATCTGGCACATCACTATATATTGGTTGTCTCTTAGCACTTTGCTTCCATCTTCTTTTCCATCCATGTCAAACAATGTTTGCATTAGATGCAAAATCGCTCATAAGGTTAGTAGGATGGTAGTTTCATAGAAGAGATCTAGTCAAATGCTTATTGGACGTGAGAATTTGAAAATTGAAGCTTAGACTCTTAGTGTTCATTGTTTTTCATAGAGTTCCTTAAAAATAACTCATAAATTTCACATTACAATAAGAGACAATGGTTAAGGAATCCGCAAAGACGAACCACCTCTTTGAAGAAGAGTTTTAACAATGTTGACAATATTGTTTGATGTAAGACAAATAGGAGAATTAGTAACTAGTTGCTAAAATCACAAAATTAGAAGATAGGACTGATATTAGGTTGCTGGAATATCAAGGTTCAAGGTTCAAGGTTCAAGGTTGAATTTTGGCTAAGAATGTTGAAATTTCAGATTTTGTATAGTTGGAATTTTAAGGTTTGATTGTTGGAAATTTAGGGTTAGGATTTTTGGGTTTAATATATTGGAATTTAGGTTTGAGATGGCCAAAATGTTGGTTAGGTTTGTTGGAATTTAGTAAGGAACACAAAGATCGGAAGGTATGAAACTGGTAGTCACTCCTAGGGTCTAGGAATCACTCTTAGAAGAGTCTAGGAATCACTCTTAGAAGAAAGCATCACACCTTATAATTGAAAACTCAAGTTTGGAGAAAAAAACTTCCAGATTGTTTTTTATTATTGAAGGACTAAGTACACACATATAGATAGAGTTTTAGAGCTCTTATTCTAGTAGGAAAGGGTTTCTAATAAACATTCTATGTCCTAAACAACTATGATAGCATATGTAAAATAAAATAACATATTTAACCTACTTAACTTACTACTAATTCCTATCTAATAAGGAATCCTAACATAATCTAAATTTCAACTATTAATTTTTGTTGTTAACTTAATCCCTAATCTTCATCCCACCAAATTAAGGCTTGTGGTCAACTAATTTTTTCTCTTTTATTTCTTTTATATACTTTTTCTTTTGCATCATTATTTGTCTTGAAACATGAAATGAAATGACTCATCTTTGAAAACCTATCTACCACCACATAATAGAATTAGGAATTCTTATAGATTTATGGACTCTTAATACAAAATTCATAATCATGTCCTGCTACGGCTCATAAGTTGAAGATAGCCATGGGTATGGTCTAGAATTTTGTTTCTTTTCTTTAGTTAATTGACATATTCAACATTGTTGTATGCCTTCAGACACTTATCTCTTATAAAGAGGACCAATAAAAGTGATCTTCAACCATGTTATTGTTTTATCTCATCCAAAGTGATATGTTGTCATAAGCAAGTCAATATCAAGCGTAAAATAAAAAAGCGAGAAGAAAAACTTCTACAAATATGGAAAATTTGGGCTTCAATTGATCCTCGTTCACAAGGTGCTCCAAGAACTAGTCCAAAAAATAACACTTGATAGCAATCTAATTTCATCTTAAGCTTGATATTGACTTGCCTTGTTGATTTTTATATAATAATTTTGACTTATTTGCAAGTCTTTTGATTGTGAGTATTGGTCTATTATTGTTGTTGGATAGTGTTATGTGATTGGATCTTTACATCCTTATTTTCCTTAGTAGCAAGTTTATT
Source organism: Erythroxylum brevipes (assembly GCA_027479065.1). Lineage (NCBI taxonomy): Eukaryota > Viridiplantae > Streptophyta > Magnoliopsida > Malpighiales > Erythroxylaceae > Erythroxylum > Erythroxylum brevipes. Next base: position 27,493,868 of record JANIHY010000008.1, on the reverse strand, counting down.
AAGGTTGCACTAATGATGCGTGATCTATCTTCATTTGTAGGCCTCTAGTTGGAAGCTTTGGAACTCCTTATTTCCCGCAAAAGAAATCAACATTTTTTGGGCATATCAATATTAGTAGAACTAGACTCCATATGCATCGGGAGATGGTAAATGTCTCTCTTTCTACCCAACTCTATGAATGATGTATGTTTTGTGTTAGGAACTCAACAAAATCCTACATTGCAAGAAAAATGTGGTAAATTGGCATTTTAAAATATATCATCTCAAGATGGAAACTTTCTCTTTAAACCACTTAACGAGTCACTCATTTTTTTGTTACCAACTCAAAGAAATCCTATGTGGTGCTTAACATTAACTTTGTGAAGAAGGGATGTTTTCAAATGAATGCATCAAAATGGATCCTCATAGCGGCTTGTTGGAAAATTAGAGTTTGTTATTATTAAGCATACAAGTATTATGTATATCTTATGGTAGATTATGTAGGTTTTATTTGAAATTATTTATATCACACTGTTAAGGATTATTGTCCACTACTATTAATTGAATGGGTTAAGTTTAATGAATAATACATTGTAGTACCCTCAGATTTTGTAGTTAAAGAAGTAGGTTTTTCATGTAAAACCTTGTTCATTCTTTCCACTTTCCTCCTTTTTTTCTCCTTTACCTCTACCTTCACATGATATTAATGTTGATTTCACATTGTATCAAAGTCAAGCTTCATTTTAGAATTTAACTTTTGTTTCTTTCATTTTAGGACCAAGTTTTCATCTTCAAAACTAGACTTTATTCAACTTGAACTTGTGAAACTTTAATTTGACTTTTTTCTTTCCCTTGATTTTAGAGTTCTATTTCTTTTCTTGATGATATGGAATATGATATAACATACATAACATGATACCATGACAAACTTCAACTCTTGAGGGGCTCTACACCCATTATTGGGGAGAAAGTGAATTGGGACTCAAGTGTGTTGATATGTTAGGAGGGATACCTTGTTCAATCCAAAAGGCATCAAGTTGTTGATCATTTTTATATAGAAAACCACTTTTATACTTTATCAATTTTTAATTTGGGATTTATTTACATCTTTTAAAACCCCCATGTCAAATATCCTTGCTTTCCTTTAGTACATAGTCATTTGAATAACATTCCAAAAATTGAGGTTTTGTTAGGATCTTCAGGAGAGAGAGAGGAGATTATTCTAGAAGAAATTAGTTATAACCGAATGTACCTAAGGGGGGTCTATAAAGGGGTAGGCAGAGAAGAGAGAAGGGGGGAGAATATTTGTGAGAAAATAGTGACAGAAGATTCATCACCTTCTGAGGAGCTTATTCAGCTCTGGTTAGTGAGGATCATCTGCTCTGGTTAGGCACTACCATTTGGTAGTGATAAGTATTTTACGGATATATAGTAATAATATAGAGGAACTCCAGAATTATAAGTCTAGAGTTCTAACAGGTTTACACTTGGAAGTCTTGTCTTCACCTGCGTACTTCTTGTTAACAATTCACCTTCTACTAAGCCCATTAAAACTTATAGGAACAAATTGGGAAAAGGGGGAGTGTCAACTGCCATGTAGGCAAGTTTGTTATAAGGTACTTATGGAGAGAGAATGATAGGGGATATAACTGTCCATTGAGGATAGAGAGGGACATAATTTTGTAATCATTGTTAGGAAGGTTTGGCTTGGTGCAGCCAAGATGGGGAGCTTGCTCTAGCTTGTTATCACCTATTATCCTATCAATAATACAATCTCTATTGAGATTCCTAACAATTGGTGCTTTCATTGAGAGACTAAGGGAGTAGAGATTGTATGCAAACACGTATGGAAGCTAGAGTGTCTGTAGTGGAAGTGTCTCTTAGGAGACAAGAATCATGGATTTCAGCCCAAGAAGCAATGGTGCAGTCACACGACACCACACTGAAGGACCTCAAGACGCAGCTGAGCATGTTGATGGCTAGCGTTGAGACGTTAACACGAAGAGTTGATCTTCCTTCGTTCCACAGCAAAGACCCATTTGCATGGGTCGTACGAGCTGACTCTTATTTCTTGATTCATGAGATTCTTGCTGAGCTTAGGTTGCCGATGGTTCAAATATGTATAGAGGGGACCACGTTGTATTGGTTCAAGTCCATACGTGAGCTGGAGCCTTGCATGGCATGGGAATGCTTCAAGCGCTCCTTGTTTGAATGATACAGGGGAAAGGGTGAGGGTAACTCGTAGAGCAACTTAAATCGATAGTTTAGTGTGGGTCAGTGGATGAGTATATCGATGAGTTTGAGCGGGTGACTTCGCAAATCACCCATTTTCCTGAAGAGTGGTTTATGAGCTATTTTTTGGGAGGATTTTGTGAAGAAATAAGGAATCGAGTCAGGACCCATGACTTATTGACCTGAGCCTGGTTACTTTCTGTCACACATAAGGTGGAAAGAGAGTTGGTCAGAGAAGGAATAATCCGATCCAAGGAATCGAAATACAAACCTGGGGTTTCCAATACCAGGTATGGGTCTCAGCTGACCATTTCCAATTTCCAACGCCCAGGTCAAATGGGAAACACATCTGCAAACGTTAAGGAGGAGGGAAGGGAGTTGCCAAACAAGCCCTGAAATGTGATGGCTGATGTTAATCGACAAAATGGTCCAAGGTGGAAGGGAACTAGGAATTTATCTTATGAACAACTAATGGAGAGAAGAGATACAGGGTTATGTTTCAAGTGTGGCCAAACCTTTGATCCATTTCATCAATGCCAAAATAAAGAATACAAGTTAATTATTTGGGAGGGAGATGTAGAAGATGAAACGGTGTAATCTTGTTGCAGTGAAGCTAGATGAGCATCAGGAGGATTGGGAGTTGGTTTGCAATTTGGTTGAGTACAAAGAAATAGGAAGAGAAAAGTCCCCATCGACAAGATCCATGGTTATGATGGGTAAGCTTAACGAAATGCTTATTTTAATTATGGTAGATAGTGGAGCTAGTCATAATTTCGTGTTGAGTAAATTGTTTAAGGCCATGGGAATCCCTACTACCCCTACTTGAACCTTTGGAGTTAGATTAGGTGATGGGCATCGATCTTTCTCATAAGGTGTTTGTAAAGAAATTAAGGTAGAAGTGAATGGAGCATAATTTAGTGTGGATGCTTATATTTTCAATACTAGGGGCGATTTAATATTAGGCATTGCATGGTTGGAGACACTTGGGGTGGTCAAAGTAGATTGGAAGAAAATGTTTGTCTTTTGACCGAATGGGGACAGAAGTAACCTTGCAAGGAATTAATATGCAAGGCTCTATTCCATATGCTCTACAATAGATGATCAAATGTGAGGAAGTGGAGATTGAAGGGTTACTGTGGTCCATGGGAATTAGAGAGACTGTAGCTGAAGGGAAGGGGTCCTTAGGATCATAACAACAACAAGAATTGTAGGCTGTTTTAACCATCCAAAAACTAACTTACATGTAGCATCTCCCATAAGGAACCATGTTCGACAATTTTTAGAGACTTTAGATAGGTTGGACATACATTCCCTAAAAGTCAAAACTCTGACAGATTATGTGAACCAGTAACCAATAGTTAATGATAAACAAGGAGAAGGTGGTCGTAAGCATGATGAAGGGATTGATATTGATCAACAACACAAAACCTAAATGAAAATCTTTGCTGAAGAATCATGTATTTATTTTGATTTCTCAAATGTAATAGATCAATTTGAATCTTCAAGCTTACATGTGGAAGGTGCTCAAATACTTGATATGGAGAGTTTGGCAATGGAAGATGATCATGACATGGAGAGTTTGATAGTAGGAGATGATCAATGCATTAAAGATGAAGAAAAACATAATGAAGTGGATTCTTTGGCAAACCCTAAAGTTGAAACAATTGAACAACAAATTCAAACACTTAAACAACAAGCTGAAACAGCATTGCAACAGGCTGAAAGAATAGGACAACAAGCTAAAATAACATAACTTGGAGTTGAAGAGATTAACCAACAACTACTTGGGGTTCTAGAGCTTGTTGGTTTAAAACTTAATGATATCTGTGTTGTTGATGAAAATTATGTTGCAGTGGGCGATGAAGGAGTACATTGTAATGAAGAGACGAAATTAAGTCAACATAGGAATAAATGAGAAGCTATGATGCCTATGTGGTAGAGAAGCTATGTGATATTGTAATGAAACCATCAATGAATATAATGATCAAGACTTGCGATTTTTGGATAAGTTGGATCTTTAACCATCGTCTCTAATCATGAGGTGAAGTTTAGGAATTATTTTTGAAAAACTTTATGAAAAACATTGAATATTAAGCTTCAATTTTTAAGTTCTTTCCATCCCCAAACTAGTGGGCAAATAGAGGTGGTGAATAGAAGCTTGGGAGACTTGTAAAGATGTTTGGTTGGAGACAATGTGAAAAATTGGGATCTAATTCTTCCTATGGTAGAATATGAATACAATAGCTATATAAATAGGTCTACTAGTAAGAGCCCTTTTGAGATAGTCTCGGGAATTCAACCAAGGCAGTTTATTGATAACCATCCTTTACCACAAACAACAAGATTTAGTGTTGAAACTGAAGGTTTTGCATGACACATGAGGGACGTCTTTGACGAGGTACGACAAAAGATAACAACCAACAACTTGTCTTATAAAGAACATGTTGATCAACATCATCAATTGGTGGAATTCATTAAAGGGGATATGGTGACGGTTATGATTCATCCAAAGCGTTTTCCAAAAGAAAAATATAAGAAATTTCATTCATAGAGTGCTGGACTTTATAAGATAATCAAGAAGATAAGTGTTAATGCTTATATTTTGGAATTACTAAGTGACATGGGAATTAGTTTTATATTTAATGTTGTAGACTTAATTATTTATCATGGATATGATAATACGCAATCTTCTACTATAGCTATGAGAATTCTAACCATTCCCTGTATTAAAAAAGGAGATAAAGGTTGTTCTTGACGAACAAAATGTATCCATAAAAGATGTCGGATATTGACAATTTCTTGTCAAGTGGAAAGGAACGCCAACGTTTGACAGTACTTTGAATTTTAGAATAAGAATTTTTGAAGTTAAATTCAGATTTATGTGATCAATATTTATCATATTCTATATTGAGGACAATTTCAGACAAGCCACAGAGTATTGATGCAAAAGAGTTTAAAGCCTAAAGGAAAAATTAATCAATCGCAAGTCTTAATTTGATGGAATGAGGATTGTGAATTGAGTTGATAAAAAAAATAGTAGCTGAAATTTAGATTATGTCAGGATTCCTTATTAGATAAGTAGTGAGTTAAATATCTTATTCTATTACCCATTTTCTACTAGAGTAAAGATTCTAATAACTTTTATATAAATATGTGTATACTTAGCCCATCAAGAATAACAATTTGTATTTTGTCTACAAATATGAGTTTTCAACTAGAAGATGTGATGCATTTAAGAGTGATTCTTAGACCCTAGGAGTGATTCCTAGTTTCTTACCCTCCATTGTTTGTGTTCCTTACTAAATTCTAACAAACCTAAATTCCAGTCATCTTAAACCTAAATTCCAATTATATCAAACCCTGAAAAGCTTAAACTAACAACAATCAAACCCTAAAAGCCCAACTATAGCAAAACTAAAATTTTAGCATTCCTAGTCGAAATTCAGACTTGATATTCCAACGGCCTAATATTTGCTATAATTCCTATTTTTGTGAATTTTAGCTACTATTTAGTACTTCTCCTATTTGTCCTACATAAAGAATAGTTTTAATTGAATCTATTATCTAAATAGCATAGGGAATTTTGCTAAAATTACTAATTTGGCATGGCACATTGATATATATATATATAACCCTCTCAAGGATAGGTAATAAATATCAATGGTTACGTAATGGTGGATTAATGGAAAACAATCCTTGTAAATATTATTCTAAAATGATAACTTCTTGAAAACAAGTTGTCAAGGTAGCTAGTTGTGTTGTTTTAAAGGAAATGAATCCTAGCCAATTTACCATGAGACAATAAAATGCTGTCGAATAATAAAACTTTCAATTATAAGGATTTTAGAAAATTACTATAAAATGTTAATAATATTTTTGTTTGGCGAAATTTGTGTTTGATCTAACGTTTACATTAACTAATGGATTGTGTAGTTTGTCACTTCGAAGTTTCTTGTTTACAGAAGGAGGCTGTGTCAACTTCGCATTATTCTCAACCCAATACACTCGAGTATGATATGGCTATGGAGTGGTGTTTATTGCAAGAAAGATCATATATAGAATGGAAAAAGTTATACAAGGTGTTGAACAATGTCACAATCTTTTCCAAGTTTCAATTTCAAAATTTATCTTCATATTATTTCTGGCATTTTCTAAAAGGTGCTCATTGTATTGTGGTTTTTCCTATCAATCACATGGCATTGATGATGATGATTGTTTCACAGCAACAAGGGGAAGAGATGAGAAAATTTAAATCAAATCAGAAGTCAAAATGAGTTTTATTGCCACTCTTATCATGTTTTTGGTAAGCGCTTCACCAAATTGACACTATACATCATATCCTCAATTTTTTATATCTTGATTTCTTAGAGTACTAGCAGCCACATTCTACTTGAGTTGTTTATTTTAAATGTTTACATATAATTTCTCCTAAATTGTCCTTTGTAAACTAAATGTAATGTAATTGTTTGATCCAGTTAAAACATGCCATTTTAAATGGGCGCTTAGATACAATGGATAAATAGATTGGTAAAATTTACAAATTTATAGAATATACTAAAAGATGAGCCTGATTGGCCCAAAGAGATGATTATTAAACCCCAAATAAAGTTTATTAAGGTGAATTTAACACTTCTTCCTCAAACTAATCATATTAAAAATACAAGTTTTAAGTTTATCTTATGTGTCATTCCTTCCTGCTTCTAAAATAAACTAGGACGCCTTATAATAGAATCTCATGATTATAGATATTTTACTTTGTGTAGACTTAGTGGTTTAGGATTTATACTTTACTAGAAGTTTGTTTTTATTTTGAGGATAATTTAATTGTTAAATGTGTAATGGTATCCATATAACTAGTTTTTACTCAACTGCTTGTCCATTCCCTATGTGATTTATTGATAAAATGTATCGAACTATGTCGTTAACAAATCTTTGAAACTAAAAACTAGAAAGAATCTTCTCATGCTTTATTATATAGCAGAGTTCATTATTGTTCATTTTAACGTGTCTTGATTAACAATATAAGGAATCAACTCCATGTTGTATGTTGCATTTAGAATTCGCCAATAGTCTTGGTTCACTTGCCATTAAATTCCACCACCTAGGGGGCAATATTTCCTTTAAGACTACACGAGGACATATGGATTTGAGTGTGAGAAAAATTTATCTTGTGCCTCTCCTATGCTGTAGAGAGTGAAGTGTGTAAATTGTAAAGAGTGATGAAGAGAAGAAAAAGAGAGGAAGAAGAGAATTTGAGAATATGAGGGCCTTACCTTACTTAGCTTAGTCATTACCTTACTTAGCTTATTCATCTTCTATTTATAGTATATAAAAGGCTTAAATACCTATTAAAATACTATTGTATTCTAAAACTGCCCCTCAAGCTGGAGCATACATGTTAATCATGCTCAGCTTGTTAAAAATACTTTCAACCTTATTCCCAAGAAAAGACTTAGTAAATATATCTGTGAGTTGATCCCCACTTCTTATATAATTAGTAAAGATCAATCCTTGTTGCAATTTCTCGCTAACAAAATGACAATCCAACTTAATATGCTTGGTCCTCTTATGCAATGCTAGATTAGAAGCAATATAGAGAGCAACTTGATTATCACACCAAAGGTCCATAGGACTTGAGTTAGGAAAACCAATTTCAAGTAATTGATGCACCTACATCAACTTACATGTAGTTTGTGCCATAGCACGATACTCTGTTTCTGCACTAGACCGTGCAACTATCAATTGTTTCTTACTTTTCCACAATATGAGATTGCAACTAGCCAAATTTGTATGACATAGTCCTTCAACTTTTAAATGACCATGGTCATAATAAAGTACTCCACACTTGGAGCTCCCTTCAAGTATCGAAGTATGTGCATAACTGCCTCCCAATGAATACTCCGTGGTGGGGACATAAATTGGCTAACCACACTCTCACGTCACAACCAAATAATTGAGTTTTCCCACCAATCTTCTATACCATTCTGGATCATCTAATAGGTCACCACCTTCAGCTGTAAGCTTAAGATTAGGCACCATAGGAGCATCACATGGTCGAGATCCAAGCATACCTATATCTGTTAGAGGATCAAGAACGTGTTTTCTTTGGCAAAGAAAGATACCCTATCTACATCTAGCAATTCAATACGCAAAAAATAATTCAAATCTCCCAATTCCTTGGTTTGAAATTTGCTTTGAAGAGAGAATTTCAACCGCTCAATGCCTTTACTATCATTCCCAGTAATAGCAATATCATCCACATATACAACATGTAACCAGGGGGTTGCTCTATTTATACCTCTTCCTATAAATCACCATGTAAAAATGCAATTTTGACATCTAATTGGTACAATAGCTACTATTTAGATGCCGCAAGAGAAATAAACAAACATACAAAAGCAAGCTTAGCAACAGGAGAAAAAGTATCTGAATAATCAACTCCATAAGTTTGACCATAGCCCTTCGCAACTAGACGAGCCTTTAGGCGAGAATCAATGCCATTAGAATTCATCTTAATAGTAAACATGCATTTACAACCAGTTGTTTTCTTACCCGTTGGGAGAGACAGAATATCCCATGTGGAATTGTGCTCCAAAGCTACCATCTCTTCCTCTATGGCTATCTTCCAGCTAGTAAGGGACAAGGCCTCTATAAAAGACTTGGGTATAGAAATGGAATCTAAAGAAACAACAAATGCTTGTCGAAGGGGTGATAAATTAGCAGTGGAAGCAAAAGAAGAAATAAGATACTAGCAACTACGTTTACCTTTACACAAGGCAATAGGAAGATCAAGACTAGGATCATATGACGGAGGACATGGCGGAGGAAGAGATGCAGGATGGTCAGCGCAATCGGAAAGAGTGGGAGAAGCAATTTGCAGTCACCTTGTTATGTGCCCGTGCTTGGGATTGAGTCCAAGGATGATTCTCTAGAAAGTTAACCTCTTTTCCCTTGTTTACATTGGACCCCTTCTTTGCAGAGCCTTTTTTTGCTGATGAAAACAGGCAACACATGTCGAGGACAAGGTCTACCTAGATTGGACTAAGTTATTCTACTTCTAAGCTAATTTTATGATAAATTGTTGCTTGCTTTATTATTAAATGTTTGCCCATTTAAATAGGAACGAAAACACAAGTTCAACCCTGATTAGGATTCTAATTTAGACTCCTAATTAGGCAGAAAAATAAAGAAAAATTGCAACAGAAGTCTAAAAAGACTCTAAAAGGTATTCCTAATAAGAAACAAAATCCTATTCTAGATATGAAACAAACTCCTATTCTGGAAAATAATTCCAACGCAAGCAACTTCCCTAGCTGATATCTTTTTCTTGCTTTCAGCCGCTGCTTTTTCTTCCTCTTTGAGCACAAGTCTTACCCACAAATGCATCCATATCACACCTGGAGTAGACTTGTGTAATCGATGGATGAGTTTCCAACAACACAAAAGGAGGAGGAACCTGGCTAACATAATATACCAAAAACTCATCTTCACTAACAAACTCATCTAGAGAAGAAGAGGAAAAATGAGTAGACTAAAAAATTGTGACATCAGTAGAAACCACATATCACTTCAGATAAAAAAAATAACATCTATAACCCTTTTGAGCCGGGGAATAACCAACAAACAGACATTTTAAAGATCCAGGATCCAATTTTGATATTTGTGAATGAGTGTCACGAACAAAACATGTGCATCCAAAAATTTTAGGATGCACAACAAAAAGAGACTCAGCGATTGAATAAGGAATGTCACCCTGTAACACAGAGGAAGGCATATGATTAATCAAGTAACAAGCAATTAAAACAATTTGTGGCAAAGAAAACAACAAAACATTTTAAAGCTTTAGTAATCTTAGTAATAAACATGAGATTGAAAGGAAAATTGGGTATATATAAAATCTAGGACAAAGGCAATGAAGGATCAGGGTTGGATTTACTAGAGGCAAAAATAGAAACAGTAGTTTCATTAGCAATAGTTACTTTCAATGGATCGGATGATGGTGTAACAGAGGACAAAGGACCTATAGTGCCAATCATATGTTCACTCACACTTGAGTTGATGATGCATTTGCGGGAAGTGGAAGATAGGCATGCTGTAGGATGACTTGATTGAACAAGAGTAGCAGTGGAGGAAGGACCAGAATCCTTTGTAGAACCTTGTGACTAAACCAAGCTTTTATACTCATCAACTGATAATTTTACAAGCTTCTCTTTAAGAGGTTTGGAGGTGGTTGCATTTGCAAAAGATTGAGCTCACTGAGGCATACCGTGAAGCAACCAACACTTCTTTATATGATGTCCTAGCTTTTCGCAATGATAACACATTGTTTTTCCCTCATAGCGAACACTAGTGTCTTTACCACCACGGCCACCTCGACAACTGCCTTTACCACTATCGGAACAAGGAACTTGGCTTACAAGTGCACTACTATTAGCTATTGATTTTTTAGATGGTAAAGAATGGGTAGCGCACTATACATGATTGATGTGAATTCATCTCCTCGAGCATTCAGTAAAAATCATAGGAATAATCTTGAACAGACTTATCCTTCATGTTAGCCTGATACACCTTGCTGGCAACATTATACATTTGAGTCACGTTATTTGCACCTAAAAACATAATCGCCAAGGTCTCCCATATCTCCTTAACAGTTTCACAATGATAAATTTGATCCTAGATGTTCACTTCAATTGTCTGTAAAAGTTGCGAACGCAACTTGTCCTCCTCCTTTCACCATGACTTCTTCTCACCAAGATCATTTGGACAATCTTGGGTATGATGATCTTCCCTATCAACTCCACTGAGATATTTAGAGATCGCCAACTGCCATTGAGGATAGTTATCACCATTCAAACGACGTTCAATCATCTTGGTGATGGGAATCGGAACCAGTTCAGGCTTCTTGTCAGCCATCATCAGAGAAAAAAATAACCAAAAACTAATAAGAATAATAACACAGGTATCTACTTAGACCAACCTAGGCTACAATTGGATTTATCCTTCATCAAAAAATAGTCTCCAAGTGTTTTTGGACATGATACCCAAATCTAACAAGAAGAAAAGAATAAAAGAATCTAGAGGGAAATTCACATGATCGTAATCAGATCTAATAAACCTCACTCTGAAACCATGTAATAAATTATAGAGAGAGAGACGAAGAGAAGAAAAAGAGAGGAAGAAGAGAATTTGAGAATATGATGGCCTAACCTTTACTTAGGTTAGTCATCTTCTATTTATAAATAGGAGAAAGTATATAAAAGACTTAAATACCCTTATTAAAATACTATTATATTCTAACAAAGTGGACTGCTTTAAAGAAACTCAGGGGAGTGAAATACCAATGATTTTAGTGTGCTTTTAGGTTATAATTTTTACCGTTATTGATTAATTAATTACTTGGTTAATCACAATACTTAACTTGTGTGCAAATATAAGTTGCTTTTATACGTATGTGTGAGCTTTGAAGGGGATGAGCTAGCAAACTTGAGGCTTTATAAATCAACAGCACTTTCTAGAGCTTTTGGTGTTTATAAAATTGCGAAAGTGCTATGATTAAACCTTGTATCTCCTAGTCCATTTCCAAAAGGAATAGTTCAGAGAAATGATTTAAAATAACTAATAATATCTCTAGAAGTACAATCCTATTAAGATCTCATTTGGTTGGAATTTTTAGAAAAATTCTTTAGGCTATGAATATGAATTTGCTGTAGTTTGGCAATTATTAAACTATGACTATTATTCAGCTTTACTAATATGCAGTTTTGCAAAGTTATGTGGATGTTTACTATTAGTAGACTTTGCCATTAATACAAAGTTTAATTGATGTAAGATGAATAAAAGATAGGTCAATTAATTAATAAAACTTGTGAAAATTAGAAAATTTGGGTTGTGGGCTTTTTTGCTACGTGCCGGAATTTGAATTTCAGGTCTGACATTTCTATATGGGCTGCTAAAACTTCAAATTCTAGTTGTTGAAATTCAGATTAGGTTGTGAGGTCTTTTATTAAAGGAAACATGACAATGAGATGTTCTAGGAATCTCATAGGACTATGAAACACTGTATACTTTAAAAAGGCAAACTTTACACACACACAAAAAAAAAAACAACTTTCCTCTCATTGGAGGGCTGAATACATATGTATAGAGTTCTTGGAACCGGAGATCTATTAGTAAAAGGAGTCCAACTAAGATGTCCAAAATATAATTGAATTTTATTTTAGTAAGGATTCTCTCTAATTTGTATATACTAAGGCAAATTAGTATAAAATAAATATGATTAACTTGTCCTTGTTGCCAATATGCATATGAACGGTAACATGAATAGTGTTAGACCAACTCTCATCCTTCATAAATTAAAGCTTGTGGTTGATCTATCTTCTTTTGTTTCGTTTGTAAATTGTTAAGTTCTTTTATTTTTTCACATTAGTTTTTCACCATTTTATCTAAAGTTGTCTTTGACACAATGTGATAAATACTACTATACAAGTTTGGATTAGCTTTTGAAATTTGAATTTTTTAAGTTGTGTTGTTAGAAGGTTTTTCTTTTTACCTGACAAGAAATCACTTATAATCGCCAACTCTTTTGGATAAAATTTGTTCATAGAAAATATCTTCAATCTATTCTTTAAGATAAGGAATGACTGAAATTCCTATAGTTGCAGTACGAGAATGCAAAAGATTGTGCCATATAAGTGTTAACTTTGCAGTGTTGAATATAGGAGTAACTCTCATGTCACTTGACAATTCCAAAATGTTAAGTGTTAGCACTTTTCTTCTTAAAGGTTTTATTTGGTTCAATACTCTTTGATTCAAGCTTCTTATATTTAACTCATAAGAGACACTCTATTTGCTTTGTTGCCTTCATTAAATTCCATCATTGGGTTGATTTTCCATTGCACTTCATCAAAGATATCTCACATGTTTTATACCAAACTTTCAGCTTCAACATTAACTTTCTTTTTGCGGTAAAGGAATCAAAACAAACAGGCTTCCTTGCTTGAATTTTAAGAAACTATTTTGACAGGATTCTTGTTGGTTCACTTATTCATAGAAATATTGGATTCAAGTTCTTCCATATGAAGGATCAGGTCCAATTATGTACGTTATCCCACACCAAAAATTTGTCAAAAAATGGTTGAAATACTTAGTGTATCACTCTCATTAAAGTGTTAGGTGCATTTGTGAGTCAAAATGGTATTATCAACCATTAACAAAGCTCTCCCTTAATGTTGCCCACAGGTCTAATTTTGATTTGTTGGTATCCATTACATGGCTCCAGTCATGATATCTATCATGTCATTAAGATTAGATATAATGAACCCATACCTTTCTATGATCTTGTTATTACAGGACAATCGATTGATATTTTCGTGCTTCAATCCTTTTTATGGGTCAGTAATGCAAGAATTGCACACAGATTAAGACTTTCCTAAGTGAACCTAACTAACGCTTCCAGTTGTCTCTTTAGCTCTTCATTTTTCGATAATGTTTAAGATATTTATGTAGGTTTTATGAAGGGAACCTTGGTCATAGGTTAATATCTTGTAAATGAGGTAATTTACTTGGTAAATCATTAGGTGTAAGGTCTGAAATTTAACCAATAATTTACTTGTTTCTTTAAGCATTGCAAAGGGTGCTTTAGATTTTTTCAGTTACTTCCCTCACCAGCATTGTAAAATTTTTTCCCTTGCTAGCATGTGCAAGCTTCTCTCTTTAAGGGTATTAAGAGGCCTTGTTCTTTGTGTTGTCTTTTACTTTCCTTTTGCTTCTTTACTTTCTACCTTCATAACTTTCAAAATTATCTTCTTTCTGTGGAATATAAATCAGTAGATTTTAGTTTTAGTGAAATGTTACACATCACGATTATAAAGTCACAGTTGATCAAGTAAAATTGAGTTATTTTCAGGGGAATCACTTCACACCAGATAGAATCTTCATATACTCTTAACTTGAAAGACATAAGTAACTTCGAGTAATTGGCTAGCGCTATCGTCAACTTGAATAACTTTGGATGTGGGTGTCTCTCTAAAAGTAAACCTCTTTTCACCAAACTTTCCATTACACACTTTCCCCATCAATGATAAGCCTACATAATTTGTCTCTACATCTAGCCTGAGTAAAGAAAACAATTCTTTGGAGCCATCTTTCTTTTCCTTCTGACTTGGGGGTTGTAGGTATGTGCCCAACTACAATAAAATTCGAACGACCAACATGTTCATCATAGACATTTAATTCCTCTCTAGCTCCATATTCACTCACATATTTAGATTTTTCCTCTTCTTTTTCCATCATGTATAACCTATTTATTAGTATATTCATAAGTGGTCCTCATTCCATTGAAAATACTTCATGTCACTGTTGCCTCCTCTGGTTCTAGTCTCAACCAATGTTTTTGCCTAAGTTTAGCTTCTTGACTTAGAGCAGTTGTGTGTTTGTTATGTGGTGTACACTTTCTCCATTAGGTGTTAGCTTAAAATTTTGCACAGTAGTAGCTCTTTTGTACCAAACTTCCCTGACTTTGATTGATTTCTGAGCTTCTTAGTTAATTGCTATCCTAATTATTGCTCCTCTTGAAGCCAAGTGATATGCATCTGTGAGGCTATAAATCCTTTGCGTAATAAGATCTTCTCGAATTTCTTCCCTTAAGCCATTTTTTCTGTGAAATTTGAATTGGCTTTCAGATTCAATTCCTTCTTATCGAATGGAAAGTACATCAAACAGTCATACTAAGGTTGTCAGTTGATCTTGGAGATCTTGGTAATAAAAAGCTAAGTATATGTTTTTTAAATAATTTCAGTTTTACCTCTTTCTTTTCAACATTTGGTGCTATCCTCTTAACAATTTCCACAAGACTTTAACTAGCTCAACCATTTTCGTTTGCATCTTTATTGCTGTCCAATCTGAAAATAGATGTGTTTCCATCTTTACTGCAAAGTCAACACGAACTTTCTTAGTAACATCATCAAAGTGTTGCAAGTTTCAAACTCCATTGTGCAGTCTCAAGTCTTGTACATGCCCCTTCAAGTGCTATTGGTTCATTTTCCACTGGAAGGTTTTGGTTACCTAACCGAACTTTGTTGATTAATTTTCAGCCTCATCATTTTTTGTTTCACTTTGTGCGTCTCTTGTCCAGGCGCTTCAAGTGCCATTGGTTTGTTTTTCCTTGGAAGGTGTTGGTTACCTAACCGAACTTCTTGTTGATTAATTTTAAGCCTCGTCATTTTTGGTTTCACTTTTTCTACACCCTCTCCATCATTTGTAGCTTGCTGTCCAGCAATCCTTTGGGTTAGTTTTCTGAATGGTAGTCAAAGTCCAAATTTTCCTGAATTTTCAGACTTAAATTCATTTTACTCCTGGTCATTAAATATTCATCCTTCCTCTATGTATCTCCATTGTTGAATCAAAGCTCTGATAACTTAGAATTAATAAAGATATGTCAACTAGCTAATAAAACAGGGCTATCGAGTTTTTTGCCAAGTTGTTTCCAGATCTGAAATTTTGATATGGGCTGCTAAAATATCAGCTTGTGTTGCTGAAATTCAGATTAGAATTGTTGGGCTTTTTAGTGAAGAACGCAAGACAATGGATAGTACTAGGGATCTCTCCTAAGATTATGAAATTAGGAGTCACTCTTTTAAGTTCAAGAGTTTTAAAAACTGTCACCCTAATTTGAAAACTAAAAAAATGGTAGGGAAAAAATGCCTTCCTTACTTTGAAGGACAAGTTCTTAGAACCCTAATCCTAATAGTAAAAAAATTCCAATTAAGATTTTCAAAGTATTACTGAGTCCTACCTAAAAATATTATTTATTCTTGAACAAAATATGATGACTAACTTTTACTTCTTATATAATAAAGAGAACTTAGTATAAAGTGAACAGGACAAAAGCCCCTTGCTGTTACTATTAATGGGAATAGCATCATACCAACTCTCACTTTTCATCCCATCAAATTAAAGTTTGTGTGCGGTCTGTTCTCTTTTGTTTCATTTACAAACTCTAAAGCTGTTTTTGCATAGTTAATTACAAAAAATATCATTGAATGTTGGACAATTCATATATCATTGGGACTTTTCAAAGTTCACATTGCAGGGGTTCTTAAATGCCAAACACGACATTAACCTTAGTGTATTTGGCCCCCAACTCGATATATCATATGGTCTGAGTTCGTTGAGTTCTATAACAGTCCGTTATTTAGGTTATTGCGGTTACCATGAGTCCAAGTTTTTCCAGAACCTCGTTTAGTTTGATCATTTCATATAATAAATTTTGATGTCTTTTTTTTTTTCTATTTATGATTTTAGCCTACCCACGTGAAAAATAGTATACAAGCCTATCTGGTTCTTGAGTATCTGGTAACTTTCATGCTAACTGCAGATTTTGTTTGCATCTGTAAGCCAGGTAATCCTTCACAACACATCCCGGCTTGCTGACATAAAGCATGAATTGTTACAATCTTGTTGCCTTGTCAACCCTGTATCAACTTTTTCAAGACACGAAATAGGCCCTGTGCACCCTATATTAATTGTCTAGTATGCTAAAATAATCTGCTTAGGAAGATAATGGTTCCAAAATGCTCTTTAAACGAGGGATTTCTTTGCAGAGTAATGAAACCTTGAGAGTGGAGCTTTTGCTGGACGTGTTGAATGGATTAGTTTCAGTAGTTACTGTGGTGAATGTGGCCTCATTTCATTTTGCGGGCATGGATGGTTCGCCCTGGTAATATCTTTTGCCTGATGTACATTTATTTATATGGTCTGCCAGGGTGGAGTTCTGTAGCGAGTTCTGCTTGTATGTCGCAGAAAGGAATGTTTTGCCACAATATATATTGAGTTGGCTCGTACGTGTCGTTGTACAGTTGTCTTAATTTGTAGTGTAACCTTTCCCATTTATTACCACCGGCTTTCTAAAAGAAGGCTCAGGAATCTCCATTGGCCAATTGTTAACTTGTGACGACTTCGCCTTGCCTTCTCTTGAGCACGCACCGAAGGATGCCTGCTTAACTGTGATCCTCCCGGGCGTTTTCGTTTTGCTATCCTTGAACAACTCTTCAAGGATACAAGAAGACTTGGATGACTAAATTCACGACAAAATTCTGGTTTATCAACGGCCAGTTCCTGAACTTGAATTGCAACATCCTATTCTTAAATACAACTTGGGAAATGCTTGAAAAGAATTTCATTAAAAGTTCATTCTGGCTTCGAAGGGTATGCTTCTGATGATAAAAAAAATATAAATCTTCAAAATTTGTGTACAAATGTTTCTACGTAAAGGCCTACGCACTTCTACCCGTGCTAGCACCTCACTCTTGGTCTCTTCGTTCTCCTTAATTCAGTGCATCGTTGCTTTGATAGTCTTTATGATAAGCTCGTTATGGCTTCTTAAGGCCTTTCTATGTCTCCTTTCTACTAATGTATTATCCTTCCTTCCTTGCTCAATTACAGTTTATTTCCTTTGTTGTAAATCCTAGGTGATCCAAACTCGTCTGTCAGCGCTCTCCAAGCTTCAATCTCTTGTTGCAGCTTGACTACTCGACTCTTTTTCAATTGCTTCCTATTTTTCTTCATCCCTTCAGCAGTATGTCCACTTCTGTCGTCTTCATCATTTTATCCTGCATCATTATCTATTGTCTCTTCTTCATGATTGTCATTGTTTCGCTTCTAACCTTTCTTTCTTTATGCTGAACTCATTAGTATTGACCTTCTGCCATACCCCCATGCACTTTTATTCAGTCTGCCATGTGTGTAATCGCCACACGGTATTCCCAATGGCAGCAACCTAAAAACCCAACTATATTGGAGGTATTCACGGTACAACTGGACTCAAGATGTTCAATCAATGTTTTAATACTATATTAAAATCGGTAACAAATTTTTAAAAAAAATTGGGTAACAAATTTAGTTTTGATACAGTAAGGTATTGGTATCGGTTAATATAGGTACTGTTTTAAGTAATTTTTTAAAATTATAAAATAATTTGTAAATTTTATAAAATTACAAAAATAACCTGTTCATATATTGTATTATATAAATTTTGCTTTTACATCAATCATATTTTGAAAAATCATAATAATATAAATATGATAACTTTCTCTTTATTTTTATTAATATTACTTTTCACATATTTCTCATGTAAATAATAATCATAATTAATATAAGAAAAAATATTATTTAATTAACATATAGACCTAAATTATAAATAATACAAAGTACTTAAAAATGTTACAATTTACATCATATATTAAAGAATAATTACATCAAAATATCATATGGTAGGAATAGTACAGATCTATAAGCATTACAACAAGAGTTTATGTTGAGGACTATACCAAAGTAGAATTGAAACATGAAATAAATATATTTACAATTAAAAGTTTTATATTTATATTGCATATATACATATCTCAAACATGTCACTAAAAAATGAAGAAAATGAAAAATTTAGAACTTCATTTAATGACATATTCGTTCAAATTGCACTAGTTCCAAAGAGCTAAGTTATCACCTTATAGACAGTATTACATTATGACATGGGGCAAAATTCATTGAGGCAGTTAGGATTAAGTAGTATAGGAATCAAGAATACATGTGTAGCATTGATTTCTCTCAACATTCTTTCAGATTTCAAGAATTCCAAGAGTAGATTACTTGTAATATGTTAGGTGTTTTGGAAGAAATGGGCATCAAACCCATCTGGACTTCGAGCTTTTTTAGGATTAAGATTGAAGAGAACCATTTTCATTTACTGGGGCGAAGCTGGTTGTTGGAGTTTCAATATGCATCTTGGGATAGAGTGACAAGAGAACTAATAAGCTCCAAAAGCTCCTACAAATTAGAAAAACCAGAAGGTCTTGCAACTCCAAGTAGGTTTTCAAAGTACTTGAAAGTCATATCTTCTAGAAAATATCTTTTAGTCACCAAGTGGTTATAATCATGAAGAAGACTACCAATCTTGTTGAAGTTTCTCTCTGCTTGGACATAATTGTGAAAAAAATTGATGGTGAAGTCTTCCTCCTTTAACCAAGGGATCCTAGCCTTTTAAATAAGTAAAGGGTTGTGATCTTGAAGATCCTTGTTGTAAATCTCCAGTTTACTTGCTTCAATAGTTTTTATGGCAAAACTATAAGGGTTTTGATAACAAGCATCCTGAGCTTTTCTCAATTCACTTTTAGCTTCGTGTAACATAGCAATTTTTTAAGATTGATCTACTTTGTTCAAAGTCTCTAGTCTGTTTCTAAGGATCTTGAGTTTCCTCATAAGCTGGTAGGCTTTGCATGTAGAGATTTTGCAATCCTAGACTTCATTAACAAATTACATGAATCCTTCCTTATTGGTAATAAAGTTGAAAAATATGAAGGGGGCTTTGTAAGAGGTAGAAGATGTGAAAATTTTAATTTCCATACTTGAATGATCATCACATAAAGAGAGTCAAAATGAGCATTGGAATTTGGAAAATGACTCGACCAAAACTGATTAACAATAATTATGTCTAACTTCTTCATAATGAAGCAATTTCCCAGCTATTTATTACACTAGTGAAGAAATTCCCTACTTATTTAAAATAACTCACCTCCATCTTACTAAGCATTTTTTAGCTCTTTGCCAAGATTGGAAGAGCTAATCGTATCACTTTAGGCTCCAGATGGATGTCAAACACAATTAAGATCACCTGCTAACAACTAGGGTTTATTCAGTGAGTTTTGAATATAATCCTCCTAAAGTTTGGTTCTCTGAAATTTGAAGTTAGCAGCATATATAATATGGACTTCAAAATTGATCCCTAAGTCTACAAGCTTGTAATTCAGATGGATGTATTAATCTGAACTGCTTAAAATAGTAGCCTGCACCTTCTTATTATTGTAAGCATATATAATTCTTTCATTATAGTGGTGATCATGATTAGAAATGTAATTCCAATTCTACCTAAGAAATTTCATGACATTATAAAGCTTATAAGCTTAATTCTAGTTTCAAGAAGCCCAAGGATGATAGGATTTTTGCCCAGTAAAAGATCCTTTATAGCATGTCTCTTGAGAAGATGATAGGATTGTAGCTACTAACCCCCTTTGGGTTTTTGTAACACCCCACTCTTGCAGGAAACATACCCAACATCTTGAGTGATATCCAAGTAACACAAAAATGACATGCTAGAATAGTCATTTAGTCAAAACTCGTTACATTAAAAAAAAAACAATGTATGCATATGCAAAAATTAATAATCAAATTGGGCTCACGTTATTCTTAAACATTTCTATTCACAAGTGTTATAAATACTTTACAAAACATCATAATTCAACAACCCTTTTGGCCCATTTCAGATACATAACATTTGTAATTATAATGTCATTTCAGTACCAAATCACTTACATATTCGTTGTACAATACTAGCGGAAATATGGTTTAAAACAATAATCATTGAAGACATATGCAGATGCAAACTCATCCTGACCCTTAGTCCATGGATATATTCCAATTAGCCTAACTAAATGTCCTCTAAACTTGAAAATTATTGCAAATTTTCGGTAGGTTTTTGCAAACTCAGTGAGTGACCATCCTTGATGGCTCACTCAATTACAATACACATTCAGTACATATAACCACATAATTTACATCACTTTTTAGCAATGTATGATGTTGAGTCACATACCTCTTACATTCACTTACACAAATAATCCAATCTCATTCAAATACATGTCTACAATATGTTCACATATCCCATTCTTATTCAAATACATATCCAATATATTTCAATCAAACAATTTAATCAAACTATCACTTCATTACACTTGAATAAAACACAATCATTGGTTTAATACCATGTATTCAAACATATAACATTCTTATAACTTTACAAATCATTCAATGAATTCAAATAATATGTGAATGGAATATGTATGAGACTCACATTCTTTTTTACATTATTGTGACTATGTGCTTTTTCAGTATCCCGTATCACTAGGCTCATTGATCACAACAAACCTTAGGTTCTAACCATATATGTTTGAGCTTTAAGCTCTTTTCAGTAGTAGTCCCAGTCAGTAGCAACACCAATCACAACTGCCTTTATATTTCATATATTGAAATGAAATGCATGCAACAATTCATTCAATACAATCAATCACTTTCATTGCCATTATCTCATTCAATACAGTCAATCATAACTTTCAGTCACTTTTAGTTGAGAATCATTTAGGCAGTTTCATCCACATAAGTAGCACTTCTAATGATATTCACATGCATCAAAGGTCTCGGACAAGTATTGTCCGAAATTCAGTACACAATCAGTACATATTCATCACATATCAGTTTCAATTTAGTAATATCAAATCAAATTAAAGTGAGACCATCTTAGTTACTCACTATTGCTCCCTTAAGCCTATTGCCTTGACGTTCCAGCAATATCAAGATGTAGTCGCGCTACTTGCTCTTCTATATACATTAAAACAATTTCACATTATTTTACTTCTTATTTAATTAAGTAAACACATGTATAATTGTATAATGTATCATGCATGTGCAATGAATAATTCTCAAGTATATTTTTGTAACAAATTGATGTACTCCAATAGTGCCAAAATTCACAGACTCATTCACTATTCCAGCTTTAGCTGAAAGCATCCCATTCGGGTCAACTTTGCATAATCAGTAAGACTAAGAAAATTATGTATTTCTGTAACACTTTCTTCTATACAATTGTTCATTTGTGTCTTAAGTTTCTAATGACACTAAAATCATTCAATTTGGTTCATTATTCTATGAGTTATGTTCATAATACCACAGACTGAGTACATTTGAAATTTTGGTTAGAGCATGATCATACATTCAAGTTGTACAACCCATATCTCTCAATTACAATATCCAAACTTTACAAAATTTATATCAATTGAAAGCTAAGAGAATGAGTTATAAATTTTGTGAAGACACCTTTGTTTGATTTGGTCTACATTAATACAGTTTATTCAATAACAATAGGATATAATTTTCGTCCTTGGTAGTGCTACATCTTAAGCCAAGGTTCATTTTCAAGCTAAATTTAAAGACCCTTAAGGACAAAATTAAAATTCAATTCAATTTCATAAAATTTCTATCCAAATTTTGGTAGTTTATTTTGAACCAAAAATAATCTCATTTGGAGCTCTACTGATCAAGTTACAATCAAAATACCGAAGCATGTTCAATATAATATCTCCAGTTTATAATATTCCAGTAGACTTCCTCATCTTCATCCTATCAATATTTTTCAAATCAAGTCATATGACTCTAAATTTTTATGGAGAGGAAAAGCAATGTCTTAGGAATGTATTGGTTCAATTTTCAAGTCATTTGGAGGTTGGGAGACAAAGTTATAACAAAATAAGTGAAAGATGTTCAAAACAGTCTTTCTATAATAAACCTTTGGTGCAACTCCTCTTCACCTCTCTCTCTAAAACGCAAGACTTCTTCTTCACCGAAACCTAGTTTTTCTTCTTCTTCAATTTTTTTTTTCCAGATTTTCTCACTTTTACACTATCCAGCTCATACATATATCATCTATACTACTCCCCTTTTAGCTCAACAACACACAACAAATCAAGAATCCAAGATTCAAACTTAAAGATAAAAAACCATATATCATTCACACAAATTACAAACTTGTCTGCACTTTCTTTCTTCCATGTTCATCAATTCTTACACTTCATTTAAATCATTTCCGTATCACAACCTCATCAAATCCTTGTTCCTTATTATTAAACTCATTTAAATTCATTTCTATAAACACTCAACACATTCACGTATGTCAATAGTAAAAACAAAGTATATTTATAAATCAACTTTCATGAAGTTTCTGCATTTTTCCTAAGCACAGTTTTAGTGATTTTTCAAACTCAAAATTCACTTCAACTCCATCTTATAACATACCAATTGTCAAATATACAGAAGCAACACATGCAGCACACCCAAAATTCTCACTCATGTTTCAGCTATTATACATCTTCAATTTATAAACACTGAACTATTAACTACGTGATGTATAATTCATTACACAAATCATGAAAACCATACGGTACTTACTAGTTTAAATTCCAACTCTTAAAAATCCCCTGAAACCTAATTTTCCAGTATACACGATCATCAACAATGCTTTTCCAAACAAAAACAAGAGAGCTACAAAATTCTTTCTCCTTACGAAAACACAACTTGATGTCTTAACAATTCATTGCCACGTGTCACCATGCATGTAAGTCATTTGTCATCAATTTAATCAGTCCACTTGTCACACTATAATTAGTCCATATTTCAATATTTTTCCTAGGTCAAAATGACCCAAATTTTTAGAAATTTCTTAAAATTAACCTAAAATTCCGAAAATACTAATACTCTCCTAAGTCACAATTTACATTTTAATCAATTAATGATACTTGAAAATTTTCAATGAATGCATGTACAATATTTTAATGTATCAAAAATAAATATTCAAATGTGTGAATATACAGTGATGCATGAGTATGCAATGTACTTTTAATTTCTCACAATACACTCAATTCACGATTCTAGGATCTAGCCCCGAATATGAGATGTTTCAATTATTATTTATCATATGATAAAATTACAACATTTTATATACTCTGTATTCTCTTTAGTTTTATATTTGTATGATGATTAAATGAATATTTTTCATACTAATTGTGGATATTGTTTATATGTGAAATGTAATATTAATGAAAATAAAGAAATTGTTGTTAT
>JANIHY010000008.1:27446107-27457100 GCA_027479065.1 Erythroxylum brevipes | reverse complement strand
TCAAACAATTTAATCAAACTATCACTTCATTACACTTGAATAAAACACAATCATTGGTTTAATACCATGTATTCAAAATATAACATTTTTACAGCTTTGCAAATCATTCAATCAATTCAAATTATATACGGATGCGATATGATTGAGACTTCTATTCATTTTTATATTATTGTGACTCTGTGTTTTTATAGTATCCCAAATTATCGGGCTCAGTCAGTCAATCTATCCCTTACCCAATATGGATATAGGGTTTATTAATCACAGTGAGTCATAGGCTCAAACCACATATGCGGGAGCTTATAGCTCTTATCAGTAACAGTATCAGTCACAACTCCTTTATTTTACATGCATTGGAATGAAATGGATGTCATAGTTTAGTAATCAAATTCAATCACTATATTTTGCAAGTATTATGACAATTTAACAGGCACAATAACAATTCATAGTAGCAGTAGTCATTGGACTAAGTCCGACATTCAAATTTTTAGTTAAGAATTAAAAAATCATTTAGTGAGTCACATTCACATTCAAACAACACTTCCAATATCATTTCTACGTACCAAAACACCTTAGACAAATATTGTCCAGAATCCAATATACAATCAGCACATTTCAATATAGTTCAGTAAGATAACAATACAGTTTAGTAATATACAAAATAAGAAGGTGAGATCATCTTAGGTTACTCACAGTACACTCCAGATTAGCATTAGCTTTCATGATTTGGAAACGTCTAGATGTGGATGTTTATCCTACACATCAACATTATGTCATACCCACATTGTACACACATTACAACTTTGCATAATCATAAGTATTCATTTATGCACAAATGTGTATATGGACTATGTACAATGCATGCTTAATGATATTTAGGGTATCTTTTCATTATTTTCACCACATTATCATTCACATATCAAAACTCACCTAAGTATAATGTTTACTTAGGGTGTGCTCCTCAATAAGACAATTTGAATCCAATCCCATTGATCATTTCAGATTTTTCTGAAAACAAACTTTCGAGTCAACCATTCATGATTATTTATACTAGGTAAATGGAGTAATTTGACAACACTTCCTTCTAGACAATTGCTCCTTTGTATATTAAGTTTCTAATGACAACAAAATCATTCAATTTGATTCATTACTCTATGAGTTATGCTTATAATACCATAGATTTTGTACATTTAAAATTTTGGCTAGTGCATGATCATGCATTCAAGTTGTACACCTCATATCTCTCAATTCCAATATCCAGAAATTACAAAATTTATACCAATTTAAAGCTAAGAAAATAAGCTACAACTTTGGTGAAGACATCTTAGTCTAATTCGGCCTACATCAATATAGTTTATTCAATAATAATAGGACATGATTTCTTTCCCTTATAGTGCTACAGCCTAAGCCAAAACTTAATTTCATGCCAATTTTGAAGGTCTTCAAGACAGAATTAAAGTTCTACTTCTTCAAGAAATTTGTAGACATTTGTCTCAAGTTTAACATTCCAACATATTTTCTCACTTTCATCTAAAACTCGTCAATCAATCTCTATTATAACATGCCATAAACACTAATCTTTTACTTACTTGTTCAGTTCTAATCCCAGCTTAGAAAATCAATACTCCAAACATGCATAATTATCACACATTCAAGGTGAAACTAGGAAGGATTTCGGCTAGGGTAAAAGACCACAATAAGAACTACAATATTCTGGTTTTCGATGGTGAGAGTAAGGAAAGAAGGAAATGAACTCAGCAGAAACATTTCTGCATTACCTTGACACACTAAGTGCTAAACTAGGTGTCACCTTTTCCAAATAAGATTTGTCCTTAAGCATGCATCCTATTTGTCCACTCCATAAGTTGTTAAACGTCACCTAGTTACTAGTCCATTTGTCACTTATTCATTTATGCCATTTGTCAATTAATTACCTATGCCAAAAGTCACTCAATTATAGGCTAAATCATCCAAATTTTTCATGTATCAATTTATCCTACCACATGACATTTGTCCTAGTCCAAATGTACATTTTAATCCATCAATTTCCTAATCCATAACATTAATTCCAATTTACTAATTGAAATACGAACCTACCAAAATTCAAGACATACCAAAACGTAATTCACATCGTGATCACTTAACATTTTTTTATATCCCGGAATAAGTTAATGAATGCATGTACATTTATTTTAATGTGAAAAACTCAATACTCACGTGTATATGTATGCCATATTTTGCATAAGTATGAAATGCACTTTCTAATTTTTTATTAAACTCACTTATATACTAATTTGTCCTTAACATGGATAATGGGATGTTACAGTTTTCTCCTTGACTTTCTGCTAAAACCTGGAGCAAATTGCTTATTATACTCTTGATTCAATTCAGAAAGCCCTTTATGAGGAGCCTCTTCTTTAAGCTCACTATTGATTGGATCATTTTTTAGTCTTCCACTTTCCTTGTTTTCCAACAATATGTCTGCAAGATCAAGATCATTAATCATGTCTTGTTTGGTATGCTGGACCTCTCTTGCTTATATGGTTGTCTATTTTTCAAGAATAGAAACAATGATGTTTTCTTTATTGTTTTGAGATGATGGTTCATCTTCAATCCCCATTAACTCATAGTGATCACTTGACGTGAATAGTTTTTCTATAAGTTTCCAAATTTATTTTCCTAACTGAGGCTTGTAGTTGTAAGATAATTGGATTTCATCTTTAACCATTTCATTAGCAATTTTCATCTTCATTGCAGGTAATGCATTCTTAGGATTGATCTCCACACATATTCTTGTATATTATACTTTTTAAAGTTTAGCAGTCGCTGAATCAAAAGCTATTAGCTTCCTAACAAAACTAGCTATAAAACCTAATCCACTTTAATTTCAATATTCAAGGGTATAATTATGAAAATTAATCAATAAGGGAATAGTTTTATGCTTGTTATGTCGAATCCCATATGCCAAGATCCTGAATCCATTATCTTACTCATGCGGTCTCATCAACAAATTTGAATAGAAAGGTATCTTCCTCAATGAGCAATATTCTGTTAAGACCCTTATTTCCCCATTTACCTTGAGCCCAATTCTGCATAAGAGGGAAAACTAGTCTTTTACCTAGAAAGAAACCAAGAAGTGTATTACCCAGTGTTTTGCACCCTCCTAAAGCAGTTTAAAAAGGGGGATATACAATTCCATTTACTAAAGTTGATAGAAAGTTCTTTGATTTCTCATGACATATTTCTATTAAAACTATATTTATCCATGTTTTCTTTACTCCATTCATATCATCTCTTTTATATTTTCTATTTTCTTAGATCTCTCATAAGATTAACATTCATCGACTCTTGTAAAGATGGAAATTGGTTTTGTAACTCTCTTAGAAGAGAAGGACCTCCCTTAGAGGCTTCCATAAAGCTTCCCTTAATAGAAAGTTACCTAAAATCTACCTTAAACTCGCCAAAAAGGTTGCTACAATTGAAAGGTCACTATTCATTCGAGAGGGAAAGTTACTGTTCATTTAAGAGGAATTATTGTGAAAACCTTTCTCAGTATTTACCTTTGAGCTAGATGATATATCCCTTTCTCCTTCAAGCTCCATCTCAGTTTCTTCTTCACTAGCCATCCTTTATGTAGCCCTCTTAGGATCTTTAAGTGTCCTACCACTCCTCAAGGTTATTAAAATAACATTCTTCATATTTATCTTGGGTTGTGATGATAGTGTTCCTCTTCTTCCAAACAGTTGATAGCTACTTTCATTTGACTTACTTGGTTCTCCAAATTCTAAATGCTAGACTTCATTTACTAAAAAATAGATTTGGTTTCCTAACTAAAATATTGCACATCTTGTTGGAAATGAAAAGTGTTAATTGTAAGATACTTAACAATATCTTCCAAAGACATACCCGAGAGGTTTCATACTAAGATAGATCACATTAAGCTCCTTGATATACTTATGAGTATCCTTACCTATAATTCCATAAAAGTTAGGTAATAGATGGATTAAGCTAGACTTGAGCTCAAAAGTAATATGTTCAACAAAATTTGGAAAAGTAAAGCATAAAGGTCTTTGAGTCAAGTCTGGGGAAACCAACAGTCTTAAAGCTTTCTTATTAGCTATAACTTCCTCGAGTTAAATTGCTTGTTGTATTCCTAGAGTTTTTCTAGTTTCCTTACACAACCTTTGCAGTGTCCTTTCAATCTCGGGGTCAAATTATACAAGGTCTTGATGAGGATATCTAGTCAGTGCCATATGCAAACACTAAAAAATACAAAAAGATTAAGAAACAACTGTAAAAAAAACCAATTATAAGCAAATATATGTAAAAACATTAATTAAAAAAAAAGAAAAGCTAAATCACTTCACTCCCTAAAAATGACACCAAAATTTTGGATGCGTGTCAAACACATAAAAAAATAAAACCTAACTCTGCATAACTAAATTTGTAGTACTGGTGAGCAAAGATCGTGAGTATGTGTCTAGCTTTTGTAATGAATAAATCAGGGTTTAGGATATGGGGGTTTGGTTGAATTCAATTAACTAAATAAAGTAAAGCTAAACTATTAAAGGTAAATCAAATGATAAAATTAACCAATAGGTTTTGAATCTAGTTTACGGTTCAATCTCAACCTCGTTATATTTTTCAAATACCTCTCTTTCAAATTATTAATTACAAATCATTAATAAGCTCTATTAATCTTAGTTTTTCCTTAGGTTGTATGAAATTAAAATAAGCTCTTTAATTAGGTCTAGCCATCAGACAACCTAGAATAAGCTCTCTAAATTTAATGTTATAATTGCATTATGCAATAAGAAAATAGATTAATCAACTACATAAGCTAGGGTCATTTAACTTATGTTATGTTATCCCTAATGATGCTCAACCATTAGTTTACCACAAGTGAATTAGACATGCAACAATTACATATTGCAATCTAGATTATGACTATGGTTTCAAACATAAATAATATATTTGAAATGTCTAAATAAATCCCAAAACATTAGCCATAGAATAAAATAATCAATTCTAAAAGAAAGTAAGAACAACACCACTTGATTAATCATTACCCAATATGTTTATTGTCGTCCATATATTTTTTAAACCAGAAGGATGAAGTTTAGCTCCTCATAGCTCTCCAAAGGGTAAGAAATCTGCTTCCTATCATGTCTCTAAAGTCTTTATGCCTCATTTGGACTCTCAAATTCCATTTTATATTAAAAATTAGGGTTTCATCACAATAACCATGTAGGTGACCAAGTGTGTAAAAATTGAAAGAATCGTGAATTTACACATTCACAGTAAGCTATATGACTAGTCGTGAGCTCACTTAAACGACCTTATAAGTCTAAACATGACTATATAGGTTACAAAAGTGGCTAAAACTACATCTTCACACTCCTACACCCTTCCAGTGAGTTACACATTCTTATATACGACCTTGTGAGTTGCAATAATTTCATTTCTTGGATTTTTTTCCCATCATCACCTTAATTCATCTCTTTTTTGCTTCTACAAAGGCAAATAAGATCAAACATTGATAAAATAGCTCCAAGGATATGTTTCTTAGCTCATTTTGGTTCTTGTCCTCCAACTTGTACCTAAAACAAAATATGAATCAAAATAGGTATCTAAAGCATAACATAATCACTAAGCACTAGCGAGTAAATATATATAAAGTATCTATTAGATAACTTACATGATGATTACTAACTATAAAGAAATAATATGGACATATTTGCACATCTAGGCAGTTAGCAAGATATAAGCTATAGAAGAAAGTCTAAGTGAGAGGGAAACTTTGGGAATATTAAGATGAAGATTCCGTCATTCCAATAGAGGAATGACCTTGAGGCTTACTCAAAGTGGGAATAGAAGATAGAGTTGATTTTTTAACAACCACCCTTACATATAAGAAGGTAGAACTTATTGTTATTGAGTTTACTAACTATGCTATTATGTGGTAGGATCAGCTATTAACAAATACGAGAAGGTACCATGAAAAGGCCTACTAAAAATTGGGATGATATAAAGGCAATCTTGAGAAGGAAATTTTCTATAGTTATTATTATAGGGAGTTGTTCCAAAATTATAACACCTCACTCAAAGGTTGAAGAGTGTTACGGAATACTACAAGGAGATGGAGATTGCTATAGTCCAAAAGAATGTAGAGGAAGATCAAGAACCCACTACGATTAAATTTCTATATGGTTTGAATTCTTGAGATTCCTAATATGGTAGAATTACAACATTATATAGAGTTATAAGATATTGTTTTGATCGACTACTAGGTTAGTGTTAATATTTAAAAGTTACCGCAAGTGCACAACATAGCTGTAGCTAGAACATGCAAGAACAGGTCGATCTTATGAAGACAGTAAGTAATAGTAATTACCTTTTTTCTATTCTAACCTATGAATAGGATTTTTTAAATTAAACTAAATAAACAAGTTAAGAATTAAAACAATTCTGAACGCTATGTACACAAAAGTACTTAGAAAAGTATATATTAAGTAATAGCGTCTAGGTGATGAATCCTCCTAAGAATCATTAAATATTAAGCTTTATTAAGCAATTATATTATTGATTGTTAGATTGTGGAAATTTTTATCTTATGTAATATCTTTTTCAAAACTATTAACAACTAATCCATAAGTTGATTAACATAAATCTTTCTAGTTATAACCCTAAGATTGCTTTATCGATTTATGAATTTTATTATTAGGTTTGATATTAAGTTAGAGGATTTATGTTGTCCTATCTCTAAGTTTGCATACAAATATACAGATCATAACTTGTAGTACAAAAGATATCATTCCCACAAGGATTAATTAAAGACATACCAACTTAAATAAAACTTTGTCCAAGGTATTAAAAGATTGTTTGAATTAAATAAATTACTGAAATTGAAATAACTAACAAAATGAAACAATTGAATGATTGAGTTGCCAACAAGATTGAATGTGATCAAAGTTGGAAACTTAGGAGTTATTTTATCCTTATTTTGTCTCCCTTTATTATTGTTTATCCAATTGTGCTTGATCCTAGATATAATAAGGTTTTAATTACCCTCTCTCGACATCTAGTCAAGTGATCCTAATTCAAATTAATAATAATAGAATTGTAACCTCTCGATTCATAAAATTACTTCTAACTATTTAATTGGATTTGAAGCAATCCTAAGGATAATTAATTCACTATCAACGTCTCTTTTTAACTATTCATTAATCTGATAATTGTATGTTTATTAAGCTATCAAATCTCGTTGCGCACCTTAACACAAATAACTTGACTTGCTCTCTTAATTTTTCATGAAGTATTGGCATAACAATTACACAAAGCATTCATAGATTTATTAAATTCAACAAGAATAAAATTTAATAAAATAGATCAAGAATAATCCCTAATATGAAATTAGAAACCTATAATCATGTTTAACATCCTTATAATCCAAATAAAAGTTCAATACAAGGAAATAATTAAAGAGAAAAGAAAGAAAACTTGTTTAGAGTCTTTTGGAAATTTGAAAATTCTGGAGCTTTGCTTGATGTCTCCTCTTGATCTTCTTTTAATCTGGTGGTTGTTGCAGTTTTTAGTGTTTTTCTTTGCTTTAAATACTTCTTGAGGCTTTTAGGGTTCTTTCTAGAGTTTTCCCACTTAATTTGGTTCCAAAAATAGCCCCAAAATGTTGTAAGTACAAAACAATTTAGAGTTAGAAAAGTTGAAATTTGTTGTCTACCATTGTCTACTAAGATCGTCATGGCCTGCATTGCTTCATGCTTCAAATTATTCATCTTTTCTTCAATTCCATTTACTCATTAACACATCAAACACCCCCTTGAAATATAAAATTAAGATCAAATTCTTACTCTAGACTAATCAAACAATTAAAACACATACAAGCATTAATAAGAACACTATTCTAAGTCCTAAACATATAATTATCATCTAAGAAAACACTTATAAAGACAAACACCTAGAAAACAAACTAGAATCTAAACCTATCAACATCCCCACATTTAAACCTTTGCTTTCCCTTAAGAAAAACTAAAACCACAAACACAAACACAAACAAAACCCAAAAACACATACACACACACTCATGCAATAATGGATTCTCAAAAAATAAATAATGCAATAATGGCACAATGACATCAAATCTTATGGAATTAACCTAAATGCAAACATCAACCACTTAAAAAGTGTCAACATACTAACTTATTCCTTTCATATTTAAGTGCTTTGATTTGAATATATATATCAATCAAAATATTAACACCTTATTCATACCCTATGGCATTTATGAGCATGCACTTATTATTATTGATCAATTAAAAAGGCAAAATATCACTAAATAACCTTTCATGAAAATTCTTGCTATTTTTAAAGTATCAATAGGTTTTATTTATTGTAACACCTTTTTTAAAGATTTTCTTTAACGAAAACCTTATAATGTTGGTCATACAGTTCTTTGATGACAGGCATTGAACCCTAGCCTTATAAGGTCCATATGGGTCCTTTGCTTTCCATGATATATTCTATCATTGTTTTTTTCTATCTCTTCATGGCATTTAACTTTTTGTATTCCTCATTCTTGCGTTGTGATGTCTAAATTGATGTGTCTTCTACTTTGCATCCAAACTTCCTTTTTTATTTTTAATTTCTTGTGATTGGGTACCACAATCATAAGAAAGGTAAATAATCCTTAAAACAAAATAATTGAAAATTTACTAAACTAATTCCTTAGCAAAGACACCAAAAACTTATTGAGCATATTTTACGTAATATAAAACCACCCTAAATATCTGCAAATATATGGATCGTGACTTGTAGTATTAAAGGTGTCGATCTCACAAGGAAATAGCTAAAACTAAGTGAAACTAACTTTGTCTAAGGTTGTAAAATATGATTTGAATGAAAATATAATATTAGAAATTGAAAAAATCGAATAAAATTGATCAGTAACCACTTAACAATTGAGCTGCCATAATAAAACAAGGATGATCAAGTATGAAAGCCTAGGATTCGTTCTATCGTTATTTTGCTCCTTTAACCACTATTGATTCAACTGGGTATTGATCCTAGATTTTTGAAGTGTTTGATGATTCTCTCTCAAGATTTATTCATTTAACCCCAATTGATTAACCCTAACTAATTACAAAATTCTAGATTTTGCAATCTCTTGATTCACAAAAACATCATAACATTTTCACTTTGTTTTTAAGTATCAAATAATTGATTTTTCACATAAGACCTCTCTTTGTATGATTATCAATTTAATATTTACGTAACTTATTAGGTTGTCAACTCTTGTCGCCTAACCTAATTGAATTACTTTCGACTCATTCTCTCTATTTATTTTCAAAGTATTTAGCAAACTTAAATATCACAACACCATAACATTGTATTGAAATCAATAATGATCGAGTTACAAAAGAAGAAATCCTAATCTAAAAATCATAACATCATAAATGTATATAGCATACTCAAATCTAGTTCATACATCAAGTTTAATGAAAAATAAACAAAGAGAGGAAGAAAAACTTGATTTGGACTGAATCTGAAAAAGTTGGAACTCCCAATACTCTCCTTTTGATATTTCTTGATTAATCCCAATTTGGTAAGATGGAGGCTACTCTTTTTTGGAGTCTTTATATTTTTTATAATTCTTGAGGCTTTTAGGATTTCACACTTAATTTGGTTCTAAATATATCCCTAAAACGTCCAAATTACAAAAAGACACACGACTTGGGAAAGCTAAAATTCACTGGAGTTGTTGTCCACGCCCTCTTGTCACGATCATGATTGTGACATGCTTCCAATTCTTCTATTTTCTTCAATTTCATGTTTCCATACACTTAAACTCACATCATACACCTCTTGAAACATAAGATTAAGATCTAAATCATGCTCTAAACCACACAAACACTTCGCATATAAATAAACACTGATAATAACATAATTCTAAGCCTATATATATGATAATCATCTAAGAAACAATCAAAAGCACACTTAAACTTCTATCAAAACATAACATAAACTACACCTATCACATACTATAGGAGTCTCTATGGTCCAATAAATTTACAAAATAATATAAAAGAGCAATCTATTAAGTGTTTAAGGGGATTTGAAACCTAGATACTAATCTTTTGATATTAATAATTTTCTTAGTATTTCCTTAATTTTATGATTCAGTCTTGTTGCCCAATTATGTTCCTTGCTCTAGTTTTATTTGCTTTTAAATTTAAAATCACAATCAATTCATATACTAGATAATAAAACAATGGTAGCTACTAGTAATCACTATCTTTATGGGATACTCGTATTTACCGGTACTAGCTATAACTATAAAGTGTACTTGTAATAATTTAATATTGACACTCAACAAAATTAAATCAAGTTTTTGCATCATTTTCGGGGACAAAGATATTAGGAAAACTATTGGATCCCGTTTTTAAAGCCCGACAATCCGAAATCATACAACGTCGTCGTCCCATAATGGTGGTGTGTCCACAATAGTTGAACATCGAACAATTAAAAATTTAGAGAATCACAAGATAAAATCCAATCATATTTCATAAATGAATTCAAAAAGAGTTTATACAAGCTCATTTCAAAATACAAATACAAAAATATGAAATGCACACGATACAATTTGAATGCTTATGCTTAAAATGACTCCAAATTTACAAATTTTCCTGAACTAACTTCATTACAAAAGTCTTTAACTATCTTGGAGTTTCAATACCTTGCAAGGATTGCTAATATTCTCTTTCTACACCTGAGGAGGGAAGCGTGGGATGAGTTACATAACTCAGTGGCTAATATATTTATAGCCATTGGCAATAGACCAAATTCAAGCATATATATGTATGTATATATATATATATATATATATAGCAATTCTAGCATTCATACTTTATTCAGGTTTTCAAAAAGGTCATCAACGTTTTCATTCTACATCTTATTATCATTCATTACATCATACTAACCC
>JANIHY010000008.1:27409674-27429690 GCA_027479065.1 Erythroxylum brevipes | reverse complement strand
TTTAGGTGATGTACACTTCTGCCATTACTGACTTTAGGTGATGTTTGACCACAGTATCTATAGAACAGATTCTCACAGTTAGTTTTCTTTTTCACTTGTTGTACAGGTTGAGGAAAGGGAAATCATAGAAACATGCTATCGGAGAGGTCTTTTGCGTGTCTTAACAGCTACATCTACCTTAGCTGCTGGGGTTAACTTACCTGCTAGGAGAGTCATTTTTCGACAACCTAGAATTGGTCGTGATTTTATTGATGGTACAAGGTACAGACAGATGGCTGGTCGTGCAGGTCGGACTGGAATCGATACTAGAGGGGAAAGTGTATGTTCCATATTCTTACAAGTCTTTGTACTTGTGCCTGTACCCTCCTCTAACCTAATTTTATCCTCTAACTAATATGCTATTCATCTAAACCTTCATTGAATCTTTTAAGTAGTATTTTGAATTGGTTTGACTATCTTCCCCTGATTGCGTTTAAGATTCTCGAAATTTTGGTTATTTGATTGGAGTATATTGATTTTACTGTCTACTTCTCCTAAAAAGTTAAATATCTCACTTAACCAGGTACTGATTTGCAATCCAGAAGAGCTTAAAAGAATTATGGGAATACTCAATGAGTGCTGTCCACCATTGCAGTCTTGTCTCTCTGAAGATAAAAATGGAATGACTCATGCAATTCTAGAAGTGGTAGCTAGTGGGATCGTTCAAACTGCCGATGACATACATCGTTATGTTAGATGTACACTTCTCAATTCTACCAAACCATTCAAGGATGTTGTCAAGTCTGCACAAGAATCCCTTCGGTGGTTGTGCCATAGAAAGTTTCTTGAATGGAATGAAGATAGTAAGTTATATAGCACCACACCGCTAGGACGGGCAGCTTTTGGCAGTTCACTTTGCCCAGAAGAATCACTTGTAAAGTTTTGCAGCTTTTGTTACTCTTTCTGATTTCTAGTTAATGTTCCTACAGCTGCTAGTATTAAATTTGATTTCCTTTCTTGGTAATGTTCAAGGTTTTTTTTTCTAATGAGTATACTTATTTTCTGGTTGCTTCCATCTTAAATATGTAGCTAAACTTGTCAGGATTATCTTCTGCTCATATTCTTTTTTTTTGTCAACTCTTTTCCAGATTGTGCTAGATGATCTTTCCAGAGCAAGAGAAGGATTTGTTCTTGCATCTGATCTACATTTAGTGTACCTAGTAACACCAGTCAATGTTGAAATTGAGCCAGACTGGGAACTATTTTATGAAAGGTTCATGGAATTGTCTGCTCTAGATCAGGTAAATGGTTTGTGTGTCACCTTTTCTTTGTTTGATATGGAGATGCTTTCAGAGTCTATTTGGAAGCAACTGATGCCGCTATGTCAGTTTGGGTTTTTGGTTGCAGGCCTTGTAGTTTTAAGATATAATGGACTTTATTGGGGCTACATAATTTGTGTCAAGAGTTCCCTGAAGACATATATTTTAGTGGCAGGATCACTCATCTGTAGCCTTGGGCATCATGCTGCTAGTTACTGAAAATTCGAAAACAAATCGAGTTCAAAATAATGATCAGTTAATGCAAATTTTTTTAGAGTTGTTGACAGACATGGCACTGATTGCCTAACAGAAACTAGTTTATTCAGTAGGGAAATTGAGATATCTATTCGTTTCCTTTTGGTATTTTTTGACATGATGTTCAAATTTAATTGCACTGTATTTCGGAAATGTATCTCTTTTTTGATTCTATAATCTCTTTTAGCCTTCCTTTTGTTATGTTTTTCCCAATGATTTAACATTTTTGTTTTAATATTGCATTCCAAATTCTGGCTGATGAAGTCTGTTGGAAATCGAGTTGGAGTCTCAGAACCATTTTTGATGCGTATGGCGCATGGAGCACCTATGCGTACTTTTAAGAGATCAACTGATAATCTGAAAGCTTTGCATTTAGCTTACAATAGTATATGTGGGATCAAAAGCAATAATATGAGTTCTCATGAACAAATTCTCCGAGTATGTAAACGATTTTACGTAGCTCTCATCCTGTCAAGACTAGTGCAGGTATCACATCGATTTGTTTTTGTCTTTGCTTTAGTCACCCACTTATGTGTTTTTGGGTGCACATACATTTTCCTTCTCTGTCTGAAATGATGCATAACCTGCATGGTGCTCATAGTTTACCTGAATCTCTCTTTATCTCCCCTATTTACGTTTTTCTAACTTGTCCTTACTTTTATTTGAGACTTCTTAATGAATTTCTGTTTTATAATATATTTCTGTTTATTCTGGGATGAAGGAAGTACCTGTAGTTGAGGTTTGTGAAGCTTTTAAGGTTGCCAGAGGCTTGGTACAAGCCTTGCAAGAGAATGCTGGAAGGTTTGCCTCCATGGTCTCTGTGTTTTGTGAAAGACTTGGATGGCATGATCTGGAGGGCCTCATTACCAAATTCCAAAATCGTGTCTCGTTTGGAGTGAGGGCAGAGATTGTGGAGCTGACTACTATTCCCCATGTTAAGGTGATTCTACATTCCAACTCTTCTTAAGGCTCTATATTCTCTCATATTAGTCAACCAGTTATCATCGTGATGATTGGTTTGGTATCTGCAGCTCAAAATGACTACAATATTTGTTGCCTTATTTTGTAGGGTTCTAGAGCAAGAGCACTTTATAAAGCGGGCTTGCGCACACCTCTTGCTATTGCTGAAGCATCTATTCCTGAGATTATGAAAGCTCTTTTTGAATCAACATCATGGTCTGCACAAGGTAAACTGGTTGAATATTTTGTTGCTCTTATGCAATGGTTGCACTGAAGATGTCTATTCTCTTCAGCTTAATGTTCCTAAACAAATCTTTGAAGGGGGAGTAGTCCATGTGTGATTTCTGTTTTAACTATACATTTTACACCACCGTTCTGGATTTTTTGTTTCAAGATATCTTATTCAATATTTTCCTAGTTGTCATTGATAATGATTTTCTTGGTAGTCATTGTCAAATACACAGGGTATTCATGAAGGGACAACTAACTTTGGAAACTGTTTAGAACACTGCTTGGTCATTATTTTCTTTGATGCATAGCTGAGATTTTCATATGTTCTTCCCCTTTATTTCTTGCTATGTGGTTTTAAATGCTGCTTTAGCCAGTTATATACATTTGCTTGACAGTTTGATTAAGGTTTTGCATTTGGAATATTTAAAGTTTTATTATTGCACTTGGCTAATCCAAGCAATAGTTTATTTTGAAGGTATCTGCATTGTCCTTCTCAGCACTTTGTGTCCTTATGTGCATGAAATGTGCATTTTTGCTAATCAATTTTTGATCAATTTGGGCCTTAAAGTCGCATAGCTTGAAAAGTGGACTAAAAGGTTCACTGTTTTGGATGTTATATGAAGCTGGACATAAATCCATATGAGATGTGGCTATATATCATTATTTATAGGCCCTGTTATATTTCCTTTCATTTTAATCTCGGAAAAGGATTGGGTTTGGAAATTCACTTGTTTATTTCAATATCTTGATTTTTCAGGCTATGATTTTAGGGTTTGACAGAGATTAGATTTAAAAATTTAGGTATTCAAGTTTTGGGTTAATGCTGAATGCACTGTAATTTATGTGAAATTTGTGAGTCCTGTGTATTATGACAATTTTCTGATTCCAAAATTGAATGGAACAGAGGAAGGCTTCTAAATTTCATACATACATCTGAACATGAATACCTCTATGTTTCAGTAGAAGGCACCAGTAGCAATAACTTTATCTCTCATAAGGTTGCTGAATGGTTGTCAGGCTCTTCTAGTTTTTCTTGCTCAACACACATTTAAGAAAAACTGGGTGTATATTCCTTTTTCTAGTTCCACAAAAGTTGATTTCCTCTTTTCAGTGGGTTTCATTAGGATATCTTTTACTTTTTATTGCTGGCTATCATTCTGCTGTTTTGTCGTGTTTTTATGCTTAGTGTAAATTTTTTGTCAAGGATTTTTCTGTTAGTGTCATGCATTATCTATCTTCTCCTCTGCCTATATGGCATCTGATTTTGCAATTTGTGAAATATTAGCAGAGAAGAAATAATCTCATTCTCATATCTTGTAGGTTACAGCCATGGTTAATATATATACAATTGCCTATACTAAATAAAGTATCAGATTTCCTAAGATACATGGAAATTTGTATCTTATCCTAATCCCTAAAAATCAGGGATTTACATGATTTCTAT
Organism: Erythroxylum brevipes; assembly: GCA_027479065.1. Classification (NCBI taxonomy): domain Eukaryota; kingdom Viridiplantae; phylum Streptophyta; class Magnoliopsida; order Malpighiales; family Erythroxylaceae; genus Erythroxylum; species Erythroxylum brevipes. The sequence goes on along the minus strand of JANIHY010000008.1, from coordinate 27,425,502 downwards.
AGCTATACAATCTACTAGATAATACTGCGTGATTCTACATGATCTGCATAGATAATATTGTGTAATCTGCATGATACTGCATAATCTGCATGTATAATACTGCATAATCTGCATGGATAATACTTCATGATTCTGCATAATCTGCTAGATTCTATACAATCTGACACAATTGTATGCCAAGAGCTTCATTTTGATCATCTTTCTGACATCTTGATTTAATGGCTGTAGAAGGTTCAGCACAGAGACGCATACAGTTGGGAGTTGCTAAAAAAATAAAGAACGGAGCACGTAAAATTGTTCTTGATAAAGCTGAAGAGGCAAGAGTTGTTGCCTTCTCAGCTTTTACATCACTTGGGTTGAATGTTCCACAGTTTTCTCATCAATTATTATACAACAATTCTGGAGGTCTTGTACAGAAGGCAGTTTCAAGTCCTTTGTTTATCCATGACAAAACTAATGCCTGTATTCATGTGGAACTAAGAAATCATTCATTTGAAAGGTCCGGAGAAGGTAATCTTAATTCAGATAATGACGATTTGAAAAGTGGAGATAAAATAATGAAAGGATTTGTTGGTGGTTTAGTAGCTCCAGCAGAAATGAACCCTCAAATGCACTGTATTTTTGCTGCTAAAAGCACTCCAGTGTTAGATGAAAAGCCAACCTTGAAAGGAGGATATGATGATGATGTGAGATATCATAAAGGTAGTGCTGACATGGTCCCTTCTTCAACAGTAAAGCAAGATGGTGATGAACCTGGGGCATTTATGAGAAAACATAATTGCATAACAAAAGAATGTACTGGACAATTATGCACTAACGTTAAGGAACATGCTCATGAGAAGGGTCCTATTAGTGCAAGTAGCATCTCAGGTGGATTTGATTCTTTCTTGAATCTGTGGGATAAGGCCCAAGAATTTTATTTTGACATCCATTATAATAAAAGGAAAGAAATTAGTTCTGTGGGTTCCTTTGAAATACATGGTATTGCTATTTGTTGGGAAAATTCTCCTATATACTATGTCAATCTGCCAAAATATCTCTTACAGATTGAAAGGCAAAGCAAAGATTACCTTCCCTTGAGTGAATCCCTCGAGCAAAATAATATTCAACCACCTGAGAAGTGTTTGGAGATGGTTAAGATGAGGTGGAATAGGATTCTTGAAATAATGGGTAAAGTGGGGGTTAAAAAAGTTACTTGGAATTTGAAGATTCAGATTCAGGTGCTCAGAAGTGCTGTAATTTCCGTTAGGAGATTAAGCAGTCTGAATCCTGCAGAGGAAGTTTCGGGTCTCAAACTTGTAGACAACTCCTATTTACTGTTATCACCAATTAATATCAGAGAAGGAATTGACTTGTGTATTGCGGCATGGATTCTTTGGCCTGATGAGGAGAGAAGGTCTTTTCAAGACCTGGAGAGGGTAAAACCTTTTTACCACAATATTTGGAACAATTGAATCTGAAATTTAGCTTGTTCTATTTTTGTGCTAAGTGTATTTTTCTCTGGTCATGTGTGACTGACTTGTTTGGCCATGAGTCATTTTCTGTTACAGTACTTGTATATTTTACCTTTTTGCATGATGGAAATGGCCTACGGGTAGCTATATGGCAATGCAGGAAGTGAAGAGAAGGTTACCTAGTGATGCTGTTGAAGCTGCTAACTGGAATGGCAGGTGGATGAATCAAACAAGAAGAGCTGCTCATAATGGCTGCTGCCGTCGGGTTGCTCAAACAAGAGCTTTATGTTCTGTACTTTGGAAGAGACTTATATCTGAGGGACTTCTTGAAGCATTCATGAAGATAGAGATGCCATTGGTAAAATATCTAATGCATGCTACATAATTTCTTCTCTTTTTGTTTTTTGCATTGTTGGAGTAGACATGTTAAGTTCAGAAACTAGGTTTCTGCTGTGATGTGAAGACAGTATCAGATTCTGGTGCAAGGGGAGCTTTATATTTGTATTTGTGATATGCTTTGCTTTCTACATGGGGAGAAAAGGTAAAATCAAATATCGAAATCTGGGATCCATCTTAGATATCCATAGTGCTGTCTACGTAAAGTTAATATACAAATTGAAAGTTTCGATCACAAAATCTAGTAAGGGTCCTGCCTTTGATCCATGATCTATAAGCTTGATCCATCAGTCATTGCACACGCTTAAGTGGTATGCAGACTTTAGTGTGGAGTTGCTAGTAATTCTGAGCTAATCTGTCCTTGATTTTGGATCCATTGAGCTACTTATAATAATAATTCACTTTAATTTTGTTGTATTAATTGTTCTATTTGTGTACTCATTGCCTCTATATGTATGCTTAGGTGACTGTTCTAGCTGATATGGAATTTTGGGGAATTGGTGTTGACTTGGATGGATGCATTCAAGCACGCAATTTGTTGCAGAAAAAGTTAAAGAATCTCGAGAAGGAGGCCTACAAGTTGGCTGGTCGAACGTTTTCACTCCATGCTTCAGCTGATATTGCCAATTTGTTGTATACACATTTGCAACTGCCTGTGCCTAAAGAACAAAACAAAGGGAAGCATCATCCAAGCACTGACAAGCATTCTCTGGATTTATTAAGGTAATAAAAACTTTTCATGCCATTGCATTTAGTATCCTTGGCTGAACTAATATGCCAAGTTTATCCAATAGTTTTTGCTCACTTGAGGTTAATGCTTGCTTTCTTTACCACAGATGCATTCTGGCTTATGGACAATAATGATAATTACTCAATGAGTATCTTTACCAAAATATAACATTCTGGGATTGGCTTTTGTGAATGCAAAATAGTTTTCTTTGTTTTGAATGAAAACCTAAAGTAGTTTTGAACAAGTCTTCCTTTGAAATATTATATGCGTATTGAACTAATATAGTTATTGGGGTAAAAGATACATATCTTTCTTATTGTTTTACTTATTCCAAAAAATGCTCTTATTGCTCAAAATTACTTAAAAGCCACCTTGTGGTATTAGAAATACTAAATAGGACCTTCTACTAAGTTTTTGTCGAGTTATTTTAACATAATTTGCTGTTAAAGTCAAGTTGGCACAACCATAAGACTCGTTCTGATTTTGTTTTCTTGGTTTGATTAGGCTGGGGACAAAATGACATCGTTTGGCCTGAATTGATCTATTACCTAGTCTAGCTTAAAGCTCAATAAACTCTGGCTTGGCCCATTGGCTTTGATCCGGCCCTAAGGTGCCATCTTTACAGTCACATATTAATCTTTGTTAAAATAATTGGACAGAAACTCGATAAAAGGTCCTCTTTTAGTATTTCCAACACTTCAAAGTGTTTTTAAGGTAATTTAAAACGATAAGGCTATTTTCAAAAGTAACTGACACTACAAGTGATGTTTGCATATTTAACCTTAATTATTGTGACTAGTATGGGAAATTGTTCAATGATATCTTGGGTCTGCTAAACTATTATTTTTATCAATTTGAAACTGATAAGTAATTAGACTTAATTACTCATAATTTTGTAAAGTTACACAATAAAAGTTGGGAAAACAACCTACTTTACTAATTATTAAACCATGGATCCTCTAAGGCTAAATTCAAACACAAGGAGCTTTTTGGAAAATGACTATTATAGGGTCCCTAGTGGTATTAAGCATAAAATAAAATCCTTAGTGTTCTTTGACGAAAATCAGAAGAAATTATTTCCTAATCATAAAATAGGAAACTAGAGGATTTCATGGATATTTACTTTGAGAAAATGCTGTAAATACGGGATATTGCTGTAAATAGGAAATATTTTAGTTACCTAAAATTAGGCTAGGACTTGTGTATATATTCAAAGGCACTTGTTGTGAAAAATAAGAAAAAAAGATTACTTCTTTCTTCATGGTATCAGAGCCTAGGACAATGTAACTCCTGATTTTTTTTTGGCATTTCCTTGGCCTTCAATGCCAATAGTGCCTTCTGGAAAATAGATGGCTAAAGCTGTTACTAGCAAAACCCCAACGTGGAGGTCTCTTCCTCCTCTGAAATCTCCTCTGTTGGTAATCCCAAAATGTACACCCCTACCCATATTGGTGAATTACAAACCTTGTTTCCTTCTTACCAACTCAATGTTAATAGCTACCTCCATTAGTCACAAATGGTTAAGACTTTCCTTAAGGGCAAGGGAAAGCTTTCCCACCTATTAGGACCTGCTCTTGTTGTTTCATATCTAAAATTTGAGGCTTGGGATGTAGAGGATTCCTTAATCTTGTCATGGCTTTGGAATTCTACGGAACTAGACATTAGAGGCACTTACATGTTCCTCTCATCTGCTAAGGAGATATGGGATGTTGTTACTCAATCGTATTCTAAAGTAAATGATGCCTCTTTAATTTATGAGATTAAGACCAGAATGTCATCTACCAAGCAAGGTGTGCACTCTGTCACTGAATATTAAAATCTGATGAAGAGTCTTTGACTTGAGTTGGATCATTATCAGAAATTTAAAACGCAATGTAGTGATGACAGTGTCAAATTACAAAAGTTTGTTGATAGGGAAAGAATCTTTGAATTCTTAGCAGGTCTTAATGTTGAATTTGACTAACTTTGGGGTTTAAATACTTGGCAAACACTCTTTATCTTCTTTGAATGAGGCCTTCTCAGTCATCCGCGCAAAAGAGAGCCGAAGAATTGTGATGTTGGGATCCAAGTCTGCTGATAGCTCAGCATTCATATCTATGAAAACCAACAAAGCCCTTAACTACCACCAACAGAATCCTCAACATAAGGAAGTTGTTTGGTGCAGTTTTTGTAAGAAGCCTCGTCACACTAGAGAGACTTGCTGGAAGTTACATGCATGAACAGGAGGGGCAAACAAGGATGGATAGGCCAAAGCCCACTTCACTGAAATTACAAACTCTGGAGATTCTGAACAAGCTAGATCAGAACCACAAGGACTTAAACAAAGAAGAGGTTGAGCGCCTAAAGAGCATTTTGAATTCCCTGGAAGGTGATAGTGCATAATGTTCATTAGCCCAATTAGGTGATTTTTTTAATTCTCATGCTTTTAGTGCCTCATTAGTGTCTCCTAGGGATTCTTAGGTCGTAGATTCAGGTGCTACAGACCATATGACTTCCTCTCATCATTCTTTTATTTTTTCTAACCCCTGTCCTAGTAACATAAAAGTTAAAGTTGCAAACGACTCTCTTACTACTGTTGCAGGTTAAGGAACCATTCCTTTATCCCCTAATCTTCTCTTGAAAAGAGTACTACATGTTCCCAAACTTTGCCAATCTTTTGTCCATTAAAAGATTTAACAGAGACTTGAATCGCTTTGCCATTTTTGATCCTAATTATTGTGAATTTTAGGATCGGGAAACGGGGAAGATGATTGGGCATGCTAAGGAAAAGGATGGACTATGCCTTTTGGAATCTAATAGTGGAGACAAAACCTCACATCCCTCCTTGACTTTCATGACCAGAGATACTCTTAACCTTACTTGGCTTCACCATTATCATTTAGGTCATCCTTTTAGTTTATTGAGGACAATGTTTCCTAATTTGTTTAAAAATAGTGATCCTAACAGTTTCCATTGTGATGTGTGTGAGTTTGCCAAATGTTGTCATACTTCCTTTCCTTTGCGCAATAATAAATTTGAATTTCCTTTTACTTTGATTCATTATGATATATGGGGACCTTTAAGGATACCTAATGCATAAACCTAAAACTACCCCCGGCAAAGGGATTACGTTTAAGAAAAATGATAATAAAATAGTTGAAGCTTATACAGATTTAGATTGGGCAAGCTCAAGCATTAATAGAAGGTAAACCATTGGGTATTGCACTATGTTTTTTGGGCAATCTTGTCACTTGGAGAAGTAAGAAGCAATCAGTTGTGGCTAGATCACGTGCTAAGGCAGAGTTAGAGCTATGGCTCACGGTATATGTGAGCTGTTGTGAAGACGTATCATCTTGAATGATTTGAAAGTTAGGTGGCATGGAACTATGAAGCTCTACTGTGATAATAAGTTAGCTATTAGTATTGCTCACAACTCGCGACAACATGATAGAACTAAACACATTGAAATTGATAAGCATTTCATGAAAGAAAAATTGAAAAATGGGCTTATATGCACCCCATATGTTCCCAGCACCAAACAAATGGCAGATGTATTGACTAAGGGGTTGGCAAATGCACAATTTCAAGACGTTATAAGTAAGCTGGGGATGCAAGACATCTATGCACCTACCAACTTAAAGGGGAGTGGTGAAAATCAGAACAGTGATTTAGGAGAAATTATTTCCTAATCATATAATAGGAAACTAGAGGATATCATGCATATTTACTTTAGGTAAATGCTGTAAATAGGAAATATTTTAGTTACATAAAATTAGGCTTGGCCTTGTGTATATATTCAAAGGCACTTGTTGTGCAAAATAAGAAAAAAGATTACTTCTTTCTTCAGTTTTGATTTAATGACTTTGATAAAGGTGTACCTCCCTAGACCTTGCATTTTTGCGGGATTTTCACTGAATGTTGTTGTTTTTGTTATTGTTGTTGACAAAGGTGGAAGTGAACGTTCTTTATACCACAGATGGGAATAAACTGACTATATCCTCTTTTAGCTTTCAAGACTGCATTGGGTTAAAGCTAAATGGCTTATTTGCATGTTTTATGGCGTTTCAAATATGCATAGCCTGAACATGCTGACAGAAGTTGTTTCTTTCAGACATGAACATCCTATTATTCCAGTTATCAGAGAGCACCGAACCTTGTCAAAGCTCTTAAATTGTACACTGGGTTCAATCTGCTCATTGGCTAGGTTATCTATGAGGACATCAAAGTACACACTGCATGGCCATTGGCTTCAGACATCTACAGCTACTGGACGGCTTTCCATGGAGGAGCCTAATCTTCAGGTTGGACTCATTCAATGCTAATCATTATGGTGGAGTGCTAACATTTCCTTCTGTGTGCTAGATTGTTTGAAGTTCATTTTTGGTGATGCAGTGTGTTGAGCATATGGTTGATTTCAAAATGAGTATGCAAGAAAATGAAGTTGCTGATGCTCATCATAGAATAAATGCTCGTCACTTCTTTGTTCCAACTCAGGTAAGTATCACACAACCACAAGGTGCTTGTGATACACATTATTTCATGTATCTGATTTTAATCAAAGTACTGCCGAATCCTGCCTTGATAAACCTTCAAAAAGGAACAGCAACTCTTTTCTTGATATCTTCTTCCACAAGGATGCAAATTCTTTTCATACTTGATTTGCAGGCATTTAAATTCTAATGCGGCCTAATCCTCTTGCCAGGTAAATTGGTTTTTGGTAACAGCAGATTATTCTCAGGTAGAATTGAGGTTGATGGCACACTTCTCTAAAGACGCCTCGTTAATTGAGCTCCTCAGTAAACCACAAGGTGATATTTTCACCATGATAGCTGCATTATGGACCAGAAAGCCAGAAGATTCTGTGGGATCAAATGATCGAGATCAGACTAAAAGGTTGGTGTATGGCATTCTTTATGGAATGGGTGCTAATAAACTTGCCAAGCAGCTGGATTGTAGTTCAGAGGAAGCTGCTGAGAAAATTAGAAGCTTTAAAAGTACTTTTCCTGGTGTGGGTTCCTGGCTTCAGGAAGCAGTTGTGTCTTGCCGTAAGAAAGGGTGAGAGCTTTTCCTTTTATGGATCCCTATGGATCAGCTACCCCATAGCTTTTGATCAAGATCAGGCTTATGCCTGTTTTTCAATTTGGATTTTCACTATGTTCTTCAGACAGTTGATGCTTTTCATCCCAATTCGTGATTTTACCTCTTCATGCTAATGATGCTGAATATTCTTTTGATATATTTGGAATGATAATTCCTCTTTCATATCTTTCTTAGGTGCATAATTTCTTTGAAGAGGATACATAACTGTGGAGTTTTCTAGATAGGTCATTGATAGAGTTGTGTATGATCCATTCTCAGTCGTTACCGAATAGCTTAATTTTTGAATTAAATGGTTTTTTGTATGGTGTTAGAGCATTGATAGCCAACAAGTCATGAGTTCAAATGACACCACCCTTAATGTTAAATTGATACTTTATCGTCATCATAAGATATGTTAAGCCTATGCTTTCTTGACACTGGGACCCAACAGCCTTTTGGACGAGGTAATATATTAGAATATTATATATGATTTAATTGTGAATCTAGCTTAAGCTTCTAAGTTTAACGGCTCCTTAACAATTATATTTTTAGTGCATTTGCATTATGATAGTTATTCAATATATTCCTTACACTTCTAATGCGGTTAAAATTTCTGCCAGATTGATGTGGTTGTAGTATGTTGGGTTCAAAAGGTCTTTTCCTAACTATTTATACTTATTGTGAAGGTATGTTGAGACACTTAAGGGAAGGAAGCGCTTCTTATCAAAAATAAATTTTGGAAACAGTAAAGAAAAATCAAAAGCTGAGAGGCAAGCTGTCAATTCTATCTGTCAGGTAGAAGAAACTTTGGAGTGAATAATGCTAGCATCGGATTATAAAATCATCTAATTTTTTCTGCTTTTGATAGGGTTCTGCTGCTGATATAATCAAGATTGCAATGATAAATATATACTCTGTTATCGTTGAAGGAGTTGACTTGGCAAATTCTGACTCTCCACTTGCAGCCAAGTTTCACATGCTGAAGGGTCGTTGTCGAATACTTCTACAGGTTTTTAAAAATATTTGGCTTGAAGTTCTCATTTTTAGCACCAACAATTTTGAAACTTCAAAAGATTGGGAAAATAGTTGTTATTGCATAGAACCATTATACGAGCTATTTGTGCACTTTGCCAATCTACAACAAGAAATCATCCAATACGTCTTTGTTGAGTTCCCACACACAACATCGAGTGTTTACGGATGCTTGATGCTTCTCCTGAACTGCGCAGGTACATGATGAATTGATATTGGAAGTTGATCCCACTGTGATTAAGGAAGCTGCATGCTTGTTGCAAACATGCATGGAAAGTGCTGCCTTGCTTCTAGGTATATTTTAAAATCTTGATATTTTATTCTTTCTATTTTGATTTTAACTGGTAAATTATATTGTGTCATGTTCAGTTCCTTTGCAAGTCAAAGTAAAAGTTGGGAGAACTTGGGGTTCTTTGGAGCCTATTCATGTTGATAAATATGCAAGTGAAGTTCTGCATGGATCTTGAGGTGCGTGATTGTTCTCCACTGCAAAGAAAATGATCCTGATAATTTGGCTGTTGAAGATTGATAACAAAATGGAGAACTGTCTGATATATGGTAAATGAATTCAAACCATTGAGGTGAGATTGTTATTGTAAATTCCAATTCCGGAACCAAATTCTAGTGTTTTAAGTTCACAAAAACTTGTCATTCAGAAATAACAATAAGTATTTTGGGGTAAGGTTTCTGATCTCTATTTTGGAAGTTGAAAATTCACGGTAGAATAACTTTTTGTTTGGTTTTGGAGCTCAACTTCTGAGTGACATCAAAACAGACTTTTATTATGTAGTATTTTATTCCAGTTTCTATGATTTTCAACATCATTTTATGCACAGATAGGTTACTTCATGCACTCAGTTCGGGCAAAATCTGTTCCTCAACAGGGATTTAATCTTAAAGTGTGGGCCTTACGTGCAGTTGTACCCGTAACATAAAACTGATTGGGGTTTTTAAGTGGTCCTGCTTGCAGTTGAAGAGGCTTACTCAAACTTTTTTGCTTGAAGAAAGACAGCTAGTACAAACTTTTGAATTGAGCCGAAGAAGTTAGTTATCTGATGGATTGGGAGGTGTACTTATTTAGTAGGTGTATCATCTGAGCTTCTGAAGGTTAATCTAGTCAATAGATCATCTGCTGCCTCTAAGTTTGATAATCAGTTTTAGCTCTGCTGCAACGTGTCCAAGCCTTGATCTGTTAATACAAGCAATAATGTCTAGAACTTCCCAAGGTTGTGAAGCTATTGATTTTCCATGGTTTGTACAATATGAGGATTTATTGATATTTCACTTGGCCATAGTTTTTGTAATGGCTATTATTCTTCTTTTCAGATTTCCTCTTCCGACATTACAATGGCAAGTTAATCAGAAATGTGCTTGTGGTCGAAATAACACATGAAAATGGAGTTACTGGTTTATGGCTCAATCTTCTCGTTGTACAGAGCTGGCTTGATCAACACCTTTTCTGCTGGGATGCAGCAGGAAACATGAAGGAATGATCAAGAGCATTCTTCGGTGCAAGGCTACTGGAAGATGCCAAGGAGGAAGTGGAAGCTGAAACTAGGCTCACCCTTTCCTCCGAAGAATTCTGGAAAACAAGATTATAACACCCAGATTCAGTAAATTCTTTTACCTTCTTCCAAGCAAGTATTTTATGGTGAGGCTTGGTACAATTTAATGGATATGTATTATTGCATTATGCTACACCATCCATTTCTCTATTTACTTGTCTACAGAAGGAATATAGCGAAAAATATCACATCAACACAACTTTCGTATACCAATGTAATCACTGTTTCGAGATTGTGTAAAGCCCATTGCATTACGCCCTTGTTGCACTTCAGAGATGTTTATTGATCTTTGTTAATAATTTTTCAGATTAAATCAAATTAGTTAAAGTTAATACTCTTGTTTAATTTAAGTGATGGATATAACAAGTAGCAAAATTGCAGTGTCCATCGTGCATGCATGGCATGCAAGCTCCATTTGACCTCTCAGCCTCGACCCTATTTTATGCTTCCAATTTCTTCTCCTCTTCTAAGTGTTTCTCCAAATTCCAGCTTCCTGCTTTGGCTCTTCCCTTGTTTTTTTTTTAATCATCCCTACTTCAACACTTCCATTGTTCATCACCTTTTCCCATTTCTAGCAATGTTAGAAAAATCTGCTGTTTTACCTAGGAAAACTAAAAATCCTCCTTCAAGATTTGACCTTACCAACTCTAATTTGACTACTACTGAATATGTGAACCCCTATGCCAACACTACTTCAAGAGCTTTCAAAAGACCTTAGACCCAGATGGCAAGTGACTCCAATTCTGTGATCAAACTTAGCTACTGTCTCCCAAAAAGGAAATTTGAAATTCAAGTAATTGCTCCCCATATTGATACATCAAATGCTGATGTACAGATGTGGAATGCAGCACAGTATTTTTCCTGGACAAAAGAGTCGTTCCTAGCTATGAAAGCTTGGGCCAACACTAAAAGATGTCCTTGTTACTTCATATTTCTCAGTAGCTCCTCTGTAAGGAAGTCCTTTAATTAGGACCTTCATGATCAAAACAAATCTATTTTGTTTCAAAACTGGCAACCAAGGATCAACATTGAAGATATCAAGCAATTTAATAACCCAATATGGATGCGTGTTTATGGAATTCCATTTGATTATTGGACCACATAAGGATTAAGCCATATCTCATCTTTGTTGGAAGACTTGAATGATTAGACCAAGCTAAATCAGAAACAAGCATAATTAATTTTTCTATAATTTGTGTAGTTGAAGTGATGGAGAATTTTCTTGATGAAATTCCCATACTTAGACTAAATGACAAGTTTCAGCTGGGGGAGGATGTTATTAAGTTAACTTATGCTTGGAAGCCTTCAACAATGACATCAAAGAAAACTTGGAAGCCTAACTGTAACTTAATTTTTTGCCAAATGTTTGGAAGCTTACGCACAACTACAATGCACACCTAAATGAAAGAATCCTGATTCTATCCCGGCTTACATCTTTATCATTTATGCACTTAATTGCTCCTTTCAATGGACAACCTTATGGACTAAGCTTGAGGGACAAAAAGTATATCTTCGGTAAGAAGATGAGCAAAATAAGGGAGGAACTTAATCATTTTACAAGCAAAATATTGGTAATACACCATCTACTTTAGATTGCTAAATTTGTACTAGACGTGACTTAATCTAATCTATACAAGGATCCTCAATCCACACTTCTTCAAACTAGAGAAAGGTAAGCTTCGCACAACATTCCTCAAGCTATTAGCTTTGATTATTTCTTGAAGAAGCAAAGATGCCGGACCACATGGTTGAAGCAAGGTGATAGAAATTTAACGTTTTTCTATAAAGCAATAATCTCCAGCAGGCTATAAATATGACTATCCATTTCAAACTCAGGATCAATCTTAATAACATAAGATGAACTCCTTAAAAATGTAGTAGAGCATTTCTCTAGTCTCATGGGTTCTTCTGATGCTTGCTCAACCCAAGACTAATATAGGAACTTATTCAGGATCAGATCACATCTCAAGTAGGTAATATGCTAGCTCAACTAGTCAATGCTTAAAAGTTGCTAAAGCTCTAAGATCTTTACTTCCATATAAGGCACTAAGGCATGATGATCTTAATGCCAATTTCTTTATCAAAACTTGGCCTATCACTAATCAACTAGTTGTGGATGCATCTCTTTAATCTTCAAGGAATAACAAATTTTGAAGGAAATCAATTGCACATTATTACTCTTATTCTTAAAGGTAGAGATTATAAAACTGTAAATCAATTTTGACCAATTGCTTGTTGCAATACTATTAACAAATTTATCTACAAAATCATAGTACAGAGGCTAAAATCAGTTCTTCAAAATCACATTGATTAGGTTTAGGGAGCCTACATACTTGGCAAACATGTTGGGATAATATCACCATTATTTAGGAACTGTTTGAGCATTATACTAGGAAAAGAGGCCACAAGAACTATGCATTAAAGTTTGACTTCCAGAAGGCTTCTAATACAATTAATTGGTCTTTTATTATAAATAATTTTCTTACTTATGGATTTCCTAGTATATTTATAATATGGATTTGACAATGCATCTTAACAGTGTCTCTCAATATATTAGTGAATAGAGAGCTTCAAGCCTAATTAAAGGAGCTAGGGGAATTAGGCAAGGGGACCCTTTATCCCCTTACCTATTCTTACTAGCAATGGAAGTATTCAACAAGCGATTAAAAAGAGTTGTGGAGAGAAACCAAATTTTTGAACTCCATGCTAAGTGTAAAAAGCTTAGAATTTTGAGCTTAAGTTTTAATATGATTTGTTTTTATTCTCCAAAGATGATTGCAACTCAATTTTCTCTATCACAACTACTTTTAAGATGTTCAATACTCTATCTGGAACATGTATCAAAAGAATCAAAGGTTCCTCGAAAATTCTAGCAAATGTCCTCAATCTGAGTTTATAGTCATTAACCATAACTAATTTTAAGCTATAAGAATTGCTAGTTCAATACCTTGATGTACCTGTATCCTTAATTAAACAAAAGCATGTTGATATCAAGCTCTTTATTGATAAAATCCTAGACACATTGGAGCTATAAGGAATTTTCCTTATTTGATAGGCCCCAATTAATTAAATATCTACTTACATCCATGAGTATATACTGGGCCTCTCATTTTGTGTTCCATCAAGGTATTATAAAGGAAATTGATAGAATTTTTAGAAAGTTCTTGTGGTTAGGATGCAAGTTGGAAAACACAAGGACCAAAATCAGATGATTTGATTTATGCCAACCAAAAAAGTAGTGTGGTATGGAAATATTAGCAAATAAAATGATGAATCAAGTGCTATAGACAAAAAAGAAAAGATAAACAATCATTTTGGGTAAGAGAGGTACATGCATTTTTCAACAAGGATAAATGTTTTTAAAACCTCAAAGTTCCCATCAATGCTTTAACAATTATGAAGTTCACTAGGAAAGCTAAATATAAGATAAAGAGGGAAGTGCTTTAATCAAGCTGGTAATGGTGAACTTACTGATTTTTGGTTTGATAGTTGGGCTCTTTATGGAACACTCATTTAGATCAGTAATCTGAAATCTCTAAAAAGCTCATGCCTTGCTAATGATTAGACATAGCTTACTCTCCACTTCCTCCTCAAGTGTAATCACCTTCTTAATCAATTACATTTTACATAATAACACAGATGATAGATTGATATGGAAATTAGAGGCCTTTGGGAGCTACTCTAATGCTTTATGTGGATTGCTATACAATAACACACACTTCTTTCCATTTTACTCTTGCTTCTATAACATTCTCCTTGCCACCATTCTATAGGTACTTAGAAGTTTTTCAATTGCTTTACTAATAAAGTAAGGTAATACTAAATGAGAAGCCTAGTACAAACTTTTTAACTTCAATACATATGATATTAGTTTGACTCTTCCTATCATAGTGAGGGATTTAGAGCTCCAAATACTTATACTTGACATTATTTTCTCCATTAGCAGTTTTGAATTTTGAATAGGAGAGCTCAGTGGATGATATAGGGACACCTAAATAGGTAAGGCGTAATTTATGATACTTGAATCCAGTTAGGGAAGAGAACAAATTGACATTATGAGAAGCATTTGTACAGAGATACATTCCACTCTTCTCATTATTAACTTGTAACCTAGATATTTTATTGAATATTTTTAAACAAGTCACTAGAGATGAAATTGAGTGGTGATCAACCCTTAAGAGTGGGAATAAATCATCAACAAAATTCAAGTTTAAGATCCCATTCTTTTTGCATATATAATGGTGTTTGAAAAGCTTATTCCTTTTAACCACCCTTGCAAAAAGTCTACTAAACACCTCTAAAAAATAAATATGGTGAGATTGAGTCATCTTTTTTTAGGCCTTTCATACTTTTAATGATATTTAAAGGTTCATTATTAACTAAAATTTTGTACAATACTCTGGTAATACATTGCTCCATCCTCTCAATGAATATTCTTGAAAGACCATATGCTTTAAGGAAATTGATAATGACATTCCAATCCATTGAATCATAAGTTTTTTGAAAGTCCACCTTTAGTGAACAATTCCTGCTACCACTCTTTCTTATATAATTTCTAAAAATCTCTTACATAAAATTTTTTTTGTCCTCAACCTCTCCCCCTAGTATATAGGCACCCTAGTGGTATCCAATATGATTCGATAAAACTTTTTTCAGCCTTTATGCTATCATTTTTTTTATATTGACTTGTATATGGAGTTGTAATAGGCCATAGGTAAAAAATCCTTCAGTGACTTTTGCTAATTGCCTTTTGGTATTTAGATAATGAAATTTCTATTTATCTCCCTTAAAAATTATATTTGCTTGAAAAACTCATCAATTACTGCTATCATTAAGCTTCTAGTTATGACCTTCATCTTCTAAAAGAAGAAGATGTTCATGCCATTAGGTCTTTGTGCCTTAAATAGGCTTAGGGTTTTTAGAACATTATTAGCATAAAGATTATTGATTATTCTGTTGAGAGGCATTTGAATAATTCTATTAGAAAGACTAAAAGAAATCTTCAAAACAAATATAAGAGCTTTGATTTAAATGTGATAAAGAAAGCATTAACATATCTAGAATTCAATTTATATTATATAACCATTATGACTGAAAACCGAGCAATTAATTATTATACTCGTTGTTTTTTTTTAATAAACCGATCAAAATAAAAATCAATTATCATTTTAATCCCATCGGATTCACTATCTTTTTAACATATTGGACCCACCATCCCTTCTTTAACTAATGGTTAACTATGTGGTTGGAGTAGGTGTTCCGATCATATGCTATTTATTCTTGTCAACATATTTGTGTGAATCCTATATAAATATATAAATAATATCATATGCTATTTAGTCTTGTTATAATATTTGTATGAATCTTACGTAATCGTGTAAATAAGATTTAATAAAAAAAACAGCAGAAATTGGTTAAATGGATGAGCATGTGAGACCAACCTTAATATGTGGGACCCACCTCGTGATTATCCCCCGAGCTCTTCCTAATTTTTGAGTTATTCTTGTCCCACTTCAACCATAACAAGAAAAGAACCTCATATCATTTAGGGTTTCTAAAATTCTAGAAAAAATCCTATAAATCCTCAAAAATG
>JANIHY010000008.1:27398248-27409574 GCA_027479065.1 Erythroxylum brevipes | reverse complement strand
ATTTTATGACGTAATAATCATCTTTATAATTTTAAATATATAGTATCAAATTTTATTTTAAAAGTGTATGAAAAATTTAAAGTGTTAAAAAAGAAACAAAAGACTTTTTCATTTATGAATATAACAATTTATAATATGTAAAAAAATTTAATGAATATCAATTAAAATTTTCTTTATTGTTCTTAATGATTAATACTTTTGATTTTATTAAACAAGAAAAACATTGTTTATAATGATAAATAATGGTCAAGAAGCCACTCAAAAATTTGAATCTTATTTAGTTTAAATTTTATTAAAAGAAGAAGATTCTCAAAACTTTTGAAGGTAAATATTATTTAAAGACAACTTTTCTTTAGAAAAAATACTCCTCCTTCACTTTAGATTTCCTCAACCACCTAATGACTAACTAATTTTCTTCTTCTCTATTTTTGCACCAATACATCCCTCCTTTCCTTATTTTGCATGAGTCCCTTTCTACAATATCCCTAAAATCTCTTCTCCTAATTGATCTTAGTTTACTTTTGTCTTGCTTTCCATTTTTAGTAGATCTTTAACAGGTGCTTTCCCACTTTATGTATAAGGTTACTTTCCTTTATCTCTTTTAGCATGCAACTGATTTCCAAGAACTCCAATCTCCTATAACTTTCACTCTATTTTATCTAAGTCTCACTTTTGAATCAACCTCGTCTCTTGTTATTTTAACTAATGATTTATGCCCCTTTAAAACTTCCTCCTCCTTATAATTCCTTTTCATAGTCCCACATTTAATCTTATTTATACTTACACCAATAAGGTGAAGATCTCTACCTAAGGTTTAAAAATAAAAAACAATTGGTGTTAGGTGTCAAGGACTGTTCCCTGGTGAAAAACTTATATACATTCCTCCTTCTAGATTTGATAGATGTACTTTAGTGGCTTTCCCACTAGAAATCTTTAAAGTTGGAGCCTTTAAGAAGTCAGATACTCTAATAGGATTCTTCACTAAAGAAAGGCCAACCTTTGTTATATTGAACAAGTAGGCTCAACATAACTAGCAAAGGGCTAAATTAGAAGTCTCATCATTAAGCAAGGTTTATATGATAATAAAACACTTAATACTATAGGTATACATATCGTATCTTGTAGCATCAAAGGCATCATTACCACGAGGACTATTAAACACCTACATAACTTGAAAACAAATTTATCTAAGGTACTAAAAATTGATTTGAATTAAAATAAATAACTGAAATTTAAAATTAATAAAACAAAACAAGCGTGAATTAAAAAAATTAAACTACCAATGAAATTAATATTAATCAAGTTTGAAGACTTAGGAACTATTCTGTTTCCCTATATTTTGTTGATTCAATTTATGTTTGATTATGGATATATTAAAGTTTTGATTACTGTATGTCAAGATCTAATCAAATAACACTAACTGAATTCGATAATCATAGAGTTGTAATCTCTCGATTCATAAAACTATTCCTAACTTATCCAATTAGATTTTAGATTTGAAGCAATCCTATGGATAATTAATTTCATAGTTAAGATCTCTCTTCAATTGTTTGTTAATATGATAATTGTAAGTTTATTAAGTTATCAACTCTCGTTGCACATCTTAATACTAATGACTTGATTCACTGTCTCGATTTGTTACCCAATATATGCATGACAATTATCATAGACATGCATCAATGTGTTGAATTCAATAAAAAATAATATTCACAAAATTATTCTAGAATAATCCCTAAATATGGATTTAGAGACCTACAATCATGTTAATAATCTTAAAATTCCAAATAAACATTCAATTCTATGAAATACATAAAGGGAAAAGAGTAAAAAACTTATTAAAGTCTTGATCTGGAATGCCAGAAATTCTTTGAAACTTTCTTTGATCTCCTTTTTGATATGCTTTGATGTAGTGACAGTAACTTCTTTTTGGTGTTTTTCATGTTCTTTTATAGTGCTTGAGGGTTCTAGGGTTGTGTCTAGGGGTTTCCTCCCTTTATTTAGTTCTAAAAATAGCCTCGAACCTTTAGAACTTAAAAAATCTCATGCCACAATTGTACCCTAAGTGAATTTTCCTCCTCTATCATAATCATGCATGGTGCAATTGTGCTAACATGCATGCATCTAACATCTTCTCCATTCTTCAATTTCCTATTTCCAAACACTCACAAACACCTTTTGAAACATAAAATTGAAGTCTAATTCTTGCCCTAAACCAAAAAAACACTTAGAACACATACAAACACTAATAATAACACAATTCTAAGCTTATAAACTTGATAACATCTAATAAACACTTAAAAGCATTCTTAAACACCTAGAAAAACATACTATAATCTACACCTTTCACTCATCAATACACATGATATATTCATCTTTAAATTTTCATATATGGAAAGCATGAGAAGATAATCAAATGTTCCATAACATATTAACAACAAACCAATCTTTTTTTATTATAAAATTAGAGACCAAGATTCAAAATGGAGAGAATAAGGATGATCCATGTTTGTATATGAATTAAATTCTATAATATTTTGTTAGAGTATTAGTAAAAAATGAGACTAAGATACTAAAAAGTTTCATTAGCATGCTATATGTTTAGATGACGCAATGACCTTTAAAAAATGTACAGGGTATGCTACGACATGCATAGAGATTAAAATATACTAAAAACTACCTAACTCAATACCTATTCTAAAGTTAGATGAGGATGACATATTGATTAAAATGAAAGTGGCTATCAATTATCTATAGAAGTCAAATCTATCTCATTAGATGAAATGTTTGAAAGATATTAAGAAATTTTTATGAGCTAATGGGTGTTGAGGAGAATGAATTGATTACTAACAATACTAAGAGCTCTAAGTAAATTGTTGTACCATCATTAAAAAAATCCTATATTTAACCAAAATCTATTATATCTAGTGCTAACACCAACATAAAAGGATCCTTAGCCCTTTAAAATACAAATGTTGGAATAGTTGAGTCAGAAAGGAGAACTACCCATCCCCCTAATAGAATAAGGGGAAGAAAAGATCCAAATTTATAATCTTAACTTAATGATCCTTATAGTGGGATTTGATTTGGTTTAAGTTTCTACGATGGAAAAAATGCAGATAAATAGTAAGGAGTAGACCAATAACAAATCTATAGAAGCTAAAATCTACAATTCCCTAAGTATGATCATGTCTACTCATAATACTTTAGGTGATGAATTTATCCCTGCAGCACGAAAAAAGTCAGGTAGGAAAGTGAAAAAAAAGAGAAAGAGCCTCTTTCACCCCCCAGTGAAAAAAGAAAGAAAGAACCTCTTTCACCCCCGCAACTGATTTATCTTATAAGACTCAATTGCCCAAAAAAATAAGTTATTCATGATTACTTGTTAATAAATAAGCCTACTTTAATAGATTTTTGGAAATTAAATTGAAATTTGATACTTGCAAAGATTTATGGTTTTTGAGGAAGGAGTGGTCTTTATTCACTAATTATCAACACCACTTCCATGGATAGTAGATTTTTAACCTAACAAAGTGAAAATATTTTACACATTTTTAATAAATCAACTATTGCATCTATCAATGCAACTTTTCCCAATCCTTCAACAATTTGTTTAAATTTTGTTTAGGTTCCCAATATGGCCTTTTAGAGAACTTCACTCTAGAATGAAATAAGGAATATTGTCAAGAACATAAACTCCCTTTGGATGATACTAAGAGACTTCAATAGTGCACTTTATCCATCAAAATATAAAGGAGATAAAATAAGTTAGAAAAATCATAATGATGACTTCAGGAATTGTATAAGCTAGGTTGGTGTGGTATATTTAAGATATGAGGGAAACTTCTTTATATGGAGTAACAAACAATGCGTGAAATAGTTGTACAGAAGGAAGCTAGATAGGGCATAAATTAACCAAGTTTGGATTCCAACAATCTCCCATATGATCATTCCTTTATTGAAATATGCAATTTTACTAAAGAGACTAAGAAGAGAACCCTAAATTCAATAATTATTTGACTAAGTTAAAAGGTTTGAATAAGAGGTAAAAGAAGCAGATAAGAATTGGTGTCTAAGGCCTTAAAGTTTACAAATGTATGGAAAAGATTAAATTCATTAAAGAAGAACTCAATAAGATGAATTAAATTCATTATAACCATCTGTCATATGATCTGATGCTCCAGAATCAACTATCCATTTCTTCCTACTGCATGAAGATACAAAAGATTTTATGATATTACCTCTCATAGTAGCATTAAAATTGTGCTTGCCTTTTGTTGGTTACTGACATTTTGGAGATTCCTTAGTACTTTCAATAGTTTCCCTAGTGAAATATTCAGTTCACCTCTTTGTTGTTTCTGACTATCTTTAGTTTTTTCTGTTCCTCCCTCACTAGATACTTGATAGCTTCAATTTTTTTCCCTTTTTTGATTTCCATTATAGAGGTTTTCCATGAATGTCTCAGCATGTGTCTTTAGTATGACCATTTTGTTTACAATGCTCACGCCACTTCTTATGATTTTTCTTATTGGGTTCACCACGTGACATCAGGGCAGATGCTTCATTTGTAAATACTGGAGGTACATTTTGTTCTTCTTTTTGGTTCCTCTTTTAGCATGATTTTTCTCCTTGCTACTTGCCTCCTAACATCAGAAAATACTTCTTTAGTTGTAGGCAAAGGCACTCTACTTTAGATCCTTCCACAGACATCATCCAACTTTTTGTTGAGGTGAGCAAAAAATTCAAAGACTCTCTCCTTTTCAATTTTCTAGTTGTACATCACTGCATCTTCCTTGCACCTCCACTCTTCATCTGATTAAAGGTCAAGTTCCTACCATAATGCTATCATTTCAACCCAATATTCTGTAACTTCTCTATCACCTTGCTTCATTTGCTATAACTTTGTTTTTATTTTGTAAATTCGTGAGGCATCTTTTTCATCAAAGTATTAATGATGCACTCCTTCCCAGATTTCTCGAGTTGTTAGTAGAAACATAAAGGTGCGTTTGATTACTGGTATCATGGTGTTGATAAGCCATGACGAGACCATGGAATTATCTATCTCCCACTGTCGTGCATCTTGTAAGTTTGTTGAGTCTAACGTTCCCATCTCTGATGATAAAGCTTGGCTTCCCTTGTCCTCCAATGGCAAGTTTCATAGCTTGAGCCTACTCCTGATAGTTTGTTCCGTTCAGTTGATTAGAAACAATGATAATTGAAACTCCTTCAATACCAGAGGTCATTGATGACTGACCTCTAGTCTTGTTTGGGTTTGTCGTGGATGATCCCTCAAGATTGGAAGCCATTTCTTAACTTTCCGAGCTTGTATCTTCGGTTTCACTCTCTCTTTCACATGGCTTTGATACCATGTGAATCAAAGCTAATTTGAAATATTAGAGTTTGCAGTATATATATACATGAATAGGATTTACAAAATAAGCTAGAAAATCTGTACAAATATAGAATATAATCCTAGGATACCGTATATCTATAAGATACTGTTATCTAATATAAAAGATCTTATTATGATCAGATCATAATATTATGAGATACATATATCTTGACCACATTTGGTTTCCATGGAAAAGATAGAGAAATTACCCTTTTCACTTTTTCACCGTTCTCGCCTAAACACATCACCGTGATGCTATCAAGAAGTGAAATATTTCGTTGGGTCTCAATGCACACTTGACATATCCTATCCTTTCCATCTTTTCGATGTGAGTATCCATAAATAGAGATTTGCCTGTAACATAGCAATGTAACTCAACCCCTCCAATGCTTATAATTCCAAAGGAAGATTGTGAAAGTTCACCCAGAGAGGGAATGTATCCACAGCTCCTCTATAGCTCCAATCCTGGTCTCTACCATTGTAAGAACAAAGGTTGGTCTATTGTATGTCACGGTCCTTGTTTAAGGATTTCAGACATTCTACTTTCCTTTGCAAACTTGAATAAGAAGGTCCCATCTTCCCACAATAACACACTCTCCAATTCCTCATTGCCCAATGCGCTTTTTCCCACGCATCCATCATAGGGAAAACTAAACACTTATTCCAAAAGAATCCAACCAATGCCTATGACCACACTTTTGCTTCAACAGTTAACAGCTCCAAAGGAGGAAATAAAATACCATCCTTTGATACATCATGAAAATGCTTCAGAGTTACTTTCTTTGGCTATGGGAGTAATTTGTTCTTCTAGGCTCCTTGAGGAGGTGAGGCTGCCACACGACCCTCGCCATCAATACAATCAATAGGATGTTTTTGTTTTCACATCTCTGCCTCATTATGCAGCAAGTTTTCTCGTGACAATTCATGGAAGTCATCCTTAGGCCCTGAAGATTCATCTTTCTCCATGCTATAAATGGCGAGGCCGGTGGAAGACCATCCCAACGGGCCTAGCCCCACAGTCGTCGTACCCAAGATGTCCCAAATCGGAGGGCAAGGTTTACGCGAGAAAAAAGAGACTAGGTAGAACAGAATTGGAAAAATTTGAGGGTATTTTTGTAAAAGTAGCTAGAGAGTAGGAGTAAAAGAAATGCTTAACAACCTAATAAAAATCTCGCTAATACTCGAAGTTTAAAAAGGTCCAATAATATGTAATGTTACATTTAATTAATAAAAAAACTATTTCCAAAATTAAAAAATATACGTGAATTTAATAATTGATCTTGGATTTAAAATGTTGAGAACTTAAATATGAGTTAATAGTATAATATTCATAAAGATATTTGAACTTAGCTTTTACCAATCCCAACCAATTCATATTAGGTTTAATTTTGGTCACCTATATATCTCATGATATAAATGACGATAAATGATTCAGCCAGACCCAACTTTTTTTTAATTTCGAAATTCGATCGTATCATAGACTAAAACGACATTAATGTAGTCAATTAGTTCTTAAACCATAGAATAAAATGACGGTGTTTGTTAGAACCGATCTATACACGAAATCAATTCCCTTTAAAATAATTGAAATAAGAAAAGGAAAATATTCCATGGCATTACCGTAATCTTTAGGAATGGAACATAGCCATTTACCAATAGTCTCCGCAGGAGCACTGACCACCCTCAAACCTGTGAAACCTATTGGCGTCTCTCACCATAAATACAGGTTTTAAGATCTTTGACAAGCCCTTGATGAACTCATGGCAATCCCCACAAACCCGCAAGTTCTTGAAGACACGAATAATCCTCTTTTCCAAGCCACCTTGAACCAATGCCAGACCAATTGCTAACTTCTCACTATGAACTCTTAAACTATCTTCCTTGGACTCCTCTTCCACATCATGTAATGCATATTTCACCCCATAAACGTAGCCCAACTCTTCCTTCATTCTCCTTTCCATTTCCATCAGTACCCCATGGATTTTGTCAGTATGTGGGTGTGCATCATCTCCACCATAGAAGTAGTGAAGCTTCTTGTCAATTTCTATCCAACTGAGTCCAGCCTCTTTCTTAAGCTTCTTTATCTTCACCAATTCTCTTATTCTCTGACTCTCGCTCCAACAGCCAGCATCAGCATACATGTTTGACACTATCACGTAATTGACTGGATTATTTCCGTCCAAATTCAAAAGAATGTTACTTACTTCTCTTCCAATATCCAAGTCTCCATGTACTCTACAAGAACTAAGCAACGTTTGCCATATACCTACATTTGGCTTTAGAGGCATCGTGTCTATGAGATTCTTAGCTTCTTTTAAGCGCCCAGCTCGACCAAGGAGATCAACCATACAAGCATAGTGGTCTACTCTAGCTTTAATTCTGTGGTCAGCACACAACCTTGAGAAGTATCTTTGACCTTCTTCAACTAGACCAGAATGGCTACATGCAAAGAGTATGGCCAAGTAAGTTACATCATCAGGCTCGATATCATTTAATTGCATCTTTTTAAAGAGAGTAATTGCCTTTTCTCCAAGGCCATGTTTCCCATAGCCCGTGATCATAACTGTCCAAGATATCACATTTCTAGAGGTCATTTCACTGAAATATCTGTCTGCCTCGTCTATCATTCCACACTTTAGATACATATCCACAATCGAATTGCTTACTGATATGTCTAAACCAGGTCGGACTTTGGCTGCGTATGCATGGATTTGCTTGCCATGCTCCACAAGTGCAAAATCAGCAAACACTCCCATCATGGTAGAGAGAACAAATGCGTCAATTTCAATCCCACTCTCAATTAGCTGCCTAAACAAATGGATGGCCTTTGCTAAGTTTCCTTCTTGCGAATAACCAAGAATTAGAACACTCCATGATGTCACATGCTTCTTTTCTATCTGGTCAAAAACTTTCTGAGCTTCAAACAACTTTCCACATTTCACATATACATCAACAAGTGCACATGCAATGCTTGTCTTAACCAAATATTTGAATCCAGTAGTGATCAAGGAAGCGTGAATTTGGATAGCTTCTCTAATAGCACCAAGACCATTGCAAGCCGTTAAAGTAGTTGTTACTGTAAACTCATCAGGGATTTCCCCTTCTTCTTGCAATAGTTGAAACAACACCAATGCTTTCTCACAAAATCCTGCTAGAGTGTATCCAGCTATCATTGAGTTCCAACTTATAAGATTTCGTCCCAGCATAGTTTGAAATATCTGGGCAGCTTCGTTGATTCTACCACATTTGGAATACATGTCAATAAGAGAATTTCCCACCACATTCACTGCATAGAATCCAGTTTTCATGCAAGTACAATGAATCTGCATGCCAGTGCAGAGATAATTCAACATACCACACGCTTTCAGATTAGTAGAGAAAGTGAAATCATTTGGTTTCTCACCTGATGATTCCATTCTAGAGAATAAAATTAACGACTCTTTGGCATAGCCACTTTGCACGTATCCACACATAAGAGCTGTCCAAGAAACTACATTACTTTCCAGCATTCTATCAAACACTTCACGAGCAACGCCCACTCTACTGCATTTTCCGTACATGTCAATAAGATTCGTGCATAATATTGAATCAGTCCCAAACCCCATTTTCACCACGGCTCCGTGTACTTGTGCTCCTTGATCAGACAACGAACGCCTTGAGCAGTGCTGCAATAGCTCCACAAATCTCTGCCTCTCTCTTAACATTTAAGATGACAATTGTTGATCGATTATGGAAAGCAAAATATCCAAAAATTTGGGCGAGAAATTGAAACGAGAATCGGGAAACTATGAAACTCCCAGGAAGGCCACTTTTTGGCCATTTCGCTGAATTGAAAAGACACGGCAGAACTGAAGATACTTCATGCTCATACCACGAGGAACCAACGCCCATGGAGAAAATATTGATGAAAAAAGTGGACTCAGTAGGATCAAATAACAAGAGCTTCTACTTAAGAATGTAGGTAGAGAAACGCTACCATTGTCTACAAGCAACTGATCAGTTACGAGCATCCACTATAGGAAAGCGAACGCCCATTTTCAAGTGACAGATTCACTCGTTCTTGAGAACATGTTAGTCAATAACTCAAGAATTGGACACCTGGTTATGCAATTTCCGACGGAATTCCTGCTCCAATGAGATAAAATTCGATAATTTAGTGAATGCACAAAAGATGTTTGATGGTATATATGAGACTAATTATAGTGTCTTGAAAGTGGAAAGAATTTGTTGAGGTAAGCGTGTATGATTTCAACTCCAACTCAAGAAGTTCTTGAGGATGGGAAATGGATGCATATGTATTGCTTGCTTGATGAAACGAGCGAGAGGGACGGGCATGGAAGTGCTCTTTTACCAATAATAATAATAATATATGAAAGTATTAAGAGTTTCAAATTAATAATGCATATATTCTTGATAATTACTTCCAATCGGTATCTAGACCCGTACTAGTTTTAGATTCTTTCGAGACAAAACAATTATAATTTTATGATCTTTTGCACTCAAAAAGTAGAATCGTCCAACTTAGGCTTCCCT
Organism: Erythroxylum brevipes; assembly: GCA_027479065.1. NCBI lineage: Eukaryota > Viridiplantae > Streptophyta > Magnoliopsida > Malpighiales > Erythroxylaceae > Erythroxylum > Erythroxylum brevipes. The sequence continues at coordinate 27,399,652 of JANIHY010000008.1, read as the reverse complement.
ATATTTTGGCCTGACAGAATTATGAGGGGGTAAATCACGGTTTAATCTCACTTAAGTTATTAGTAAGGCGGTTATTTTTTTTCGATGCGCACAAGGAGCCACCACATTAGATGAACTCCTGTACTGCCGCTGCTGAGACTCGAACCTAAAACCTTTGTACTCAACTTCCTTGCTAATAATCAGTTGAGCTACCTGTGTGGGCTAATTTTATCATCCTAAATGTATGGAAAGAGCATTTCACCTTCTATCAGTAGCATCTCAGTTAGAATTAGTGACAGTTTTCCGTGCTTCTTTGGCAAGTTTTTGTCCCTTTTTCTTGTAGAAGTAGTTCCCTTACGTCTCAGATAATGTCTGTTGAGTATTGGCTCAAAGAAAGCCAGAAATTGAAGCTTGCAAAGCCAGAAATTGAAACTTCTTTCGGTGATTATTGACTCAATAATGGCGGCTTGATTTTTTGATAGAGTTGATGCAACTAACTTTGACATTTATCTATGGAATTTTCTATAAAAGAGAAGCAAATGAAGGAAGAGAAGATAGTACAAGAAGAGTTTAAGGTTTCGAGTGTGAGAAGAGAGAGAGAGTTTTTTCAAAAGTGAGAGTGTCATTTCTGAAGGAGAAGAGAGAGAAGAATAGTAAGAGAGAGAGAGAAAATTATACATTATATATTTTTTTGTTTTCTCTTTCTAGTAGAAGTGAGTGAACTTGGGTTATTTTAGGTCTTTTGAAAAATTGAGTGATAAACACTATTGTATGCTCTCATTGATTATAGTGAAATACTCAATCGTCTCCAAACTGGACGTAGGCATTGTCGAACCAGTATAAAAATCTTGTTGTTCTTATTATCGTTTTATTTTTCACTTCAAAATTTATTAACGTTTCCATACAATAAGTGGTATCAGAGCTCTAATTTTTTCGATTGGGGTGTTGAAGGAGTGAAAATATATTGGAGCAATAGTGCCGGTGAATAGTGTCAGTGAATAGTATTGGTCAACAATACCGGTCAATAGTGTCGGTGAACAGTATCAGTGAACAGTGTCGGTGCTACAGTCCCCGTGAACAATACCAGTACTACAATGCTGTGAATAATATCGATACATATTTGTGAACAGTGAAGAGTAGATGGCTGGAGATAAAGACGAGCCCATTAAGAGAGTCGATATCATCATCGTCGACACCTACATCCAATAGACATCCACTCGCTACTACAAGGTTTGATAAATATAATGGCTCTAATAATTTTGGTATGTGGTAGTGTGAAGTTATGGATGTATTATATCAACAAGAGTTGGATATGGTTTTGGAAAGTAAACCCGAAGATATGGATGACAAGCAGTGGACGCGAATTAATCTCCATGCTTGTGCCTCTATTCGATCATTCCTTGATAAGGAGCTGAAATATCCTTA
>JANIHY010000008.1:27374060-27384173 GCA_027479065.1 Erythroxylum brevipes | reverse complement strand
TGCTGATATGTTGACAAAACCAGTTTCGTTACTCAAGTTTAAGCATTGCTTAGACTTGATTGGCATTTGTAAAATTTTTTGATTGCCCCGTAGGGGATTGGGAGACGACTATTGGGAATTCCACTTCAACAATTTGAGTCAAGGTGGAGATTGTTGAGTATTAGCTCAAAAAGAGTCAAAAATTGAAGCTTGCAAAGTCAGAAAATGAAACTTCTTTCGGTGATTATTGACTCAACAATGGTGGCTTGATTTTTCAATGGAGTTGGTGCATCTAACTTTGACATTCATCCATGGAATTCTCTATAAAAGAGAAGCAAATGAAGGAAGAGAAGATAGCACAAGGAGAGCTTAAGGTTTCTGGTGTGAGAAGAGAGAAAGAGTTTTTTTTAGAAGTGAGAGTGTCATTTCTGAAGGAGAAGAGAGAGAAGAATAATGAGAGGGAGAGAGAAAAATATACATTATATATTTTTTTGTTTTCTCTTTCTAGTAGAAGTGGGTGAGCTTGGGTTATTTTGGGTCTTTTGATAAATTGAGTGATAAACACTATTGTATGCTCTCATTGATTATAGTGAAATACTCAGTCGTCTCTAAACTAGATGTAGGCATTGCCGAACCAGTATAAAAATTTTGGTTTTCTTTTTATTTTTTTATTTTTCACTCCAAAATTTATTAACGTTTCCTCACAACAATGCCTTCGTCTATGATCTTCCTTGCTATCTGCACCAGACAGTTTCTCTCCATCCATAACTTATACATGGACATTCCTAGACATATTATGTATACTGTAAGATCCCCTTCGGATATGTTCCTCAGTTCCTGTCTTCACTCATCTATTGCACCATTGCTTCAAAGTTGCAATTTCGCCTCTGTAATCTATTCTGTGATTATTTTCCATATTTTCTCCGAAGAACTACATTCAAAGAAGAAGTGGCTTTGAGTTCCTAAGCAAAACTTGCATAGGGCTAGTAGATTCTGGTAGTTCACCCTGTCCATTGCAGTAATTTTATTCCTTTTTGCCAGCCACATTATAGGACACTTTTGGGAATGAAGACTTGTTCCAAACTATTTTGCTCCACTTCACAATTGTACCTGTACGCCTTAATAGCTCCTACAAGATTTATCTGAAAAGAGGCCATCTGATTTTTCCAACTATTGATAGGAATCGTCTTTCCCTATATTAGGATTATAATTAGACTATATTTAGTTGGATGTTTATTAAGGGAATAGAATTGAATGTAATATTATTTTGGGATGAGGGTTTATAATAGAATGAAATGAAATTGGATGAAAAGGGAGGGTTTCACATTATGTCACATTCCATCATAAACAGTAAAAATAAGTTACCTCTGATTTGGGAGTTTAGGATGGAATATAAAATGATAAACAATATTTTACTATATTACATTGTGAACCCTTATTCTAAACAATATTTCACTATATTACATTATGAACCCTTATTCTAAACAATATTTCACTATATTACATTATGAACCCTTCCATCCTTCATAAAGAATAATTTTCTAATATTACATCCATTTACATTCCACTCTATTCTATTCCATTTCGTTCTATTCTATTAAAAACTTTATATTTAACCAAACATGGCCTTAGGTAAAGTGGGACTGATCTCAACTGAGACATTAGCCTACTGGTTCACCTTGATCCTTTACCTTGGTGTCCACTAATACATTTCTAAGTACTAGCTGGTTGTGTTGTAAATGCATTAAAGAGCCTACTTTGCTCCAATTATCAAAGAGTAGGGAGGCCTTGTGACCATTTCCAATGATACATTTGATATACCTTCCTATTGAATCTTTACTATATAGAAGTTGAGTAACGAAAAAAGAGAAAGATGTCCTTGCTTTTATTTTCTATAGGCTTAGGAACAAAGAGAAAGATGTCCTTGCTTTTATTTTCTATAGGCTCTTACCTCTTAGGAATATAATATGGATCCACCTTATTTAGAGTGAGTCTTTTCCTTCCACCAACCTCTATAATTTTTTAACCAACAACACTTTGTTTCTCAAGCTTATAGATGTAATCCCCAAGCCACCCTCTTCTATAGGTTTGTATATCTCTGCCTAATTGACTTTAACATGAAATCTCCCTTTTCCTTCCTTTCCATAGAAAACTTCATCATCTTCTCTAGTTATTTTATCAAGCTTTTGGAAGGAAAGATGTTTTAGGGATTAGTATTCATGAAGGGATTTGAGTACTACTATATAAGTTAAAGTCTTCTAGCAAAGGATATATCATTATTGCACCAATGACTGGTCTCTTTTGAACATTTTTAATGAATGGTATGCATTCTTTATATTGGAGCCTCTTAGTAGACAGGGGGAGACCATGGTAGGAGAATGAGAGTTGTTGGAGTTACAAACTTAAAATATTTAAAAGTCACTCGACTTGATCAAAAGCAAAATGTAGAAAGGATCAAGTGACTCTTAATAAGATTGACTGATAGCCTAGATAGTTCTTTTAAGCTTTGTTAAGAAGCCATCAAAATGCTTACTAGTCTATCTAAAGATGTTGGACCCTGAATGTTTCTTAGAAGTTAGAGCTATTAATGAGAATTTTAGCGAGTAGTCATGAGTAAAGAACAAATGAATGAAAATTTTTGAGTTAGAAATGATAGACAAGATCAAAGTAGTGAATGAGAAATGTGGATAAATTCATGTTTTGCTTTGGTGATTTGGTGAATAAGAGATTTTGAAATGAGAAGAATTAAGGTGAGAGTTAGAAGTAAAATGAAAGCAAAAATGAAGTTGAATATGTGTAGTAAGTTGATGAAGGATATGTATATATGTGTATGTGTTGTCATTGATGTTTATGGTTAATCATAGATTATAATTTCTTTATGGATGATATTGATTTGAAATGGAGTAGAAAAGTGATCTTGGTATGAGTTGTGTTAAGGAAAGATTGTGAAACAAAATGGGTAGTTGATCTGGAAAATGTTCAAGGAGTATACTTCAGTATTTTAGCTACAACTTTTTCTCTAGTTATCCAAATGAGATAATTTTTTATTTGGATTAAAATAGAAACATATGGCTACATTTCTTATGAAGACATGGAATTTAAATTCTATCTTTAAGAATCTCAAAATTTTTTCATGAAATTGAGAACTGGATGCAATACATTGGCGGAGGAATGTAAAGTTCATATTCTGACTTAAGAGAAAATTTTGGATTGATCTGGAAAGATTTATACAAAGTTATCTTCTAGAAAGTTTTAGGCCTTTCTTTTATCTTTCCAACAGTATATAGCATGAGAATTTTGGACATTGAAGTTGAAAATTATGGTCTTTATAAGTAGAGATATTTAGGAATATAGATAGTATCGTCTATGATGACATCATCTCGTCTGTAAAATGTATCATCTGTGATGACATCATATTGTCTGTGATGACATCATATCGTCTGTGATGACGTCATATCGTCTATGTTTGACTTTCTGCTTATTTTATGTTTGACCTTCTGTACACTATCGTCTGGTCAATTTTTGACCCTTCAGACGATAGAATATATCTTCCAGGTCTTCATAAAAGTTGTAAATCTTGAAGTCCTCTTTCAAACAATCTAAAGAATGTCTCAATCCAATATCTTTAGGAAAAGTTATAGCAATTTTCCTGATTTGTTTGCTTTTTCCCCTTCGTCTGCTTTTTTATTTGGTTTCGTTTGTACCTCTCGTCTGATCTATTTTTGACCCTTCAGAAGATAGGATCTATCTTTGACGTCTTCATCAAAGTTGTAGATCTTAAAGTCCTACTTCAAAACTCAATCCGATATCTTTAGGGAAAGTTATAGCAATTTTCCTGATTTGTCTGCTTTTTTCCATTCGTATGATTTTTCATTTGGTTTTGTCTATACCTATCGCCTGCTCCATTTTTGACCCTCCAAAAGATAGAATATGTCATTAAGATCTTCATAAAAGTTGTATACCTTGAAGTAATCTTTCAAAAAATATAAAGAATGCATAAATCTGATATCTATAGGAGTTATAGCAATTTTCCCAATTCATCTGCTTTTTCCCATTCGTTTGCTTTTTCATTTGGTTTCGTTTTCACCTATCGTCTGCTCCATTTTTTACCCTTCAAAAGATAGAATATGCCTTTAAGGTCTTCTTAAGAGTTGTATATCTCAAAGTTTCTTTTGAAACCATCCTAAGATGATCTTAATCCGACATCTGTAGAGAGAGTTATTCCATTCGTCCCTGAATAGGTTCAATATAATTGAGGACCAAATCTTGTTTGATTATTTCGGCCATAATTTTGTTATCCAACCTCCAAATGAAGCGATTCTTGAACCAATAGTTGATTAACAAATTTTTTTGTCTCTCCACATATTTTGATAGCATTTGGCATTGATTTGGAAAAGATGGATTGGATCAAAGTAAGGGTATCAATTGGAAGAGTGTGAATTGGATGTTTTACTAAGCATACTTTGGTATTTTGATGATTTCTTCATTAGTATAGCTCTGAATAAGATGATTTTTATTTCAAGATAAACTAGATACATGGAGCTACAAATGCTATAAAGAAATCAAAATCTAATTTAATCCCTAAAACTTTCAATTTTTGGGAGGAATCTAAGTATGGTGTACTGTTTCAATGTAAGAATAGTCCGAAAATGTTTAGGGCAATACTTTTAGAGTTCTAAACCAAATTGAATGATTTGGTGGCATTAGAAACTTAAGACAATGGGGAACATTTTTCTAAAAGAAATTGTTATGTTAGAATGTTCAAGGGTACTTTTGACAAGACACTTAAGCATAAAAGATATAAGGCATAAATGGAAATGAGATATTTCTCAATCATTAAGGACATAATTGGAGGAAGAAATGTTGTCTTGTATTTTAAGAAGAAAGAAGAACGAAAATTGAAGAGAAAAAGAGAGAGTGTCATGAAGAAGAGAGAGAAATATGAAGAGAAGAAGATAAGGAGGGAAAGAAAAGAAAACAAGCTAGTGTTTAACTTTTCTTATTCTTCAAGAAAGATTTTAGAGTTGTTCAAAAAAGGAAAAAGGAAGAGAAAGAGAAGAGCTTCCTTTAGAGATAAAGATCCCTACATTTGGTGAAGGATGAAAGTAAGATCACTTTAGAACTTTTATATTTTTGGAAGGGTTTTAGTTCATAGAGTTTAGAAAATGCTTGGATTTAAGTATTCTATAACCAATTTTAGTAATTATGCTTTAAGGAATTTTTCAATTGAAAACCCTATTGAGTGAGATTTTTGTTATTGTATAAAGGGATCAAAAGAGACAAGAGGAACAAGAGAAGAGACATTTTGAGTAAGTCTATAAGCAAGGAAATCAGGTGGGTACATGTTTATAATAGAGTAAATAAGTCGATAATGTTTACTTTTAATCAAGAAAGTTTAATGATTTCAATTGCATCATAAGTGTTGCATTTATTGCTTTTAAATGATTTGAGAAAATGCAATATATTGTTATATGAGTTGTGTGATGATCTTTGAATAATTACACATTTAACAAGTCTGTATATACTCGTACAAATTACTTAAAAATCAAATAAAATAATCCTTAATCACTAAATTGTATTAATTTATTTTAATTTGATGCAATATCATACCTTAATCTTTAGAACCCCATTTTACTAACTTGTCTAAGGGTGACAACTTCATCCCTAACCTGCATTTTAAATTTTAAATCAAAATAGCTTTACATCATCATCAGATTAATTTTAATAAAATACTTGCCAATTACCTTCCTTTTTACATTTATGACATTCTTTCTTTCTAATGGAGGAGATTACAATTTTATCCTTCTTTTTTAGACTATATTAATAAAAATATAAATTTATACAAGACCAAATAAAATATTATAAACAGACATAACATCCATGAAAGTCAAAGAATATATGTTAATAAATTATCACCAACTAAGTTATAAGCTACAAATTCTTACCAAATCCTATAAATAAATAACACCACATTATCCCTAACTTTATCCCTTGCCAATTTAGTCATTTTGAACAAAATCAACGCCTAAAATACCATATATAAATGCATGTCTAAACATATGTATTATAGACATAAAATATGAACATATAAAATCCATAAAGATAGAGAGGAAGAAGGGTGCAACATTGTCTTCTTACTATGTCTACTTCTTGACTGTGAGGTAGGTATGTCAATACAATGTCTACCTTGATGTGTAGGCATTTAAAACATAATAGGTTGGAAGAACCAAGAGATATATTAATTTTTTTACTTCTAAGTTCTATTCAAACTTAAGAATGAAAGAAGAAGATGTTATATTCCATAAGGTGGGAAGAGTTATGCTTCAGCATATCAAGGAGGCTTTCATAAATGAAAAACTTTGTTACCCTAAATAATGTGAATTACAAAACTGAACACAATTCATTATATGAGCATGTACCAATATGCCTCTTTAACAATGTCCCTTTAAATTTTTTAACATGAGCATAGTTAATCATACGGGTGTGTTGTCAAACATGTCTAATAAAACCTTTATTAGACATAGATTGGTCTTTCATATAGTCTCTTAGAAATTTAAACATGAACATGATTAACTACAGAAGAGTTAATCATTTCCATTAAAACATTTAACGGACACGATTTACTACACAAGTATGTGCTCATCTGTTTCTTTGATATGATACCTTTAAATTTTCTAACATAAATACAGTTAATCACATGAGTGTATACTTAATTGTGTTTAGTAAAACCTTTAATGGACATAATTTGCTACTTATTTGTGTACCAACGTATTTCCTTCACGTTTCCTTTAAAAAATTATAACATGAACTGGACTAACTATTTAGGAGTCTATTTAATTGTGCCAAGCAAAACCTTTAATGGATATGATTTGTTAAAAAGTTTTATGCCAATCCATATATTTCACATTGTCCTTTCAAAATGTGTAAAATGAACATGGTTGAACACATGAGCACATATAACTGTGTCCAATAAAACCCAACAAGGACATGGTTCAATGCATAGGCATATATTAGTCTGTTTCCTTTATAATTTACCTTTAGATAAGTGAATGTATTACTTATTTATAACAAATGATGATTTTTTATTTATAAATACATATGATGTGGGATGTATATAGTCTTAGTATAGTGTGCATTGATGCTACATATTAGTTGAACTCAATCATGGCGTTCCCATATTTAAGTAAAGGTGTCCCTTTTTTTTTAACGTTTGATGGTGATTTATATACATGGTAGTGGTATTTAAAATATTAAGTCCTAGTCTAGTTTGTATTGAGACATGATATTCTTTGTACTCAATTATGGTATCCCCAAAGTAAAGTGTAGTTGTTATTTGTTTTTATTAAGTGATGATATTTTCATACATAGGTGTGGATTGTATTATACCGTAGTATTCTTTGTACTCAATTGCAATATTCTCAGTTTTAAGTGTAGATGTTACTTATTTTTAATAAGTAGTGGTATTTTTTCCATAAGGTTGGTTACATTATTAAGGCATGATATTCTTTGTAGTAAGTCATATTATGGTACATAATCAGGCTTAATATTGATTATGCTAACTATCGATACGATATTCACTAAAATGTAAGGAGTTAAGTGATGATATTTTTTTATATTGTCTTCCTACAACCTTGTTAAGCAATGGTGGCATTTTTTTTATAGGTATATGGATTTTGAAATATGCAAATGTGTTACTTAAATATTATACTAAGGTCTTATAATTTCATAGTTATAATACATTTGCATTAAAGGAGAAGGATGATGACATTATAGAATTTTGTACAATTTATTATCTTTGCCAACAAACACATCTTTGTAAAAACTCAACCTATAGGCAATAAAAATGCTAGAAAATACCACAATATAATCCTTACATTAATTTGTTAAATAACAATCTAGAAACTAATCTTTGCATTATATCACAAATACCATTGTATTAACTAGAAAATACATCTACATTGTATAAATTATCACAACTACAAAAAAAAATGCATCAGGCAACATTAAATTTGTAACATTTTAAAATGTGTTATTTAAAACTAATATAATACAATGGTTTTTAAAGCGTGCCCTTAGTAATATTAACAGGTAATGCTAGTAGTAATTTATTGTCATATATTTAAAAAGGCAATAAAATTAAATTGTTGTTATAAAATTTTATATAAACAATAATTAAATATGTTACAACTTTAAACAATAATTAAGGGTGACAATAAGTAGCGTCAAGCTCAAACCCACCTAGGCCCAAGCCCCACGTGAGCCCAAGCATAATTGAGCCTAACCAAATTTGATTAAATATATTATTTAATTTTTTTAATAAAATAACATCATTTTTAAATTTTAAATTTTAAAATTTAAATTTTGGATCACATTAGAGCCGATAGTCCAAGTTTGAAGTAAATTCTAAAAATATTTTAAAAAACTAAACGTAGTTTGAAATCTAGTATACTTGAGCTAAGTCAGGCTAAATCTGTAACATCCCGTCACCGATGGGATGGGTACAGTTCATTTTATACGTATTTTTGCATGTGCATATATTATTGCATTATGTATATTGGCAATTAGTGTACTGGTATTCGTACGTACATACATGTATGACATATTTCCGGTTTGATGTGGATAACTTGGATTTGGAGATGATTAGGGCAAGTGTGATAATTAGGTCAAATTAGGTTCGAGAATTGAATTTGAGTTAGAAATGAAATTTAGGAAATTGAATTATGAAATTGGAGTATACGATTATGAGTTTCCTATTTTTGAGGATTTATAGGAATTTTCTGAAATTTTCGGAGCAATAGGTCCGGACCGGAAAAATTGATCTAATGACTGATTAATTGAGTTCCGATTCCGAGATTGCTTGAATATTGGCAAGAAATAATAGGAGTTATGATTTGAGGAATTATTATTCATCGTTATTGGAATTCGGGAGAAATTAGAATCAGAAATTGGATTGAGGTTGTTCGGATCGGACTTGTGGCAATTAGATTTGCCAAACAAGCCTTATTTCTCATTATTTAAACTCTTACCTTTGAATTCTTTGCTCCCACGATCCTCCCTTTTGCTTTGAAGAAAACCTTGATTTTTCTTCTTCCTTCATCGTGATTTCTTCTTGGTTTCTTCTTGCTAGTTGTTTCTTCTTCCATCCTTGAATCTATCATTTAGTTTGGTGTTGAAGATGATGAAGATATGTCTAGCTTTGGGTGTTGCCGTGGGTGGTGATTGAGTTGGAAGTTAGAGATTTGAAGTGGTTTTCAAAGGTTAAAGGCTGTAATCAAGTAAGTTCTTGTTCCTTTATGCTTTACATAGTTTAATTTGATCATGGATTTGAGTATTTAATTGCTTAAGAAGTTAGGAATTTTCGGATGATATAGGTTTTGGGGAAAATGTGATTTTTGATTTTGGGTAATTGTTGAATAATGGTTATTTGGTGGATCTAAGCTTAGGAATAAGTTGTGTTAAGGGTAGAATGTTGTTTTGGAGTGTTTAGAGTGGAAAGGGATGGATTTGAACTGAAAAATCTGAAATTTTTGGGTTTTCTGGGCGTGTCTGCGATTGCACGCCGCGGCGCACGAAGAATACGTCGCGGCGAGCAAGACAGCCCCGCACGCAGCGACGAATGCGGGAGGCGCGCCACGGCAAGCAGGGGAGGCCTACTTCGCGACGTGCGCGATGCGTACGCCGCGACGAAGAAAGAATCAGTCGCCGTGGCGAGGAGTGCGGACGCCGCAACGAAGGCGAAGGAAATGAGAGCTCGTCGCGACGAGGGAGCAGGCGCCGCGGAGAGGAATGCTGTTTTTCCGAAAATGTAAATTGGAGGTTTTAAAAATTGGAGATTTAGGAGTTTGATGATTCAATTGGTTATGGATTGAATTCAATTTGGAGATTATGGATTCGGGAATTAGAATTGAGATTGGGGGAAACTCAGATTAGTACTGGAATTGTCATAACACATATAGTACGTATATTATTCGATACATATGCATCATTGAGTATTGGAATTGATACAAGTAGTGATCGTATTTCTATTTTGATTGTTATAGAGATTTAAGTGGATCGCCGATCATTCGACGTAGGCGAGACTTCCCGGCAGTAGCGAGGAAGTTCTGAGGTGAGTAACCTAGTTGGTTTCTCAAC
>JANIHY010000008.1:27341639-27362909 GCA_027479065.1 Erythroxylum brevipes | reverse complement strand
ATTATGAAAATCATAAAAAAATTTATCTAATATGTAATTATTATTAGTGGTGAAAATATAATTACAATAACATTAATAACTAAATTTTATTTTAAAAACAGAAATTAAAAGTAGAAAATAAAAAATAAAAACTACTTATAAAAAAAAGAAAACAGAGTAATGATTATTCCCTAGTAAAAGTTTTCCTTAAAACCTTTATAGGATGTTAAAACGTCCCATTTGGACTTAATGAATGAAAGAATTGATGGTTTCCAAGAAGTTGTGACTCAAGGGTTAAACATTAAAGTGGCTAGTTATGAGGTTTAAAAATATTTGGAAGAGAGCTATCAAGGAAGAATTTAAAATGCTGAACGATAACTCCATAGGCTCCACTGTGCAAGCAACTATCGAGACTAGATTTCTATTGAATGAATTTCTGAAAATTTTAGAGGCTCACAATTCGCACATCAAATTCTTCTGTAATACTATTTTTGTCAAACGAAATACTAATAAGATTTGTATGCTTACTAATGACTATGGTTCTATTTTGTCTAAGTAAACTTCAAATCTTTGGCCTTTAGTTATTTCAAGAGCTCTTTAGGGAGCTAAGGTTTGTGTTGCACCTTTCTTCTAGTCTTAGCTTTTCAAATCCTCTGGTCCACTAATTCTGTACCAATCTTTTACATAAATAAATGGTTGAAATAGATTTACACAGAGTTAATATAGGATACCGGAGAATCACATCCGCCGTCTTAGTCCTTTCATTGCTTATTATCTATTTGAGGTACAAGTTGAGATTCCCAATAAACCGTCACAGGATAAGATATCAAAGAGGCATTAATCAACTTTGACTCAAATAAATCTCTAGCCCTTTATGACTTTTACTCTTTCTTTTTTAACCAAAAAACCTAATACTTTATGGGAATTATTATTACCAATAATGTGTCAGAATTATTCTCTAATGGCAAATTGCTTCGTAAATTCAACAAAATTGTTCATCAATAGTATTCCTAATATCACTAACCCAACATCTTTTGAAGAATTTAGATCAATGTCTTGCTATAATGTGATGTACAAAATCATTTCTAAAATATTTGTTAGGGGCTAAAGAGGCACTGAAAATTATTATTAATCCTTACCAAGGTGCCTTTATATAGGGTCGTAATAGTGATGACAATATTTTACTTGCACAACTAATTTTGAAAATTACCACATAATGTTATGTATGATGGGGACTTCTTTAAGTGCAACAAAATTGAATAAGATTACTAAGTTATTGTGTGACAATCAGGTATCAGAGAGTCCATCGTTTTTTTTTTTTGTGATCATCTACCAACAAGTCTTTTCATTTTTAAAGCCTCATATTACTAGTGTTTAGGTTGTTTATTCACACACTCAACACACAAGTATTTTGCACAACTCAGTCAAATGAAATGAACAAGAAAGATATAACAAATCCAACCTTTTATTGTTTGATCTAAAATGCCTTTTAGCAATATTGATCACTGTAATTCCAAAAAAATATATTGATCACTGTAATTTATCCAAAAAAAAAATTGATCACTGTAAATATAATTACAGCAACAAAAGAAGCTGCAACTCCATTATCAAGCACACATCCCATAAGGGTGATAATCCATGGGCATCATCCAAAAGAAAATCTAGCAGCTGCCTCCACGGGAAAGCTCATACATCTGCCTGATTCAGTGGAAGATCTTTTCCAACTAGCAGGTATCTCAGAATATACAGTAAAAGAAAAAAATAAGAAATGAAAACAAAATCTAATGAAAATGTTATACTGATCTTGTTAACTTTGATGATGCAGAAAGGAAGTTTGGCAAGAAAGGAAACACAATTCTTCTGGAGGATGGGACGAAAGTGGAAGAATTAAATGCCTTACGAGAGAATGATCAACTGTTTATTGTCGAAATTTGAGCAACTTACCTTCAACTTATATTTTCATTTATTTTACTCAAGTAAAATGTCAAAACATACCGTGAAAATTTGTGCATCTTAATTCTGTCTGTGCAAGTCTTAAGCATATGGTCACTGACTCAGACCCCACAATTAAAAAGCAGAAAAGTTGATGAAACAAGGTTTTGAGATTCCAGTTCTTAATATCAGTTGTTAAGCATATTCAACACAGTGTAAGCAGCTTTTTGAAACTTTTCCTTCTCATCCTCCAGAGCTTTCTTTCTCTCAAGAGCAGAATCTTTGCACCGACTTATTTCTTCCGTTATTCCCATAGAGTCCTGATCAACTTCACTGTGCATTTTCATAAATTAAAGCACAAACTGAGGAAAGAGCAACAAAGACAGTAAGAAATATCGAAGGTATGAACTTATTCTCCTTTTCTTTTTCACTCTTGACATACAGCCACATTAGGAGGAAATGAGAAGTTAAGCTTGTTGAGCTTGTAAGGGAACAAACTAACTTAAATATATATGCACAAGAACCACAAGGAGTATAGTATCGTCATACTTTATGCTGTGTTTTCTTGTTGGCTGTCAACTTCCTATTCCGAGCAACAACTCAGAATTTTCTATAGCGAAATAAGTTTAGGTTTGCAACAGAAGGATCAGTGATGACAATAGAAATTAGAGGAAAAAAATTGCAGCAATCATCTGATGGCAAGCTAAAAAGAGAAGAAGCTAATTTTAGTCAAAGGAGCTATTCCATTTTTTGGGTACAATGGGAGGCAAAAGGATCTGTTCATTTCAAACCCTTTTTCGCAAACAAAACTTTTCAAGTGTTTATATCAATTCTCACGACCCTTTTCAAGTGGAAACTGACTAGAGCTCCCCCATAAAGAATAAAGGAAAACATAATCATCAACTTACTTTGTAATCTTAAGCATGTTTGCCATTGCCATCTGGATTTGATGAGACATATCTGTAACAACAAAGAACATTCAATTTTTTATCATATGCCTTATTTTCCCAGCTAAATAGAAAAAAATTATTAAGAAAAGAAAAACCTTCTTACTGCAAAACAACGGACCAATAGATCATGATTGGCAAAACAGGGGAGGGAAGATAACAAGAATGACCACTCAAAAAATCTAGAATTATCAACAAGGTTTTTAAGACCGCCGCCAAGCATCTATGCATGTGTCATCCCCCAAGGTTATAAGAATGACTGGTATTGACAAAATATACCAGAAACCTCGATCAATCGGGTTGAAGTTCTGTTGTTACCAGATTCTTAAACTTCAAGAATTCCATAAGATGCATGTCCTTTTACATGCAACTTATGTTTAATTTGCATATTCTTAAGCTTGCCAGTTTCTACTATCGCGTAAGGAAATCCATGGTATTTAGGTCTTACTCTAAAGAAATCTTGATTTGGAAGAGGTAACGAACTTGCTATTCAGAAATACTTAACATTGAAGTCATAGGACATATATCCATCGGAACATTGCACAAAAACAAGGGAGGGAAAAAGCATTGCACATTAGGAAGAGCAATCTTCGTTCTTTCTATCTATGGTGCTCCAAATCAACTTAGGATCACGAGGACCATAATCAATGAACTTCAGACTCTAACAAAGACACTTGGTGCTTTTATGATAGACTAATATAATGGGATATGAAGGTAACACTTCAGCAATATCTATAGTAGGTCAAATACACATCGTCAAAATTTGTGGCTTCGTTATTTTTGGGTAGACTGCGAAGATTTGCTTATAATTCCAAAGACATCTAAATACTAGCTAGACACAGGATGACTACGATGTAACAAATTTCCAAAAGTTGCAACTTCCAAGAGAAATACAAGGTTATTGCTATTACATCAAAGCTTTTTGGTATAACAAGCAATAGCAGCTAGCTTAGAATCATAATTAACCTATTACTTATCTTATAAACCGTTTTAGTGAGCCATCCGTTTCCACAAAGGAGATTGCAGCATCACACTCGTAAAGAAGTAACTGGAATTAATTATAAAACTCCAAATAACACAAACTGGAGTGAAAAGTATATAATGCGAAGTCATTTATAATGTTCTATTAAAATAAAATTGGCATATCGAAGTAAATCAACCGACTGCGAATGGAAAGTGAGAAATTCGAGACAACCGAGATTAACAGCACATAACTTGTACGAAACTGAATTTGAAAATTTGAAATGGAAAAATTAGAAACACCGAGGAGAGAATACATAGATTCTCCTAATTGAAGCGAAAATTAAGAGAGAAAAAGAGACAGAGCAAGGAGCACCATAGACAAGAGAAGAGAGATGAAATTCTGCTTCCGGTGGCGGAAGAGCAAGAACTTGAGCATCGGCATCGCTGCCCATCGTGGATGTTGTCAAGCTCGCGGCGCGCTGGGGAAACTCAGTTTTGTCCGCTTGAAGAGTGGAAGGGGAAATTATATTTGAACCGGAGCAGGCCTCCGATTTTTAATAGCATTTATATAGCGACGGTTAATTGCTCCGGACCTTATCAAACACTTCCTTAAGAATTAAAAACTATAACTTATAAATTATTAACTAACTATCAAAATGACCATGTCGATACGATAGCTCCCCGTTAGCACTCTCAAGTCTCAAAACGACGACCCATGATCTTTGGACTTTTCCCTGAACGTTGGTGGAAGCCGAGACAAATCCTGCTGGTTCACTCTGTCCAAACAACAGCGTTGCTCCCACAGACTCGTCGAGCTTGGTTGATTCTCTCAAAGCAATACGACGAGACTGTTCCCTTTCTTATTGTTCGAAAGCACCTCCACGTCGAAGCTCAACATCCACTTAAAGTAGACTGAAGCTATCAGAACCGACATTTTTGGCTGACTGTTTGAAGATTGAAGTTCGTGAATCCCCACCCTACCTCGTCTTGTGCAAACTCTTTATAGTTAAGCTGAATTTCCATGCATAATTAGTTAAATTAGCAACTTTTTAGTCTAATTAGGTGAATTTACTAAAATTAAGTTATATGTGAAATTAGGTTAGCTAATTCATGAATTTGCTTTGCTTTTCTGATTACTTTTTCTTTTATATAGGAGCATTAGTCTGCATAACTGGTTAAATATAGCAATTTTATTGTCTAATTACGTAGGTTTATTGAAACTAGAATTTGTTATTGAATTTGCTCATTTACAAAATTAAATTAATTCGTTAATAAAAGAAAAATATATTGAAATTTGCATCATTTACTTATTTTTGTTTGTTTTTAATCTTGTTAAGTGGTGAGATCTGTCCATCTAGTATCAGTGTAACCCTTCTATGATTGTGGATTAGAAACACTATTGAGAACATCATAGACTTCAAAAATTTCCTGAAAGAGGTTATGGGTTATGATATTTAACTATAATGTTAAACCTACTTTTCTTATACCTATTTTAACATCATCTTTTGCTTTGCATTGTGGAAGACTTCATGCAATCTTTTTGTTTGGTATAATAAAAAGTTGAATGTTGGGACGGGACAAGATCAGAACCTAACCACAGCTGAATAATTGTTACCTAAAAGAGACCTCTAACTTGATAGAAATTTCACTTATGTGTGCTGCCAATATGATGATGTGAGGATGATTCTCTCCTATATTGCAAAGCTTAGCTATTTATTAAAGACCCAAATTGTGTCCTATCTTCTACTGAGGTTGAAGGTAGCAAAGTTAAGTAAAATGGAATAGACAAAGAGTTTAATCAGGTAGTGCATCAAATTGGTGTGTTAGATTTAAGATGCACATGGAAGTGAATCAAATTGGTGTGTGAATCTATTTACATGGGATAATAGATAATAAGGGGATAATATGGATAATAGATAATAGTACATCAGGAAGAAACTAGATAAGGCTTTGGTAAATCAACTATGGCTAACTCATTTTCTAGCTTCTTTTGCTTATTTTGGGGACCCTTATGCTCTGATCGTTCCTTGATTAAAGTCCAGAAACTCTATCATAGTATAATGCCAAAAAAATCCTTTAGATTTTACAATTTTTATCTAGAAAGGAAGGTTTTGAGGAGGTGTTGAGAACTTGCTTGGAACAGGCAGTGAAAGGATGTAAAGTATACTAACTAATGAGGAAATTAAGCAATCTTAAGGAGAGTTTGAAATTTTTTCACACCTTTATTACTTCCCAAAGCCTCCAACTAGCCAAAGACAACCTTAGAAGAGCTTATCATGATCTATGTCAAAATCCCCTAAGTCAAGATTTAAGAAAAAAGGAAAACAAGATGGTAAGGGAGTGTAGCTCTTGTTGAAGCATGCATAATTCTCCTTTGAAGTAAAGGCCAGGGTCATGTGCCTCAAGGAGGGTTACAACGACTCCAAAGTATTTTATAATGCAATTTTAGCAAAAGATAGGATCAAGAATGAAATTTCTAAAATAAATAAATGCAAAAAGAAAAAAAATATATTAAATTAATAAAAATAAAGTGTTTATAATATTCTGGTCCCTAGTAAAAGTGCCTAAAAAAGTGATTATGTTGTGTATATTCAATCAAGACTATATTAAAGATCACTAAGCAAGAGAACCTATCTTTATTATACTATAACTTACTAAATATGAGTGTTGATCCTATGACAATTATAGGTAGTAGCACTAACCATCTTTCTACTATCTAATCTAATAAAAATTATTTAATTAAAGGAAAATATTAATGAAACTAAAATTACTAATATGAAATAACAAACCAAAGCGATGAACAAGAATGAAACAACTAAATGATGATTAAGATCTAGATGTAAAATCCCCGTATAACCTTTCTATGCTTGAATTTATCTTAACTAAATGACTAACCCTAGTTTCTTGGATTTGTAGAGATTTCAAAGTTATAGGTATATTCTTGCTTAAGAAATTTAATCCCATTCTTAAATTAATATATTAAAATCTCTTTATGATAAAAACCCTAAAGAATGTATTAAATCTTTCTATTAGTTCCCTTATTAGAACTAAATTTAACTTAAAAAGATTTATGTGCTCCGATCTTTAGGATTCCATATAACTTTTATTATTCATGTTATTTTCTATTCCTGTATATGAATTCGCGATCCTTATTTATGAAAATTGAAATTGGATTAAAACGCTACCATATTTCAATTCAAAATAAGATATAACTATGAATAATTCATAATAAAACTTAGGTCTTTCATCAAATCAAAGAACCAAACCATACACACAATTATAGGGATCGTCTCTTCTAGGTATATACCAATTTAGTTCACAATAAGAACAAGAAACAAACACCATCGAAAAAGAAAAGAAGATAAAGAAATCATTCTCATAGGTCTTGCAATCATGATATTATTTAGTTGAATGTTTATGGACTACCCTTCTATCTCCAAAGTTTCTCCTTTCTTATCCCAATGCACTCTAGTTTGACTACTAATGGCTACTTTCGCTTGTCTCCCCTCTCTAATTCCCTAAAAGTTTCCTTTTATTCTCACTAAACCCTAGAAATTTTAAACTTTCTTACCCAACATAAACAACATAAACCTGTATTAGGTTTATGTTTTACATAGCTACAAAAAACCATAAATTACATTAAAAAATCACCACCAATATGAGTCCACATCATGATTTTGTATGGCAATCATGTTTGTTTAGTTAGTACTCAATCTTATAAACACTAGTATAAAGGCCACTTGCAACTTTTCAATGAAATATAATGCACTAGTTAGAGTCTTTTGTATTAGCATCCCATATCATGTTACACATTTTTGTAATAAGATTAAACTCTAAATTGTTATGTAATGTATATGTGGATTCTGAATTATAATATCAAATATGACCTTTTAGGTGTATGATAAAAATGATAAGAAATAAATCACGCTACACCAGACTCCCATAAGTCACGGCTACACCGCTAGTGGCACTGGAGTTTCGATTTCGGACTCCCATAAGTCGCGGCGACACCGGACCGCTAAGCGGGAATGTGTAGTACGTTCCGTTCACGGCTGCACAGAACCGCTATGCGGAAATGTGCAGTACGTTCCGTTTTGGACCAACCCAAACCATTTGATGTGTTATGTGCTTTTGTTTTTGCTTATGTCGTGATGCATTCATGTTTTTAAGTTACCATGAAATATGAAAGATTTGAAAATTTTGAGAAGTGAGAAGTTGAGAGTTGCAAACGTGAGATTTTGGAATGTTTTATGAATATTTTGAAAGGTTGGAAGAATCGAGAAGTAAGCTTTTGAAGAGTTTCTACTGTGAAATGTTTATAAATGACTAACGTCTTGAAAATGATTTTTGCTTATCCGTGAATGTTGATGATTGTGTGATTGGGCTGAGATATAGAAGTGTGTTTATCTTTTGCAGGTTTTGGGTTAGTTAAATAGCAGCTGTTATGCTGCCCAATTTTTGATAGAATTGGTTGTATGGTTTTTGTTAAAGATGAGTTTGTGTGATGATATGAATAAGAAGATGATTAAGGATGAGATTTTGTATGTATAAGAAGTTTGTTACTCTTTGAGAAATTGATCGAGGATGATTTCCAAGAAAAGAGAAATTATTTGAATTTGCAAGAATTTGAGTAAAGATGGTTATAAGAAAGAAAAAAAATTACACCGATTCGGATTGGGTTAGTCTTAGAGTTTCCAACGCGATCGTTTTTCTCTGTTCTTTGCTCTCGGATGTCTGATCCGCTTTGTTAAATCTTCGTTCCGCTTTATGATTTGATTGATCCATTCGTTTGTATGCTTCGTTTTCGATTAAACCCTTTGTTTGCTTTGATTAGATCTGATTCGTTTTCGCTTTGTCTCTGTTTTATGTTTCGATTTTAATTGGTGATTTCATTCGCTCTGATTTGTTTCACAATTCGATCACGACCATTTGATTCGCTTCCGATATAGTTACGTTCCGCTTTTGATTACGATTCGAAATTTCGATTTGCTTTCGATTTCTTTCGATTTGATTCGTATCCGATTTGTTATCTGATTTGTATTAGTTTATTTTGCATTTGTGCTTGTCCGTTCTTTCACATTAAGAATTTGCTTCTCTTTGTTTCGTCTCTCTTCATTTTCGTTCCATTTTTTGGTTGGGGTCCAGACTCCGGATCGAGCCCAACATCCTACACCATATGAAGAACATAAGGCCTTACTATAGACATTATTGGATCTTACTAAACAGTATAAAAATATTCTTTTAGCAAAAAAGAGTCCCATTAGAACCAATGAAGTAAAGTTTTTGGGTATGCATTCTAAGGATTATTAGCCAGGTCCACATACAGCTTAGGAGATATTACATTTCCTAGATTTTGTGCTACGTGTGGAAGATTACACCTTATCCTTATCCAAGCTACTGAGAAAGAATCCTCCACTTTGGAATTCAGAACAAACCATGGCCAGTAAACACTTAATTTGTATTTGCGTGAATCCTTCAGGAATCTTTTTGAAGAAGATTTCCCACTATAAATTATACCATTCACCTTGCCAAAGGTATCATCTTAGCTGACTTCTTATCTCTTCCTTTCAAAACTAGTATTTTGTTCTTTTCCTTGGCTAACCTACCTCTCATTGCTAAAATTAAAAAAAAATCCTTTCCCCCTATTACTATTGCCCCCACTAATGTTTTTGAAGTTGTCTCTCTTGCTTGTATGAGTTTGTTTTACTATTTACACCTATTCTTCAGTGAAACTAACTCACCTTGTAACACCAGTTTGCTTAATCTTAAATCACCCTACCTTAATGGATTCTTCCTTAATAGACCACTTTTTGAGAATGCATTATGGTATCTCTAGGCACTCTTAGCCCTTTATGTTTATTTTATTACCTTACCTCCTCTACAAGCTTACCAATATCTATGTGATTGAGACAATAAAAGGTCTCTATTATGGACATTTCTTGAGTGATATCAACTACTCGAAAAATGGAAGAGACAACTTTCCATAGTTATTGAATAACATTGATTATGGGAAGTATCTTATAAGAGACAATCTACAAAGTGTTCCTTCATCCTCCATTGTCCATATCGTGCAACCTGTGTTAGTGAACTTTATTCTAAAAATTGTCTATTTTTATAAGAGAATGTTCTTAAATCTCTTAGGAATTTTCTTAAGGAGATTAATCATTTTCTTGAACATAAACCTATCATCTCCACTTCTATTGGACCTTACCTAGGCAACTTTGTTCTTGGTGAACCTAAAATGCCTTAAGTAGATATACCAAGCCTAAATAGCCCAATGTATGAAATTGATGAATCAACCCTAAGTCTAGGATGTCTCGGACATTGAAGGACCTTCACAACCTCCAGCCTTTCTCTTCTAGGATACTCAAGACCCAAATGATGACATTTACATCCCCAATAAAGAGAGGCTAAATCAATTCTAGCATAAACTTCACACATATGATGCCAGTCCCAGTAAGAGACAAAAGACCTATAGAGTCTATTCTCACACTAACAGTTCGAGTGATCCAAACTTTCCGTCCAATCCTTAGTCGTGACACAAACCAATTCGTAATAAATGATGAGCTAGATTTTGTTCCCCAATGTGGGACTTTCCATACTAGACATCATTATAGTGTATTATAGTTATGTGTCTTTTAGTGTATTGGTAAAAGAATCTTTGAGGTTCACACAACTTCATAAGATTCTTTTTTATCTTTTAGGTATCTTTTCATTGTTTGTTTATAAAAAAGTGTGTAATGATTGTATTTAGAATATCTTTTCTTTTTAAATTCATCATAATTGTACCTAGGGAATATATTCCTTCCTCAAAAGTAGTTTGTTTGTATTCTCTTGCTTCTTCTATAAAAGCAAGGCTTAGTTATCATTGTAATGAGACTTGGTTTTGAGAAGTAGATGTTTGAAATGAATGAAAATTTGAGTGTGTTTCTTTTCATGGCTGCTCTCTAAATTCTACAATCATTATAAGAAAAAAAAGAAAAGAATTAAAGCTTAACATATAAGCATTAAAGTTTTACGTTTTGTAAAATTTGGAAGTACTTTGATCTTCAAAAATATGCGGTCAAAGTAAGAAGTAAAGCTTGATCGCTAAATCACAAGATATGATGATTAGAGTAGATGTCCAAAGACACTTTCAACCTATGTAATAACGATGTTTTCACATGCACCTATAAAGGGATGCATATAACGATACAATAGTGGGATAATATAGGAGTTAAAAGGACTAAAGTGGAGATATACTGGGATATAAAAAATTGCATGAAGACAGAGAGCCATCCAACATATAAACCTTTATAAACCAAGGGGGAGCAATTACAAAGAAGGAAGTAATAAAAAGACAATCTGTTATAATTCCTTTTTATAGCCTGCAATTAACTTCTTTGACAATAAACTTGTTAGACTTATTAGTATAAGTGGGCTCAGGCTTAGCAAAGGTGTCCCTAATGTGAGGCTCAGAGAAGGAAATACCTATTCTGTGTAGGCTTTGTATAAACCTCGAACCTTTTCAATGTGGTGTTGATAAGATTATTATACTTCTAATTCTTGAATAACATGGTTTTACAGTAGTACAAATAAATCCCAAATTTTTAATTGTCTTTATCATATTGCTCCTTTTAGTCCTCTAAGCCACCTTTTAGATCAACAATTTAATCAACCCAGTGGATTGGTATGGATAGCGTATACTTTTAATGTTTAACCAAGTGGTTTCAGGTTCGATCCTTGCCTTTGAGAATGCAGTAAACTCTTGAGTCAACTGTTGCCCTTAGATATGGGATGTATCACTCAGCAAAGGAGAAATTAGTCACTGACTTCGACCTAATGAACACCTCCTGAAAGACCAAAAAATAAAAAAGATCAACAATTTAATCCTTGAGATCAGTTAGGGTGTTAAAAGACAGGTCGTTTCCCCGACTGTTTTATAGTTAAATTTGGAGAAGAATTCAATTTGTCGTCTAACTCTCTATATGATGCAATTCATACACATCTCATTAGAAAAGAAGGTTAAATAATGAGAGTTTATAAAATAAAGGGATCTTAATTTCATTCCCCAAAGCCGAAGAATACGCTTAATTTGATTTTTCACACAACATGACTGTAACTTTTGACTCATTTTACCCACTGTGACTGAACTGCAGCCTAAAAATTCATGACTTACATGACAAGCTTTGAGATCAAGTGAAGTAAAGGGGATCGGCCACAGCGAAAAGAAATTTAAAAAAAAGGAATCTTCTTACGGGCGCCGTTGGATTTCATGGAGATATGCGGAAACTAGAGTTGCACGTGTCGGTCATCGCTCCTCCTCATTCATTAAAAGCTGTATCACGGAAAACGACAGAAAGAGGTTCAGTACCTAAAAGTTTAAAAAAGACTGAGACGTGACAAAAATGATGACTTCCTCAGGTCCTTAACTCGGGTCCGGTTAACTTACTCTTGAGACGTGGCACTTGAAAGTGACCTCCAAATTATGCAGTTAACAGTTGGTTGACGATGCTACCCGTCGTTTGGGTGACCCCACTCTGCAGTGCCTCCAATCCAATGCGTACCTGTGCTTCGCCTTGTCTTAATTGACTATCTTACCCCTATTCCACACTCCGAAGTCTGAACTCATCAGCTCGGCCCCATCTGCTGGTGGTACAGGTAAATGTACCAAATCTTTATAATTTTAAAAAAGTAAAACACTTACTTTATTGTTTTAAATTAATTCCATAATGTTCAAAGTTAAAAAAAAAAAAGAATCTTTTCTCGAGTATTTGTCAATTTTTTAAAGTGATACGAAGTGCACAATAATCAATTACGTAATATTCTTTGTTAAAAAGAAGGATAAATTACATTTTAAATCATAAATTTTTATAACATTAACTAAAATATATAAGCCACTTATAATTACACAAAATTTAAGATCATCAAAGTAAGTTAAAGGATCCATTTTGTTGATCCAAATATGAGTAACAAAGTGAAAGAGTACTGATCTTTGACTAGAAAGGAAATTTAAAAATAACTCATAATCATTTGAAGATTTGTCCTAGAAATTAACATCAAACGCAAGGTTTAACCAATATATAGCGCATTAGTGGCACTAAATAGGAAAAAAAATGAAAAAAACAAATAGAAGAAAGAAGATTTATAAGCATACAATTGAATAGACAGATGATACAAGAAATTAAAAATACTAGGAAACCTACTCTCATAATGAATTTTGTTTGCTTATAATAATTATGTGAAACATATCAGTCTAAAATCATAACTAGATTTGCCTATCACCAACATTAATAGTACAAACCATGTCAATTGTCTACAAGGGAATTTCAAGCAAATTAATCAAGGATAAAATTGTACATATTAATCTGCCATTGTAACGATAGATATATTAAAGTCCTCTCTATGTTGGTTTAATATATATAGGCCAAGTTCTAAAGTTTATATCTTACAAAATTCACTGTTATTATAGTAACGAAAATGAATATGGGATTTTATTCCCAAGTTAGGTCAAGTCATGCTTTCTTAACTTGATTAGGCTATTGCCAAATTAAAGAAGTTTGTTCCGAAGGTTTGTAACAATAATTTTTTGTAATATAAGAAAAGCATGGGCAAAATTATCTTAATTTGTCAAACCTTGATCATTGTCACTGATATTGAGAGTAATTCATCTAATACCATATGATCAGAGCTTAATCCCCCGATGGATGTGCTCATTCTCAATATTAACACAATTTACATTTCTTTATTACTCAATAAATATACGAAATTTTTATAAACAAAAATAGTAGCAATTCTTTTGGATTAACAGAATAAGACATAAAAAATTTAAGTTAAACATGAAAAATTAAGAAGAAACAAGGAAATATGTATGCATGATATTACCTAATTCAATAAGTTGCCATATGTTTCACACTATTAGAAATAATCAAGATAAAATACAATTACTCAGATCATGTCAAACAGGATCTATTTCATATGCATATAAAATAAAGAATCACGTATTTGGATTCTTGTTAAAGTTTCACCGATTAAAAAACTTTTGTTGCCAATTTTACTACAAAGATCTTCTTTTTGTTTGTAACCTTGGTGGAAGAATAAGAAGAAACAAATACATGCAGATGTATTTCTTCTTAACGTTTTGTTCATTATTGGTTTCATACACCAATAAACTTAACTACCTTTGGTAGTTATTTCAAAAACATTGATCATAATACCCTTCGTGGGTGTATATGAGTCATTACCTCCCACTCACATATGATGGGTTTAATCTCATTAAAAGAACAAACTCTGCAGTGCTCATACTTGTTCAATAATCGGTGTGACCAGCATATGACGAGAGCATATTGTCATATATCTATTAGGAGTATATAACATCTCAATTAACAAATTTATCCTGGGAATTATGAGTCCTTGCGTAAACACTGTATGTTATACCTTAGGTCATATCTCGCATTTGCACTTTTCTTTGATCTCATTAGTTTCTTATGTCATGATTATATTCAAGTTCTTTTACTAAAGGATGATGGTCATCTTTGAATACTTTTCACTCTAGTCAATACTCTAAACTGAATGCCCCTCTAAACTGAATGCCCCTCTAAACTGAATGACCTTCCTTTATTCTCAATTCTCTTTTGAATTAAATTTAATTTGCTTTCCTAAAATTATTCCATAGGATTGTATCTTGAATGATCTTTTAGCAATAACCTAAAGTAGAAAACCTTAAATTCAATTCTCCACAATGAAACAAAAGTTAAAAAAGTTATATAACGAGGTTCTTCTCAACCTTAAGGGTCTCACACAATGTACGATGAGATCTGGAGACTTACAATAATTCCTTTTTTTATGGTCAGTTGTGCACACATGGTAAGAGTCATGTGTTTCGGTATTTACTCACTTCATTTAACTTGAATATCTTTTATTCAAGAAATACCGTATAGATGATAGTTCAAGCATACTCAATGTTTAACTTAAGTTCACTTATCTACGCAAAAACTTATTCAGAACTCACATCTAGAAACTTAAGAAAGATATAGTGATTAACAAATTACGTTGAACCAATTTCCTTGCAGCATTTATGGTTTACGTTTCTCGCTCTCAATTATTACCTAGATAATAAACTTTAAACATGCCTCATCTCTAGTGAGCATAAACACCAGAGGTAATTTCCCATATGAGAGGGTCAAACTATAATCTGTTTCATATAATTGTGATTCATCCCAAAATAAATTTATACAAAAACACATATATTCATGAATCAAATGATACTCAATGTATAATCTTCATCATACATTATATCCAAAATATGACATTATAATAAGTGAACATATATAGAGAAATGTTTATTAGTACATTTCAACATCTACGTAAACCTAGTGACTTTACATACCCAATGTATACATCTCTAGAAGTTGGTTTTGTCATTAGGTCTCCTATCATATCTCGTGTAGATATATATCTCATGTTCACTTCTCCTCGTGCAACTATATCTTTCACATAATTATACTTGGTATTTATGTGCTTTGTTTTACAATGAAATTTGGGGTCTTTAGTATAAGTGATTGCAACTTGACTATCACAATTGATGGTCACTTGATTAATTTCACTTTTAATGACTCCATAATGCACTAAAAATCGATGAAGTCATACCTCTTGTATTGCAGTTGAGAATGTTATAAATTCAGCTTCCATTGTGGATAATGCAACGCAAGACTGTTTCTTACTTTTCCATGATATTGCTCCATGGTTTAGTAAGAATACATATCCTGAGGTAGATTTTCTTTCATTTAAATCTCTTCCTCAGTCTGCATTTGTATACCCTTGTATATATAGATCATTGCCTTGATAGCATAATTTATAGTCAACAGTTCCCTTTAGATACCTCAATATTCTCTTTACTGCTTTCCAATGTACTTCGCCTAGATTTGATTGATATCTGCTCACCATCCCAACAACGTAACAAATATCTATTCTTGTACACATTATTAGATACATAAGACTTCCAACTGCACTAGAGTAGGGAACATTCTTTATTTTTCCTGTTCTTGTGGCATTGATGGGCAATTTCTCTTACTAAGGCCTTCGTTTTTAGCAATAGAATTATCAATTGGTTTAGAATCTTGCATACAGAATCGTTCAAGAATTCTTTGAATGTACATTGCTCGAGAAAGTGATAACAATCTCTTGAAATCTTGATTTCAAGAATATATGCCGCTTTACCCATGTCTTTCATTTCAAATTCAAATGATAACCAATCTTTAATTTATGTAAGAAACACTCAGTTATAAGCAATCAATATATCATCCACATATAAAGATAAAATCGCGAGTTTATCTTTGGATCTCTTAACGTACACACAATGGTCTTCATCGATCATTTAAAAATCACATGAAATGATTACGTTATGAAAACGAATGTTCCATTATCTTAAAGACTACTATAGGTTATAAATTGTTTTTAATAACCGACATACCTTATTTTCTTGACCTGCCTTGATGAAAGGTTGTTCTATATAGATTTTTTTTTATCTAATTATCCATTAAGAAAAGCAGTTTTTACATTCATTTTATGTGATTCAAGATCCATACTGGCTAATATAGCCAGAATAAGATACATTGAAGCAAACTTCATAACAGGTGAAAAAATTTCCTCGTAATCAATTCGCTCCTGTTGTGTATATCCTTTTGCTACAAGGTATTACTTATATCTTTCGATATTGCCATCAACTTTTTGCTTTATTTTGAGAACCCCACTTGTTTCCAATTTCTTTACACCCTTCAGGGTAGTCAACCAAGTCTCATACTTGATTTGAGCTTAAAGAAGTCATTTCTTCTTTCATTGCTTCTATCCATTCTTCTTTATCAAGGCCAGTAAGAGCCTCATTTACATTCCTTGAATCTTTTTTCCTCTTACAGAATAATCATATTAATTTTTCCTTCAATCTTAAAATGACGCCAGCGAGCTATTCTTCAATTACTTCGTCTTAAACGAGGTTCATCATAAACAAATTCATGATTGATCTGATTGCTCTCACTCAGATCAGTCATTATAGAGAACCTTTATATGGAATTGCTCCCACTTGGTTGAAGTTCCTCATCTTGAGTCTTCATAACATAATCATTTTAATCAAGTGACTCATATAACAATAGGTCTTTACCTATTTCACTTTACTTGGAAAAATCATTCTCTAAGAATGTTACATCTCGTGATTCAAATTCAGTTACACCTCCATTACCTTGTTCACCAATGAACACGTATTCTTTTGAGTGTTCTAAATATCTAATAAAAATATTTTTTACCTCTTGAACCTAATTTCCCATGTTTGTGAGAGGGGCCATGAATATACGTTGCATACCCCCAAGGTCTAAGACTTGACAAATCAGGCCTCCTACCAGTCCATAACTCATATGGTGTGCTAGTAACTGATTTCATGGGCACACGATTAAGTACATAGGTGGTTTCTAACAACGCATCACCTCAAAAAGTGATTGGTAAATTTTCTTAGGCCATTATAGACCTAATAATTTCTAATAGCATCCTATCATCTTTTAGCAACGTCATTTTATTGTGGGGTTCTTAGAATTGTTAATTGCCTTTCTATTCCTTTCTCATCACATAAAGCCTTGAACTTATCTGACAAGTATTGTTATCCACAATCAGTTTGTCATGCTTTTATTTTCTTATCTAATTAATTCTCGACCAAGTTTATGTATTTTATGAAATAATCAAATGTTTCCGATTTATGAGAAATCAAATAAACATGATCATATCGAGTATAGTCATTTATGAAGGTGATGAAATAAACTTGTCTAGCCCTTACATTCATTAGACCACAGATGTCAGAATGAATTAATTGCAATGGATATAAAGCTCGTGTTCCCTTTCCAAATGACTTTTTTGCCATTTTACTAGCTAAAGCTAAACAATGCTCACATGTAGGTAGATCTACTTGACTTAGATTACCTAAAAGTCCTTCTCTATCTAATCCATTAATTCGATTTTGACCAACATGATAGAGTCGAGCATGCCACAAAGTTGCAACATTATTAGAATTACTATATGTAAATAATGAATAACTAACATTATTATTTTCCTTTAACATATCTAGTACAATAAAACCATCCAATAAAAAATCATGACTATAATTAATAGATCCAAGATACAAATCCATTCCACTGCTATGGAAATTTATATTAAAACCAAGTATAACCAACATCATCACAAAAAGAGATTCATACAAATCTGTGGAGCAAATAATACTTCATATAGGATGAGGAGTCATCCTCCACGCATGTCTAATTTACATGTGCCAATTCCTTGTACAGTAACTTTAGAATTGTCACCAACATAAAGCCATCGACTATCATGTGGGAGTTTATAAAACTCAACGAAGGCATCTCTATCCTTCACTACATGGCTGGTTGCTCCTGAGTCTGCAATTAAAAAAGAATATGATTCAGTACAAAAAACAAAACAAGAAACATTCTCAGAACAAATGTTTGTACTATAAATTTGTACCTTTTTGGGATCAGTACAATCTCGAGCAAAGTGGCCCTTATTACCACAATTATAACATTTCACATGTTTCATGTTCTTTTCTTAAAGGGATGCTTTCCTTTTCCTAGTTGGTTCCATCTTTTTTTCTTGGATTCCTGAGGAGAGTGATTGAATTTCTTATTCTTCTTCCACTTATATTCACCATGATGCTTGCATTTCTTGTTCATAACTCCATGTGATCTAGAACTAACTGCATATGCCTTAGAAGACATCTTTGAGGCTTCAAGACGTTCTTTCTCCAAAATGAGATCCTTGTAGCATCCTTCATTATCTTGATGTTTTCATTATGAGTTAGGTGCATCTTCACCTCACGTAACTCATTGACCATATTGGACATTTCCCTCAGATGTTTTTACATTGTATCATTTGGGCGTTTTTTGTAAATATCAAACTTAATTGTAAGTGACCTCACTTTAGTCACTGAAACACTTCCAAAATGAGCAGCCAATGTTAACCACATCTCCTTTACAGTTTTGAATTTATGGAACTCGCACATGATATCATTATCTGTGCTACTCAACAACGTGATGTGAGTTAAAGAGTTCTTCTTTTTTCACAATTCATATGCATCATGGTCCCTCCTATACTGGGCTATAGTGCCCTCCTTAGGAACTTCCATAGTTAGGTTTAATGATTCAAGAGCCTCTTACTCCTCTAGTACATATTGGATTTTCATATTCCAGATTTCATAATTGTCACCATTGAGTTTCTCACCCCTATTGAGTTCAGCAACAATATTCTTTGATGCAGTGACCATTTTATTTTTTAATTGAAACACTAAGTTTCTACAATAAGAAAGAAATATATATGTACATTAATGTTGTAGCATCCCACTCCCGCAAGACCCAAACCCGATATCGCGGGTGATATCCGAGTCTGTGCCTCACGAGGGTGGTATGCTAGAGCAATCAAATTCAATCAAAAACTCAGTAGCCATTTTTCTTTTTGAAAATAATCGAGTGTGCATAAATCAGTAAACAATTTGGGCCCACGATACGAAAATATTTTCAATCAAAACATTATTTCAGTAATCAAATTATAATACAGAATTAATCAATTGGGGCCCTCAGCAATAACAGTACTAATCTTGCGGAAATAAAATTTTATACATAATTTAGAATGACATCAATGCAGATGTGAACTGATCCCGACGTCAGACTCTGACTCTCTTGCAGTAATCATACTCCCGTTTGTCAAACGGGGTACTCGCCAATTCCTGGAAAAATAATTGCAATGTTTGGTGAGTTTGTGAACTCAATGAGAAACCATCATCGATGGTTCACTCAATTCATACATATACACTCAATTTACCAAATATCACATACAATCACATTTCTCAAATGCAAGGCGTTTCGCCTTTCACACAATTCACATTCAATCACACCATATATGCAATGCACATGTGACACTTTCCAATTTATTACGGTGTTGTGACCGAGCGCCTATCAGTGATCAGTATTCAGTAGACGTGTCTAGGGAGTAGGAGAGCCCTCAGGGTATGCACTAACTCCCCTCGAGCTCGAGGCTCGGTTCAATAACAGTGTTTCGGTGGGCTTAAAGCCCTGATAAAGTGAGCCTATGGCTCTTACGTTGGGCTCGAGGCCCTGTTGCATTGAGCTTAAAGCTCTGATATACGTTGGCTGCTCCGGTCACAACTATCTTTATCTGATCATGCCATTATGCATGAATGCACATGTTCCAATTTCCATTTTTCAGTCAGTTTATATTTCAGTGACCAATTTCCGTTTCTTCGGACCTTCGGTCCGGTAATTCAGTCATATACATTTACGATTTATTTCATTGATGCATTCATAGTCATTTACACACAATAGCACTTCAATATCAAATTTCCAATATTTCGGACACCCATGGTCTGAAATCAATCAAAATCAAACACACATATCCATCCATTTTCTCCGCATGGCATCAATGCACAATATTAAACACATAAAGGTTGAGAAACTAACTAGGTTACTCACTGAACTTCCGAGCTACCTGCCTGGAAGTCTCAGCACGATCCGTGGATTATCGATCCATCAGAGCCTCTATAACAATCAAATAATTTCATTTATTACAAAATGCACAGTCAAAATAATTGATGATGCACATGTCTTAAATAAAAGATGTACTATACCTATTCATGATTTTCCAGGTGCTATTTCCCAATTTCCACTTTCTGTTGTCACAGTCTAACCTTTTACTCAATTGCTCAACAACGCCTAATTTCAATAACACAACTTAGAACTCACCAATTTCATTTATACATTTCGTTCTATGAGCCAATTCATATACACTAGACTAATTTCACCTATTAAAGATTCCAATTGCATTGAATTCACATTCGAAATTCTCACAATTATAACCCAATTATCATGAATAATCCTTAGGTTGCAATTCAATCATATCCCTAACTGATTTTCACTAATTGCAATCCTACTAATTTCAATTCGAACTCTCAATCTTTATCACAATTGTAGACCTTTTTCTCTAGATCATAATGAATCAAACATCACCTCAATTGGAGGTCTACACAATTAGTTATGCCTCAAAAACCCAATTAAATCACATCAAAAATTTGGTCCTCGCCGCGACGTGCAAACACTCGTCGCGATGTTAAGAAGGTCGCTCGCCGCGACGCATGAAAAGACTCGCCGCAGCGCGGATTTTCCACGCTCGTCGCGAAGTTCAACCAGGCTCGTCGCGACGCATCAATTCACCGCTCGTCGCGACGTCCACGTTTGTCGCGGCGCACGCTCGTCGCGACGTCTAAATTAATTTCTCGTCACGACGTGCGAGCCCTGGTTCGTCTTCTCCGATTCCCCTTTTCTGTTTCTCTCTCTAAAACCAGACATAACTTAACTAAAACTACCCCAATCTTTCATATTCATACCCATCAATGCATTAAACTCAATAA
>JANIHY010000008.1:27309920-27326055 GCA_027479065.1 Erythroxylum brevipes | reverse complement strand
TTTTTTACAAATCAACTATTGTTAATGATAATAGTAATCATTTTTTCTTTTTCACCAACCATCATAATTATACTAATAATATTCATTTTTATTTCTTATTATATTCATTTTCATTTCAAACAGTATAATTGAATTAATTAATGTAATTAAATCTAATTCGTTAATAAATTCAATTTAAAAATTTCTAAATACTTTGTTAACTCTTACGTCAAAACACTACCCTTCTTCTTTAAAGAAATCATAAAATCCCGTAAACCGTAGTTGCCACCCACTATTCACTTGCCGCTGCTCTCCTTGCTTCGAGTCTCTGGTGCCGTTGGTCACTAGTAGCTTCTGTTTCTATCGAAGTCCCATGCCACCTCTTCTTCCGCAAAACCACCGAGTCTCAGAACTTTCTCAACCCACGAGATGAGTTGCCTCCCAACCCAACGGCAAGTACAGCCTGCTGCCGACATGCTTAGTGCCATTATCACTAGCTTGCACCTTCATCATATGTCTGCCGCTAACATGTCTGCTTCCTCAATAATAGGCCTCTGCCAACGCTGTCAGTCGCCACTGCCTCACACAACTTCATCCTCAACAATCATGGAAACTAGTCATTGACGGAAGGCACGGAACCGGATAACAATAATACCGAATCCACTCAAACATGCGCCAGTCTTCTCCCACCGCTAGTCTCACCACCATCACGTCACTAGCAAAAAAACTTGGAACAATCTCTAAACCAATTCTCTATATATCTGTTGCCTGTCATCTTCAAGCCAAACATCCAATCACACAACCAACAACCTGGCCAGCCATTAGAAAAGCAAGAATCCCATCACTACCAGCTATCGTAAAGATGGTTTTGTTAGGTGATAGGTGTTACGATTGATGGCTTATTGCATGCGCTAGGTTTTGTGTAAGAACTTTTCAGAAAATAAAATCGGATTTAAAATCATATCACATCTAATATGATTAAACATGTGCTTTTTGAAAACTATTTTATATAAAAACATTAAATTGGATCCAAATCTCATTGTAGGATTAGGGCTTCACAGAAATTCCAAAAGTGAAATGTAGGATTTCAACTTTCAATTTGAACTTTTAGATAGAAAATAATCATATCCAAAGTTTAATTTTTCAAGGTTTGTGATTAAAGGATATTAATATGAAAATTTTCATTTTTCATATTTTAATATTTAGATTTAATTTGTTATTTTTTACAATTTAATCTTAAAATTATAATCAATAACAGTTAGACATTCTTAATCAAGTTATAGAATTAAAGTCTCTCTAATACATCTATTGAGAAATCATAGTGACATTTGATCCTACATATACTGAAATAAATACAAAACTTTTTAGTTTAATCTTTTGAAAGTCATAATCATTGAAATCCTATAATATAATTAACATATAAAATATGATCAAGCTTTAATCATAATTCATACCTTACTATAAAGGTAGATCATTTTCTTATCATTTTTTAAAAATTATTTTTAAATCTGACTCATTTTAATTACCGTAATGTGTTGAGAGTTTGTTACATTGATTTTATATATGTTGTTAATATGTAATCAGTTGTAGCTTTATAATTAGCTGATAAGTCTTTACACTCAGTTAGATAGCTTAGTTGTATGATACTGTATATAAGTAGCTATAGTGTAAAGGTAAACTCTGACTTGAATGAAAATATATTTCATTTCCCGATCCATTTCTCTTCTCAACATAATGCACATGCATTCAACGTTTGAATGATAGATGAGCCTATGCTTATTTCTTTTCTTGGTCCTCCAACCAGCTTTAAGCAACCTTAGAATTTCTTGTCGAGATCCCAAGTTCTTCAGCTAGATAATAGGTATGAGCATAATATAAATATCATAATTTAGAAATAATATATAAACGTAATATAAATTTTTTATTATAATTTTATTATAATTTCATTTATAATTTTTATTTACCTTATTGATTTTATCACATGCATGTAAATATGTATAAGATAAAGAATATTTTTAAAAAATTATGTTACTAAATACAATCAAACTGATTGGTTACAAATATGTATAAAATAAAGAATATATTTTTTAAATTATGTTACTAAATACAATCAAAATGATTGGTTGCAAGGTATAAATCAATAATATACTCATTTAATTAATAATTATAAGTATGATATATGCAATTTATAGGATCTAAATATTTTAATAAATGAATATATGAATTTTGCAAGTTATAATTAAATACATATTTCAAATATTAGATGCCTCTCATTCCCACTTTGTGGCCATTTCTTGCACTATAATGATTAATATACATATATTATATTGATTAATATTAGTATCTGTTGTAGAGGCGCAAGGCAACGCGCTCCCTTTTCTTGGACTGGAAAAGTAGCAAATGAATTATCGTCTTTACATTTTCTTTGAGCTTGACATAATATGAAGGAACAGCAACATCAACTTGTGGTTAAGAACAATAAAACAAAGTGTTCGATGCATTAGGTAAAACTAAACCTTATAAGATATTGTTAGTTGATAGGAACGATGTGAAAAGGACATCAGTTTGCTTTTTAAAAAATATTGCTTTAGAGACATTAACAGATTTTTTGTTTTAATTACGAAATCTCATTTACACATTTATGTGAAGTCCACATAAATATATAAATGAAATTTAATAAAACAGAAGAGAAGATTTCATGTGTTTAAAGACGTATGAATATGTTACTTTGAATGGTAAAAGATAGTAGTCTTGATTATTTTATTGGTTTGAAGGCAATGTGAAGTTTGGTCTAATTTGTGATTACCCTTGAGTCAACCAGAGCTTAAAAGGATTTATGTCAAATTTAAGGATCAAATAGGATTATCTTCCTCTTGTCTTCTCACAAGATAGAGCATATGCATTGTTATGGAGTAAACTCAGTCAACAACTGGATTAATTCAAACATTAAAAACTTATTTTTCTGTAATTGTTCAAGTAAATCTAAATCATCCTATCTATTCATTTTTATTTGTTTTTCTAAAATGGATATTATGACAGAGGACGAAAACTATGAATTAAATTAAATAGTTTCATTTATTCATTGTAATTTCATAGAAATGACCTCTTTCCTTAAAAACTTTTTTAAAATGTTAGTTTCACTTATCAAGTGTAAATTTGGATAGAAAGAAGTAGTAGACTATACAGAGAAGGAGAGACAGATGCTTGAACGCTAGGTGGTATGGTTGGGTATGGTATCTTGTACGCTGAATTGTAACTATGCAAATTAGTATTATCCGTTTTGGCTAGAGTTCGATCCCTTGATCTCACGGTTTTATTACGTTGAGACGCACGCCTCTTACCATTGAGCTACGATGGTAAGAGACGTGTGTCTCAACGCAACAAAACCGTTAGATCAGGGGATCGAACCCTAGCTAAAGCAGATAATACTAATTTACGTGGTTACGATTCAGCGTACAAGATACCGTACCCAATTATACCACTAGGAGATGCTACTATTAGCTAAAGAATGAAAAGCTTATGGGTCATGTTTGTATTTGATAGCATTTGATTTATACTTATGGCTTAATGCCTTGCTAATTGTCTGTCTAATGTACTTTGCTAATAAATTTTCCATACATTTAAGTTTGTCCTTTGCTGCATTTTCAGTCTCACGCTCACCAGTAACTGCGCAATGATGCTTGCTTGCTTTCCACGAAAGACATTAACTAGGCCAAGGGGCGAACGAGTAACTTCATGTAAAACTCAGGCCTCGTGACTTCAGCCACTAACCCTGGTTAAGAGCCGTTACCGTTTGTCAGTTTCAATAAAAACTCACTTGAGAGGCAAGCTTTGTCGTTTTACGGGCTCATCTTTGCAAATTACAAAGAGGAAAAGGGTAAGATAGTAACTGAGCAGCTGACTTCACCGTCATTATTTGCCCTTTTGAGACCTTTTTTTTCCTCTCGGAGAAACTAGTTAACATAGTTTCAACTGTTGATAACATGATATAATACGTCTTTATCAATTGGACTAAACAGCTTCAATTCACCGATTGAAAAAAAATGAAGAACACTAAAAGCTACTTGCTTTCGTTAAACCCTCTTCAAGAGATTTTCGTTTTCTGTTAAAAGAAAGAAAAAAAGAGTATTATTATATACAAAGTGATGAAAAAACAATGGAGAAGGTAGACTTGGAAGAGAATATGTGGGTCAGGGCAGTACTTGCAAACGTAGACTTGGTGTGGAGACTGGAGAGAGAGGCAATGGAGTATTTCAGAAGCTCACTGCTTTCCTGATTTTGAGAGTGGGGAGAAATAATGTGCGAGTGACACAAGTGGTGGTGACCAAGTTTCAAGTTTCAAGTTTCAACACAAGCACATAAAGACCTCGAACAGACAAGTCCAAGACCCCCATCAAAATTCTCTCTTTTCTTTAGCTGCATTTGGGTTTTGTTTCTCTTACAAGCAGTAAGGAGCAGACCGTACCCCAGGTAAAACGCCCTTTTCTTTCTCTTCTCGTCACTTCTCTGATCGCAGTCTCCGCTTGTTTCTCCCTCGATATTCTTTTTCCTCTCATTCGGTTATTACTTGTTTTGCGGTATATTTCTCTCGTGGTTTTGTGGTTTTTTGATTTGATCATCAGTTACCATTGCTGAGCTTTTTATTTTCCCCCAAAGATTTTCTTATCTGGATCTCTCCTTTTTAACCTCTTCATGGGTCTTTGTTTTTCAGTGTTCAAGTTGGAAAATTTTTACACGACCCCATTTGGCTTTACTCAGTTTCACTCATCTCTCCTTTTTCTTTGTTGTTTCTTGTTGCCAAAGATTGGAGACATTTGGATATCTTATCTGCTATCTGCAACTGATTTTTACTCCTTTCTACATCTTCTTTTTTGTTTCTCAATATGACTTATGATGTGGCTGCTTTCGACTCAGCGGGGTATTAATCACTAGACAGCACCTTTATTTTGGCCTTCATTCAATTGCATGGTCCATCAAATCTTTTCTCTTGCTTAATCTGAACCTTGTGATGGCGCTTCTTAACCCCGATGCAGCTTGATGATTGTTTCCTCGTCTGTTCATGTCCTAATATAACCCTGTTATGAGTAAAGTGATGCCTTAACATGGTTCTTGATGTTTTATGGAAAATATGTTGATACTTGATGCAGGCATAGGAAGGGCATTGCGTGTAATGTTGAGAAAGAGGAGCGGATCAATTAAGAAGGATCCAAAAATGGGTCAATTTATCTTGTCTGAGTCTGAATCTGATTCCTATTTTCAATCTATTTGGAATGGGCAGAGCCACAAAGCTAGTTCCCTTTTACCTGGCTTGTTTGTTGGCTGTAGTCCCAAGGCTTTATCAGATTGTGATTCTGTTAGCAGCCCGACTTCTCCTCTAGATTTTAGGGCGTTTTCAAGTCTAGGAAAGACCTCTAGATCCCCAAGGGCACCCTGTGTTGGGCAGCAGAAGTGCTGGGACTGTAGTAAAGTCGGGTTAAGCATTGTAGATTCTCTTGAAAATGATCCTAGAGGATCCAGCAAAGTTCTCCGATCTTCGGATAGCAAAAGCATTCTTTTCGGACCACAAGTGAGAGTTAAAAACCCAACTGTTCAACCTCCTAGTAATTCTTTTGAGGCACCCAAGTCTTTGCCCAAGAACTTTGCAAATTTCCATCGGCAGCACACCATGTCTCCTATTCAAAAGGGCAATTCTCATGTCATTTTTGAAATTGGAGAAACCCCACCAGAACCAGATTCCTGTGGGAAAATCCTGTCTTGTTCATTGGACTCCTGCCGGTCATTTTCAAGGTTAAGGTTGTCCCATTTGGCTGACCGGAATTGCCAAGGGAGTTCTAATATTGTTTCTCCAAATAGTGTATCCACCCTGATCAATTCTCCTGGTCAATCTTTTCGAGGAAGTACAAACTCAAACTGCATTTCAAGCACAAACATGATTTCAGCCCCTGAGTCAAATGGCTCTGTTGATGGATTGACTGGATCCTTTCCTGCAAGTGAGATTGAGCTTTCTGAAGAGTACACATGTGTGATTTTGCATGGTCCTAACCCTAAAAAGACTCATATTTTTGGTGACTGCATCGTGGAATGCCAGTGTGATGAGTTGAGCAATTTTGGCAAGAAGGAAGAAAAGGAAATTGGGGCGTCCCAAGCTGATACTGGTTTTATGAATCTGAGTCCGAATGGTTTAAATCATTTCTTGAGCTTCTGTTATT
Source organism: Erythroxylum brevipes (assembly GCA_027479065.1). NCBI lineage: Eukaryota > Viridiplantae > Streptophyta > Magnoliopsida > Malpighiales > Erythroxylaceae > Erythroxylum > Erythroxylum brevipes. Next base: position 27,319,867 of record JANIHY010000008.1, on the reverse strand, counting down.
ATTGCAACAAGAAATTGGAAGATGGAAAAGATATATACATATATGGGTATGTCCAAAGAACAACATATTGATATTGCTATATAGAGGATGTTTGTATTCATATTGTCTTTGTTTTGATTCATGCAGAGGTGAGAAAGCATTTTGCAGCTTAAATTGTCGTATGCAAGAGATTATGGTTGATGAAGAATTGGAGAACACCAACGACAAGGCTTCTGATGCATATCGTAACTTAGAATACGGGGAGGAACTATCTGAAGCTGGCATCTTTGATGCCCGTGAATAAAGTTGGATTACTACTTAGAAATAGCCGCCATGCTCATGATTCCTTAAAAGAACTTGCAAAGGTAGATGCATGATCATCTGTCCCTAAAGAGCTGTCTATATGCACAAGTAAGCAGCCATGGATGATCGTTTTGTACATTGTTCCCTTTGCTGTCTATGGTCATGGGTAATGGAACTGATTTGGATCGTTTTTGGTTCAATAATTTAGACTTCTATTGGCATTCATGTAGAAGTGGTTGGCTGATTTTTGTGGCTGCCCATTATAAATTCTTTTTCCCCTTTTTCAATGTCATCGCAGCAAAGACTTAGTTGTATAAGCTTGCAAGCAGAACAAAATTATATAATTGCTGTTCTAAAATTTCCTTTATTAGTGTCATGCATATGCTGTCTTCGTAAGCTTATATGGTGACCATTGTTCACTTTTGGCCATTACTCCCCACACTTTGTGGTTTCTATCATCTACTTGATAAAAACCACACGATGATGAACATTTTAAAAATAAATCTTACACTTTCACCCTTCCCTCCCGCATGTTGTTAAGCATTTTCTCTCGGAGATACCCTGGACTAAAGTTGATGAGGAAGTCAAGAGCTTCTTTAGAGGTCTCACATATGAAGTTATTTAATTAAAGTGCAAAATCTATTTAACTTGGTACACTCGCAAAGAAAAGAAGTTGAAGTTGGATGCTTCTTGTGAATTCTTTCTTACCGTGCTGTGGAGTGTCTATACTCAATTTTGAAATTTATTAGTTATAAGTTACAAATTGTCAATGTAATTAATAGTTTTTGGTAGTTCCTAACTTTTCTTTTTTCTTTTTGGTAAAAGAGAAGTGAACAAAGCTCACAAAAGCAAAAAAACTACTTAACATAAGAGACTCCTATTAAATCATAATCAATCCATCTACCAACACTAGGAGGGTACTTGCCCCAAAGTATGAAAACCGGGAGGAAAATCAAAAGCAAGGTGGGAAAGGTGCAACTGTAAACGTGAGTGAGTTTCACATTATTGAAGCCTTTCAGTAAGTCTAAAATTCTGTCCACAAGAGATAAACAACCTGTATTTGCTTGGACACTACCGACCAATATTTTGATAACAATCTCATTATCACTTTCTACGAGAACATCCAAATAAGCAAAGGTTATAAATGAGTTGAATACCATAATAAAGAACCCACAATTCAACACGAAGAATAGAACAACGACCCGTCTTGAAAACAAACTTATATTTCTAGTGACCATTATAATCACAAATCAAACCTCTACCTGTAGCAATCCCCGTTGAGGCAGCTAAAGAAGCATCAGTATTGAGCTTCATAAAAAAGGAATGAGGACATTTCCAAAAAATTAACCTTGAAATCGGAAGACTATTATTCTTCGAAGGCAACTTGTTGAAGGTATCCTGAATCAATTTAGCTTCAGAAATAGTACTCTACAATATATTAAAGATGGAAGGAACACCAAAATTAAATACTCTGTCATTCCTTCGTTTCCAAAGGTTTCAGCAACCTAAGCCGAAAATAATAGGCCAAGTAAGATGATCATGAGAGAGTTGGGAGCTTTTCAGATTCGATAACAACAAATCTTCCAAATTAACATTCCAGAAAGAGCTCAAACTATTAAAATCAATAAAAAGATTCCAAAACTGAACAGCAACATGACAATCACGGAAAATGTGTAGAAGGGTTTCAGGTTTGTCGTTGCAAATATCACATATCCTAGAGTCACTTAAATGTCTTCGTTTTCTTTCATCGTTAGTTAAGCAAGAAAAAGGGTTATATTTTTCCTTCTTTTATTCTTTATGAATATCAATAGTTAACTATAAAAAATAAAATTAGGCAAAAAAAGGGCAGGTTAAGAATGGGCCTTAGGCAGGTGTCCCTTTGCCCTTATTCAAGGTCGGACCTGAGTTTTAGTGATATAAGTTAGACTCAATGATTAGTTCCGTTGACCAATGTCTTTTATCGATTAATTGAAGTTTTCTTTTTCAGAAAAACAAATTAGAACATGATTCAGCTATAAGATTTAGAATATCAGCATTAACCAAAAATACAGGAGTTAGGGTGACTTAGTATCTATGAATGGGCTTAATTCTCTTCCAAAGTAACTTTTAACTTCTAGATCCATTTTGTTGTCTACCTAATTTAACATTGGACTACTTACAATTTTTTATAATGAAAATTTCAAAAACTTTTCAAAAAAATGACTCAAAACACATTTGTAAACTTTCTTTAAAAAGAACATATTGAAAATTGAGAGATTTTTTTATATCAAAGTTTATATTAAAATTTCTCTTAAATTTTAAAAAATATATGCATTAAGCTCTAATTACGGAATCTTGCAACTTTGAAACCTTAGACTATTGTAATAAACAAGTTAAATGGGACAAGAAAATTACATTAACTCAATACAATTTGAAGTTTTTGGCTCTTCCTTAATTCTTGTTCAATTGACTTTCTTTTTCATCAGCTTGAAGGTCATAAATTTGCTTTGAGCACTCACTTAAGTTGAATTTGATGCTTTAATTTGGTCAATTTGCTTCTTTATAAATATCTAAACTTAATTAGACTCTTGAATTAATTCATCCCAAAATTTATTTGGGCAATCAACTATAGCTTTCATGTATCACCAAAAATAAATCATTAATAATAATGATATATTTGTTTTAAAAGAAAAAGAATAAAGAAAAACAAAAAAAGAAGAGAGAAAATTTTCCTTTTGGAATTAAAAGTTGAAAAGTGATAACCTAGAAAAAGGAAAAATCAAATAAATTAAATTCACAATCAAAAGAGGAGAAAAACTCATTAGGTTGAAAATTCAACCAATTTTAATGTTGATAGAAATATATACAAATATAGAGAGAGAAAGGTCACTAAGTTAATGATCGGTAAATAACAAATTAAACAAAATTTAAAATGTCAAAAAAATTAACTAATAAGTTCACTAGGTGAACAATAGACAAGCTATGAACTAAGAATAGATTAGAGCATATAAAACCTATATAAGGTTAAAAAAAAAATCAATAAGTGACAACCTGCATAACAAAGAATAAATAAATTTTATTTATTAAAAAAGGGGTGAATGACATAGGTAAAACACACACATATAAGGTAGTTCTAGTACAACAAGTTATGTAAATATGGAAACACTTTCTCTTAAATATTTTAACATCATATATTATAGTCAATTCAAATATCATCATTGTTAACTATTTATTATTTACTTGTTTCATTTTATTTATTTTAGTTTCAGTTATTTATTTTAATTCAGTTCTTAGTACCTTATACAAAGTTCTTATTCAAATTGTTTAGGTGTTTGTAGTTCTCGTGGGAATGGTAACCTTAGTGTTACAAGATACGATTTATATACTTATGGGCTTTGAGAGTTTTAATACATATAAAACTTACTCTACAAGTTTTTGGTGACACTACTGGAGATTTTAGCATTAGAACGATTTGAATTCCCTTAATTTAAGGATTTAATACTTTTCTTGTCTGAATACAGGTGCTTAAAGAAAAATATAAAATATAATAAATAAATAAATTTTGCAAAGGAAGTCAAAGATACAACAACTCTAGACAGTATAAGGCAAGAATGAGAAATCCAAAGAGTTAAAACACCAATAAGTGATAGAAAGAAAGATGGTAGAGGAATTAAATCAAAGAGAACAACAAAAGACCCTTATAGACTTTATGAGCCCAGTGTTTAATGTCAATTATCAAGGAATTACATGACCACTAGTGCACTTGACATTCGACCTATCAAAATAAATGATGAACAATAGTTGTCTTTAGACATTAGAGCGAAGTAGATAACGGTCAAACTTTCGAGATCTAAAAGGAAAAACTTCTGTAGATTTAGTGGTAACATTATAGGCTGAGATCACCAACCTAACCCAACAATTGAACAACCTGACAATAACCTCTTTCTCACCACTTAAAGCAATTTAGCATGGTTGCGAGCTATGTGGAAAAGAGAGTTATATCACAACTGATTGTTTTCTAGTGGGAAAAAATATGTAGCAATCCAGCTTCATGGGAGCACAATATGGTTAGGGAGGTAACAATCCTTATTCAAACTTGTACAATACTGGGTGGAAAAACCACCTAATTTTTTTTAGTCTAATACTATAGGAACTCAATTGAGAAATCAAGTTCTACCGGGATTTTAGGAAGATGAGTCAAGTTCATAAGATTCAAAGATTGACAGGTTAATAGGACGTTGAATTCTAAGCTCATAAGTCTAGAAGGGAAATTTTAGTAGTGAACGATCATGCCTCTTATATTCACAATCTAGATATTTAAGTGGATCAATTAGCCAATGCATTATTTGCGAGAAGTGTGGGAAGCCTTCCAAGCAATATGGAAGTAAATCCAAGGATGAAATTTAAGGTTATCACACTTAAGAGTGAGAAAGAGCTAGAAGAACTAGAGTAAAAACAAACTGAACCCCACCTTGTAGAAGACCAAGAGAAGAAGAACAAGAATGAAGATCCTCCTTATATTCCTCCTCCGTCATATCCACCAAAAATATCATTCCCATAAAGACTTCAGAAGAATAAATTGGATATACAATTTGCAAAGTTCATGGAAAATTATCTTAACCTTTGTGAAAGCTTTGGAAAGAATACCTCAATATGCGGAATTTCTTAAATACATCTTCTCGAACAAGTGAAATTGGGATGATAATCAAACGGTCTCTATGAAGGAAAGTTGCAGCTCTGTAATTACAAACCATATGCCCTCATAGTTGATAGATTTAGAGATTTTTACTATAACTTGTGTAGTTGGTAATTAAAAATTTTCTAAATACTTACGTGACTTAAGTACAAGTATTAATCTTATGACTTTAACATTTTTTAAGAAATTGAGACTAGGCGATGTGAAGCCAACTTCTATGATTATTCAGATGGTAAATCAATCAATAAAGAAACCATTTGACATGGTGGAGGATATATCTGTAAAAGTGAACAAGTTTATAATTCTTGTGGATTTCATTATGCTGGACTTTGAAGAGGATCTAAACTATTCACTAAGTTTTGGTATAGCCTTTTTGAACATTGGAAGAGCTTTGGTAGATATCCATGAAGGCAACCTTATCCTTTAGATTGATGATGAACAAGTAGAATTCTATATGAATAAGGAATTAAAGAATCTAAAGGAGGGCAGCATTCCTAAGAATTGATATAGTTGAGTCTTCAAAGGATGACGACGAGGAAGAGGAACATATGACAGCAGACATAGAGCTTCAAGAATATAAGGAATTCTCTATTCTAGATGCGGAAGCAGAAGAGGGAATGAGGGTGATTACGGATGAAGAAAAGCAAATCACCTTCTTATAGGATAAAATATTGGATTCAATAGATGATTCAATAAGTTTTATTATTTCCTATTTTATTGACAGATTGTTACCAATAAGGGCATTATTGAACTTTCATGGTTTTCTTAATTTTATTAATTATGTCTTTCTGAATATATTGCAACATGTAACTTCTTTACAGGCTTGTGGCAAACCACTTTTTATAGACCCAGGTTAAAGGTAGAAGGCATAGCACATCAAGCTAATAACGTGGAAGAAGAGCTACTTGGGAGAGAACCCAAGAATTGAGATTTTTAAAACATTTTTCTTTTATTATTTTATTTTTTTATGTTAAGTTTATTTTATTGATTTTTTTATGTTTATTTTGTAGGATATAAATTTTTAGAATTTTATGACATAGAGTGTTTCCAAATTTCATCGCTACCTCAATTTTAATAAGTATTCTTGCTCTAATTTTTTCTTTCTTGTTATTTATTTTTGTTTGTATTGTTTTGTTTTCTACATTGAAGACAATGTGTTGTTCATCAATTGTGTGCGTGAATTTCAAAATTTTATAGGTTTTGGTTAGGATGACATTGTGATGTGTGCATTTGTCAATGGAAAAAATTGAATAGAATTAGTTTAACTTTGAACATGGTCATTTAAATTGTAAATACATAGTAACTTACGAATTTTATGTTTTAATTGTCTTAGGGATGAATATGTATGTTAATTAGGATATAATACCTATTCCTTCACTTTATGAATGTTGTTTGTATACATTTATAATTATAGTCAATTGAATTGGTTAGCATCATTAGCACCCTTTCATGAAAACAATTGACTAAAAAGAAATGAGGTAGGCTAAATTAGAGAATATTATAATAAGGTAGGCTAAATTAGAGAAAATTATGTTAAATAGAAAACTATTCCACGACCTTTTTTTTAAGAAAATTGGGTTAGAATAGAGCTAGTAACTAATTGCGAGTTGTGATATAGTTGAGTAATCGGGGGCATTCACGACAAAATGATTGTCTTTACGTCAAAAAGTTAGAATGAAACTCCAACCAGGCTAAATAAAAAACTTGATCTAGTTAAGTAACCAGGGGACATTCATAACAAGATATTTTCTTTCACGTCAAAAGACTAAGTAATTTAAAGAAAATCTTAAAAATGGTGTTATAATAAAATAAACCTACCGATATTTTAAAAATAACAAAAGAATTTTCATGAAAGGTTAATTAGTGATAGTTTGCCTTTTAATTAATTAATATAATAAATAAACACTTAAAAGTTTCATAGGTGTATTGTTATTATTTTGATTCATATGTATATTCAAATCAACGAACTTAAACATGAAAGGGTTTATTGACAGTTTGCCTTTTTATTAATTAATAATAATAAATATACGCTTAAAAGTTTCATAAGTGTATTGTTATTATTTTGATTGATATGTTTATTCAAATTAACAAACTTAAACATGAATGGATTAAGTTAGCATGTTGGCACATTTTTAGTAATTGATGATTAAGGTTATGTTCATTCCATATGATTTGATGCCATTGTACCATTATTATATCGTTACACGATTGTGTGTTTATGTATTCATGTGTTCTTTATGTTTCTAGTTTTTAGTTTTGCTTGAGGACAAGTAAAGGTTTAAGTGTGGGGATGTCGATTAGGGATGTTTTACTAGATGTTTAAGTGTGTTTTTATGTATTTCCTAGATGATTTTTATGTGTATAGGTTTAGAATTGTGTTGTTGATATTTGTATGTATTCTAAGTGTTTGTTTAGTTTAGAACAAGAATTGGATCTTAATTTTATGTTTCAAGAGGTGTTTGATGTATTTAAAAGTGTTGAAAATCAGAAAATTGAAGAATGAAGAAGATGGAGGAAGCTTAAAGGTGAGGGAAGCAACAGAAGCATGGTCACGATTCAAAGTCACAATCATGATAAAGACTTTTCCAAGCAAGAGTTTTTTTTGTGTTTTGAGGATTTTTGTAACTGAAAAAAGTGAAAAAAAAAACTAGAGACCCTATAACCTTAATGCACTATTTAAGAACATGAAAAGCACCAAAAGAAGCAACAACCACTACATTAAAGAAGATTAAAAGGAGACATCAAGAAAAGCTTCAAAGTCCAATTCAAGACATAAACTAGCTTCAAAGTCCAATTCAAGACATAAACTAGTATTTCTTTCTTTTCCCTTGATTTCTTTCATTGTTTTGGATGTTTATTTGGATTTCTAAGATGTTTAACATGATTATGGGTTTCTCCCACATTTTGTTCACATTGAATGTGTTGGAACCCCTCCCCGGTGGATCACGTGTCCCACGTCCTACGTGACGTCTGGACGCGCAACCCACGAGGGAGGGATTCCTCACCACGAAAGAAAACTTGAACTTGTTTCCGTAATTTAACCTGCAAAATCATGAACCTTGTGCTAATTACCTTGCAGAGTCATTAGCTGTAACTCAACATTCGTGGCGAGCACACACCAATTAATCACCAAAATCATGAGTTGACTTATTCATACAAAATGTAGCCTTACGCCTCGAGTTTGTTTTGAAGCAAGAAACACTTCAAACGGAGTTATATAACTCAAGTTATGCTTAAAAACCCTAAAAGAGCTCATACTCCAAATATGATCTCCAAATCGACCTCTCATTTACTTTAATGCAAAATTCAATTTAACTCCAAATGATACAAATTTGTATGGAGAGAAATATATACGTCTTAGGAATCTAATGGTTCAAGTCTCACCTCAATTGGAGGTCGGATGAGGGAGTTATGCCCAAAGTAATAGACTATGTTTACACCTTAAATCAATTTCAACCTCTTTTGGCGCAATCACTATAAATTTCTATTTATAAATCAGATTTCATTCATTTTTGGACCATTAGAACGTAGACATCTAGATATACAACTTTCATGAAGACCACAAAACAAGATTCGACCTCTAAAAATTTCGAAATTCAACATTTTTTCCTTAGCTGTCCGTGTCCGTTTAACGGACATGTGGGGGTGAAAGTGGCCTAATTGATCCGAGATTGTCCGTTAAATGAACATGCAAGTCCGTTTAACGGACATGGACTGGCCAAGGGGTGATTTTGCACTCGAGGATGTCTATTGAACGGACATCCATGTCCGTTTAACAGACATTGGGTTTCTCAAAACTCCAATGCCTCTTCCAAATATCTCACCTTCAACCTAACTTCATAATCACTTGTATACTTCATAAATTTACTTATTCTAGAGCCTAAACACTTCATAACACCCTCAAATCCAAGATCAACTTACTAGGTTCTCAAATTTCAACTCAATTTACACATCGAGATCCCAATTTTCAACATTCTCCAAAGCTATCACAACACACAAACTATATAAGCAGTAAAATGAGTAGAAACTGCATTCTTTCTAACTCTCATAACTTCTTACTCTAAATACCAAAAACTTCATGTTATATCTCCATGGAAAGATAACAAGATGCTCTACAATTCTATGAAGGATGTAAAAGTTAGTTTCATCATTAAACGAGGTAAAAAGTCATTCAAAGGAACTGTTCATAAAAGGATCAATGAAACAGTAACATAGCTATATGAATAGTAACTGATTATATTCCCAACCTCATAACTTCTTAACCCTAAGTCCAAATGTGACAAATTATATATCATTGGAAAGTTCTGAACTTATACTACAAACTCCAAAAGACCTCCCGATCCAATTCAAGGCCTAAGAGGATCTAAAACCTAAGCGAAGATTCTGTCAAATTTTACAAAAATTTAACAGCATCTCCCTTGAAAATTCAACTAACCAATCTTCAATCCAAACACCATTACCTGCATAAAACTCAATATCCAACCTCATACAACATAATTCAATCCAAAAGTATTTCCAAACACAATTCAAGGGCAACAACCGCACTCCTAAACATCTATCCCATTCCAAATTATAAGACCATACAATCTCGTTCCTCCCTTTTTACCAATTCAAACCATAAAAATGATGCATGTGTATAAAACGTATGCAAATTACATGAATTACAATTAAAACTCAACAATCTTGCATTTACATGAAATTCACAAGTTATTACAAAGCTTTAGAGGGCATTTTAGCCCAAATACATCATAGTCTCAAAGAACAAAATACAAAGTACATCATTAGTTCCAAAATGCTATCTAAAGCCTTGTTTTCTAACATATGATTTCAAAAACAAAAATGCATCGGAGTAATGCCTCATTCCCGATGCGGTGTCTCGGTTTCTCGCTCATGACCTGTGGAGGGAAAAGGGGGGTGAGCTCGACGGCTCCGTGGGTAAAAGCTTAATAATTAAGAATAAACATGCCAAAATCCTTTAGCAATTTATTCT
>JANIHY010000008.1:27233997-27248281 GCA_027479065.1 Erythroxylum brevipes | reverse complement strand
TCTTTTAGGAGATGCAGTCCAAAATACAACACAATCACGAACTCTTACTATAGATTTTCCAATGACATCCATACCAAATTGAACAATTAAATTTAGTATATGAGCACAACAACGCACATGAAATAATAATCCTTTCAACATAAGCTGGTTTCTAGGAATCTTATCCAATACCCAACTAATAACCCCATCATTGGTAGAGCAATTATCAACTGTTAGAGTTGAAAGTTTCCTATCAATATTCCAATCCAATATACACTCCAATAATGCATCAGCAAGTGCTTTTGATGTGTGTGGACATGGAACATAGATAAACCTAAAACAAATGAATAAAAAAGCATCATCATATATGTTCAATTAATGTGTATACATAATCTAACGGTAATGATACTTTAATAAGAACTTGATAAGAGTTATACCTCATAATTCGACTTTGCAAAGTCCAATTCTCATCAATAAAGTGAGCTGTAACAGCCATGAACCCTTTTGATTGATTGCTGGAAGTCCACATATCCGTTGTTAAAGCAATCCTACTGCGATTTGCCTCCAATAGACTTAAAGTCTTTGCCCTCTCGATATCGTAAATCCTTAAAATGTCACTTTTGATTGTATTTCTACTAGGAATCTTGAATAAAGGCTGTAAACTAGCAGAATAATAACGAAATCCATGATGTTCCACCATGTTTAAAGGATATTCATGCAAAATGATCATTTTAGCAAGATACTCTCTTGACTTCTCTTGATCAAATGAGAATTTTTTTATATTCACCGCTTCTTTGTTTCCTCTTCTTGTTTCTTCGGTTATGATTACTTGTTGTCCTATATCTCTGACACTTCTTCGTGGACATATCTTAAAATGATCATGCAAGTGCCTTGTGCCATCAGTGCTCTTTCCTGTTAATTTTTTATTGCAATAGTTACACACAGCCTTCTCCAATCCATTAATTTTTTGTTTCTTAAAGTGCTGCCAAACTACCGATGTCAATCTCCTTTTATGATCTGCAGTAACGTTTGAACTCGATTCAACATTGCCATGAATGTTTGCTGGTATGGCTTCTTGAAATGTTGAAGATGTGTTATTAGCTACAAGTTCTTGAGTAGCATTCGAATCAGCTGCACTTTGATTTTGTTGAGATTCCATCTGTTTTTAAAAAAAGAAGGGAAGATCACGTTAATAAAATCCCCAATTTCGGTTCAATTCATTTTCATAACTCACAATTCACTTCGATTCAATTCAATTTCATAACTCACAATTCACAAATGACAAAACACAATCAAAATCAACATCCAAATTTTCACTTCAAGTTCCAACCGAAATCAACATCCATGAACCATGAACCAACCGAAACCCACTTCCAATTTTTTCCCCAAATCTTCAACAATTTCACCAATTTTTTACCCCAAATCCAACAACCAACACACTAACAGAAGAAATCATTTTCAATATGCATGAAAAATGGAGCAAAAATCCAAAACATACACCCCAAATATAATCGGGTCTTCGGTGCCAATCTGGGTCGACGTCGGGTCGTGTGCGCCGGCTGAGCTGCGGTGGTCCTGCGGTCGTCCGGTGCGTCGAAGACTCGAGGAGGATGAAGAGAAGGCTAAAGCCGGCGTGGACGAGCGACGACGCGACGGAGAAGACTCGACAGACGGACGGAGGCGAAGAGGAAGACTCGAGCAGACCACCACCGTGCAGATCCAGACCAGGGAGGGCGGTGACGCTGCGGGAGAGAGACGGACGGCAAGGAGCAGGCGGCGGAGATGGACGGAGGACAGCGAGGCAGAGAGAAGAGAGAGGCGAGAGTAGACGGAGACGGACGCGGGCCTCCGGGGGGGGTAGATTTTTAGGGATAATTAAAATTTCCGGAATACACCCTAACATTATACGGGTCGGGTCCCCATTGGGGATGGAGACTATAATCTCCATCCCCGCCCCGAATATAAATGGGGAAAAATCTCCATCCCCTATCCCGGTTATTTGCCATCCCTAGCCTTTTTCAATATGAAGATTCTAAAATCTAAAGATAGGCCAATCAGGTTCTTACTTAGGTGACTCTTGACAATCTAACACATTGCTAATTTCTGGATTGGAAGACTTTGATTTGAATTAAATTAATTTGGATAAAATATTTTTAATTAAACAACTAATTAATTAAAGTTGAATTGTTTATTTTAAATTTAATCAAGTTTTAATTATTCAAATTTAATTAAATTTATATCAAGTTTTTAGTTGCCCAAAAATGATTTTATTAATACATTTTATCTTTTATGTGATTTTCAATTTAAAAGTCTTGTATTTAATTAATAATAGTAACAACAATAACCTAGTGAAAATATCGCTTGTCACAGGTCTAGGAAGATCTAGATATACTCAGTCTTACTCTAAATAATAGATAAGTTGTTTATGACAAACCTACAAAAGTTTCAAATTTAAATTATAGTTTAAAATTACTTTATACTTTTTAATTTAAGTTACAAAAGTTCATTAGTTAAAAGATATGCTAAATATATAAATATTAATGATTACATTGTAATTCTTAGAATATACCTTATTACGAACTCAGGATCACACATCAAATGATTAAAAATAAAGATAATACAGAATATTTAATTTTAGTTTCATCTCTGATTCTAATATCAATTTTAAACTCCAAACAATCATGAATCTCTCGGGACTTTTATGAAAAGTATTTTCTGACACGAGTTTTTGGTCATTTTATAATTTTCTCAATACGTAAGTTCGGGTCAGAGAATCCTTATGTTTATAATTGATATGAGCAACTGCATGAGACCTTAATTTTTATATATAACTTTCATATCGAACTTCTCCATTATAAGGCCAATATAAATCTGGTCCACGCTAATTGAGATTTATTTTTTACCTAAATTTTGACTCATTAATTTAGATCATTTATTGAGTCATTTTATTATCTTTATCTATATCACATTATAAAACTTAATTGATAATTTATTAAAAAAAAAGAAAATGTAATTAATAGTTGACCAAGAAAAAATTATCGACCGCACATAACTTGAAATTATTTGTTTACATGCCCGACTAAAAGAGTTTTGCAATATTTGGCTTCCTCGGTCAAATTCCATTCTCTCGTTCACACTTTGAGTGGCATTTGCTTCGGCCACGAACTCCTCAAATTTCACAAAAGGTACGGAGCACTGGACATTTCTGGAATTAACTCGAACATTTTTCGATATACAAGACCACAAGACACAAATCTCCCAGTGACATCATAGCTGAGCTTTCTGTCCTCTTTACAGGCGTGTTAGCTTACGCAAAAAGATTTCCTGGAAGGTGCAAATTGGGTGGTTTTGTAAATGCCTTTTGCGGATTACCCACTTCAAAGTGCCTTTTAAGAGTTGTTTTACACATTCGATTGCGCGGTTAGCCTAATGACTCACCATCGATTGGTTGAATTTTCGGAAGTCCAAAAATATAGAGACAGAGACAATATTTATCACACTCGCCACCTTTTTCCTGGTCAATTTACGTCCAATCCTTCAAATTTTTACAAGGTTCCTATATCGTCCCATGCAAAGCCTATAAATAGCACACGAGATTAGGAATCTCCTCATCAACTAAGACAAAGCCTTTCAATAGCAAAACTTCTCTGAACAGCAAACTCTCCCCATTGATCACTTGACATCGCAACCCATGGCTATAACAAGTTTGAATCCTTGTAACTTCTTTGTTCTAATGATTCTTGCAAGCTCCTTGTTTCCCATTTCATCAGAAGCCCGCCTTTTGAAACTTACAGACTCGCATGGCTCTATGAGCAGAGGGACTGATCCATTTTTTGATGGTTTCTATTTTGAAGAGATCAAATCTGGAGGACCTAGCTCTGGAGGGAAGGACCATGAGCACACTAATGATCAAACTCTTGGAGAGATCAAGCATTCTGGTCCAAGCCCCGCTGAGGGACATTATTACACTACTGATGTTCCAAAGTCTCTGGGAGGTATCAAGCACTCTGGTCCAAGCCCTGCTTCGGGACATTATTGCACTACTGATGTTCCAAAATCTCTGGGAGGTATCAAGCACTCTGGTCCAAGCCCTGCTGAGGGACATTATTACACTACTGATGCTCCAAAATCTCTGGGAGGTATCAAGCAATCTGGTCCAAGCTCAGGTCAAGGAAACTATAACACCGCCAGCATTAGTAGTGCTCCTCAAACACTACTTGGAGAGATCAAAACCTCTGGTCCAAGCGCAGCAGAAGGACATTCTTATACAACTATTGTTCCTCAAACTCTTGGAGGGATGAAGAACTCGGGTCCAAGCGGATCTGGTCGAGGACACGACTACATTAGTAGTACTGGTCCTAAAAATCTAGGAGGAATCAAACACACTGGTTCAAGTCCTGGTGAGGGACACTAATGATGCTTCCATAATACTACTAAACCGCATTTTAATTTTTTTTTTGTTGGGAAGTGCCTTAATTATTTAGTTTTCATTCTTTTGGGTCCATTGCAGCGGACTCGTAATGTATCTTTGGCAGAATTATGAAATGCAGAAGAATAAAGTATGCGGTGTTACCAATAAAATGTTGGCATCTGTTTCATTCTGAGTTCTGAAATTAACGAGCGCCATTACGCATCATATTCTCGCATGTCGTTTACCTTCATCTGTTAATTAATAAGTGGCGGTTCTGCTGCTGATTGAGATTTTGGTTAAACATGAACTACAGATGAGTTGGTCGTGCTAGACCCAAGCCCAAGCTCAGGCGTAAATAGCTCATTCATAAATGTTTTTTAAATACTTTGATTTTATTAAATATTTAGATGCTTTTCTTTATTATCTAATACTGATTACGTATTTTAAATTTTAAATCTCTTATGTTACATTTTAACTTCTGATACTGGTTCTGCCGGATTTTGACAGGACGGAACGTCGCCGTTATGTTCCATGTGATCGACTGTTTTCTGTGGTGAATTCGGTGTGAAGATACCTGCAAAACAAAGAAGACTTGTCGGGAGTTGTGTCCCGATTAGCCCCTCCGATGCTCAAGTTAGTCTTTGGTGAAGGTGAGATTGCCGTAAAAGCTGAAAAAACTAGGTTATGATTGTGCGTACCTCTGTTATGGAAGAATTATACCTTATATATGGTTTTTCAGGTAGGTTTAGGTTTTTACGTATTTGCATGGGAGACTTCCTTCTACGAATGGGCTGAGAAGAGCATAGGGCTGGACTTGGGCTCGGCTTGGGCATAAGAGTGATCTTTGAAGAATGGACCGATCGGCCCACGAGTCGTTTTGACTGGATCCGAGCCCAAAACGGCCGACCCGACCATACAATTTCTCCATGCAAATTTGAGTGCAATCTGAATTGGAGTAAAAAGAAGAATTATACTAGTAAAATCAAAATACAGTTTCAGTTCCATGTAGCAGATAGGCATATCAGCAAAAGTGCAATGCTAAGGTGGCTTCGAGTAAAGTTTGCAAGCCAAGAACCAAGGGGTGGTTGGGAACTATTCTTATAAACCTTAGCAATTGGGTTTACATGGTTAAGAGATTGTCGAGATTGATGGATGGCAAGGATTCTTTATGGAATTTATATTTTTTGAAGGGTAAAAGTATATGAAAGATCTAGCACAGGTTTATGACGAAACTGAAGAGCAGCAGGTCATTTTAAATGCTTATTGGGAAGTGGGGAGATAACTTCTCTATATTTTGATTACTAGAGTAGGACTTTTGTATAACACTCAAACTTATGACTAGGATGCTGGAGAGATACCCCCATCAATTCAAAAGTTAAAATATGAATTGCGGAGAAACAATAGAGTAATTGCACTAGAAAACTTAGATATATTCTACCATGATATGATCTAAATATAAAGAATGCAGACCAATATGTTGTTATAGCATAATCATCCAAGCCCAAATGTAAGGTAAATAAAGAAGCCTAAGCCTAGCAAGCTCAAGTTGGTACAAAACTCCAAAATATAATTTCTGCATTTTGTTAGTTTGTTAGCAATTCTGTTAGCGAGAAATAGGTGGTAAGAGAAGAGAAGTGTGAAGATGCTAGAATTTTCAGTATATAAGGAAATCAATTGTTATAATAAGGATATCTTGATATATACAATTCCTCTTCTCTATTTCTGATTTGTTTCGATAGCAGTCATTGGAATCTATTCCATTATATTAGCTAGATTCCCTAATTGTGGTATGAGTAACTAGGTTTTCCGGTTAAAGGTGGTATCAAAGCTCGTAAGTTCCTTGGTTCTCTAAGAAATCATCAATGATGATCACACATTCCCAGGCGGTGACACAAGGAGGTATAGAGTTGGAAATGGAAGCTGTGATGGTGGATAAATTAGTTTAGACTCAATTGGAAGTTAAGGACATCAAGGCAGACATTTCACAAGTAAATGACAAATTAACTCGATTTGAGATGCTGTTGAGTGCTAAAGATGGTAGTAGAGGTGAATGTTCTTTGGGAGGAATGAAAGAAGATTATGGGAAGTCTCCGGTGATGCAACCTGTCGACGATAGATTGGTCAAACTTCTCATTCTCAAACTCAATCTTAAGCTACTAGGATCTCTAAAGTTGAGTTTCCTTGCTTTGATGGTTCCAATCTTAAAGAATGGCTCTATAAATGTGAATAGTTCTTTTTGTTAGATGATATACCATCTGAATCCAAAGTTAGGGCAGCTTCGATATATTTAGATCATGTAGCTCTCCAATGGCAGCTTAACTATATAAAGACCATATTTAATATTTACCCTAACTGGCCTCAATACATTACTAAACTATCTCTTAGATTTGGTAAAGTGTATGAGGATCCCTTAGCATATTTGATTCGTATTAAACATACTAGAACTGTTCAGGAGTATATGGATGCCTTTAAACTAGCCTTAACCTCTTTAACCTTGCCTGAAGAACATACCTTAAGCATTTTCCTTACTGGACTTGAAAATAGCAACTAAATTCATGTTTGTATGTTTTCACCAACCTCTATAGCCCAACATGCACATTTTGTTCATAGTGAAAACTTCGGTTTCTCCATTTCGTACCCATGGGACCCTTCAAGCTATTTGGTTGTGCATTGCATCTTTGAATTGTTAGGTATAATGCATTTGAATGATTTGCTTAATGGATAGAGTCTATGTTATGTGTTATGTATTAACTGCTTAATTATGAGTTTTGAGCTAAATTGTTGAATGATTGAATTGCTAGATATATAGATACATATGCTTGAATTTGTGGTAATTGCCGATGATTATAAATATATTAGCCACTGAGCGTCGTAGCTCAACCCAATAATTTCTCACTCATCAGGTGTAGAACGAGAGGGTTAGCAATCCTTGCAAGACATCGAAGACTCCAAGATAGTTAGAGATTTTTGTAACTAAGTTAGTTCAATCATTTTTGGTTAGCTTTATAAGCATATCAAACATTGAGCATCCAATATATTTTGCATCTTGTGTTAAGTCTTTGATGTAATGTTGATATGTAATTAAAGCTATGTATGAACTCCATTTTGATTTATAAATGAATGAAGAATTGAAGAAGTTTCCAATGTGTATGTGCTTATTGATCTTATAGTTGTACATTTTTTAGTTCAAGTCTTTCATAGGTGTAGAAATTGTGTTTTGACTTTAAGGAAAAAAATGGATTAATATAGGTGGAATTAGACAAAGTTGTCTCTTGAAAGTTGTAGATTATTTTTCTAGTTTTCCAATGATATATAGTATGAAATTTTTGGACATTGGAGTTAAGAGATATGATCTTTAGAAGTTGGTGATGCTGCTTGGGATGGACATTCGGGATAGCTACATTATTTTGAAAATTTTACCCTTATAGAGACAAAAATTATTTTTGAGGTTTTCATAGAAGTTGTAGATCTAGAAGCCCTCTTTGAAACGATCTTTGCATGACCTTAATTCGATATTTGTAAATTATGCCCATTTTACTAATTCAGGTCAGAAGAAGAAATGCAGGGAAGGAGAAGTCGCGATCGTGACTTGCCGAAGGATCACGACAATAGTGAACAAATGTTCTGAAGAATTTAAACTAAAATTCCAGTTGGAAGTTTCCCAAAATCTGTTCTGAAATAAAAAAATGAGTTTGCTTATGTTTTGTGACTTCGAATATTGGGCTCCGAAAACGGAGACCAACATTTCATCTTATATCTTCCTTTGTTTAGGTTGTCTTATTTAACCTTCTAACTGGAAGTTAATAGTATCTCTCTCATATTATTTTTTTTATCAATACATGCACCTTATTGAGTTGTATCACATTTCTCCATAACCATTTCATTAACTTGACTTTTTGACTTAAAATAAAAGGGAATAAAAACTTCCTATTATGGTGCCAACACTAGTGGATTCTCGTGCAATTTATATATAACTTAATTCTTAAAATCTATAGACTATTCAAGGCAAGTGCACCTATCATTTTATATTACAAGGCTTAAAGTTCTAAGTATCGATCTCACAAGGACTATGAGTACTAGTAATGACTTTTTTCCTATTATTTAATAGACAATTAAAGTGAATATGATAATTTAGAAATAAAGTAAAAGAAAACAGATTGAAAACAATTCAACACAATTAAAGAAGCTAATGTAGACACACTAAAATTTACACCTATACTGATTTTAATCTCTTTAGGGAGCTTTATACTCTTAGATACTTAAAAGAAGGAAGCATAATTCTCAGTCATATGGAATTTACCAGT
The DNA here is from genome assembly GCA_027479065.1 of Erythroxylum brevipes. NCBI lineage: Eukaryota > Viridiplantae > Streptophyta > Magnoliopsida > Malpighiales > Erythroxylaceae > Erythroxylum > Erythroxylum brevipes. The sequence continues at coordinate 27,239,587 of JANIHY010000008.1, read as the reverse complement.
AAACTAGCATTAGATTAAAAAGAGAATGACATATAGCATGAGCTTTTTAGATGGTTATAAAATAGACCTGAGATTACATTGAAATATTTTAGTGATTTAATAAGTACTTTGATTGAATTAGTGTTTGCACCACTGAGCATAATGAAATCATTAGCAAATACAAGTTAGGATATACCCAAATTGCCACATTTGTAATGAAATATAAAGTTGAGAGTTTTAAAGATGTTTACATTAGTGATCCTTGAAAGGATTTCCATATTGACTACAAATAAATATAGAGACAAAGGGTCTTCTTGTTTGAGACTGTGACTTGCTTTAAAAGGATTAGAATTTTCACTATTGAAAATGAATGAGTAGGAGACTGAAGTGATGCATGCTCTTATTTAGTCTATAAACTTATCAGGATGACAAAACAAATGGAGGGAGCGAACTGACATTATCAAATGCCTTAACAAAATCAATTTGCAAGTCATAACTTTCGATATACATGTTGGTATTAAAATAAAATTCTGCCAAGAAAGTCAAGAATCAGGGGCTAATTAGAAAATAAAGTAAGTTCTTCTAATGGCCTATTGAAGCATTTGCGAAAAAAATATGGTCGGCCCACGATAAAGACCCCTCCACTAATAGAAACTGAAGAGTTCATCCTGGAAAACGAAGGAGCCATATTTGGCCTGATTATATGATTTACCCAATTAACATAAAGAAACTTCATGTGACCCATCAGTTGAAGGGAAAAACTCTTTGTCCTGCAGGTTTTGAGAAACTATGAGAGAAAACAGATCTTTCTCTTACTTTTAAATGGATACACTTTCCAGCTAATGGATTCGCCAGAGCTTATTGATCCTTATTTCTAAACCATAGTTCAGTAGTCCCCAACCAAGCTAAATGATCAGTTGCAGTTGGGCATGTCAAGCCTTTAATCTTTGACCCTTTGTTATTCCTCCCAGAATTTAAAATTCTATCAACTTGAGATTCCAATAAAATAATTTTTACAGTGTTTTGGATATCTTAAACACAAATAAATATTAGGATCTACGTTAAATTTCCATAAAAATATTTTAGTTAAAAATGCCTATTTTCTAATAAGTTAATTAAAAGTTAATCATTAACTTATAAATAAATGTTTTCTTGTTACTACTTATAGTATCTATTATTTATAGCTAAAGAGTACAACTTTTTTTTTTGGGGGTAAGCCCATGAGGTGTCCTAAGGGGGTCTCAACTCATGAGAAGGCGCCTTTAAGTCATCCATTCTCAGACTAATCTCTACTCGTACCGGGTCAACTCGTAAGGAATAAAGTGCTGGCTAAATAGATTTTTTCATTTCTAGGACTCGAATTCGAGATTTCTGATTAAATGATGAGAGTGCTGAACTACTCACACCAACCTATTTGATTAAAGAATACAACTTTTTGATATGTACTTATAAGTTTAGCCACGACGATTTTGCTAAAGTTGGACAGACTAGGGATGGTTGAGCCAAGTCTGACCAATAGGCCCAAATCTTTGAGCCTGATCAAGTTTGGAGAAATTAGCCCAAGATTTATCTAAACTGTAGGAAGCCCCTTCACCATGTTGTGTTTGGGCTTTCGGGCTGAAGAACCTGACGAAAAGAGAAATAAATAATCCAAAGAAATAGAGTACCAATGTTGAACTCAGTGTACAAGCAAAATTAAAAATCCCTAACGGTCAAGCATTAAAATTCACACAAAATACGAACATCTAAGCTGAGGTAGCAAGAAATAAAGCCCAAATGGAAGTAACCTCGAATCGAACAAACAAAGCAAGAAAAGAGGACAAGAGCAAGAACTAGAATGAAAATGGTCTTCAGTACACCTTCTGACATATGAGCGCTTCGCCTTCACTTGTAGCAGCTCCTCTTCAAATTCATGGATAGGAGAGTGGAGACAAAGAGAGCGGGTCGGGGATAGCATTGTTTTTCTGTTACATGTATATATTAGTCACGCAATGGAGTCGGACTGAAAGCTCTCCGCTGGAGCCCGAGTTGGAATATGGATTCGGGCAGCTTTAGAAAAAGATAAGATTTTTTGTCTTATTTTAAGATGTCTTATTTTGTCTCATAAATTTCAGCCATTTATTTATGCGAATCTTATGTTTATTTATGCGGGATTCATATAAGATCCATATAAATAAATGGGTGGGATTCATGGGACAAAATAAGACACTATAAAATTAGAAAAAAATTTTAAACTCTTTTATAAATTTCATTAATTTAAGTGGGCCTCAGCCTACTGTACATATAAATAAAGAAACAACTTTTTATAGCATGATTATAATTTTGTGAATAGAATTATTTATTAAAAACATGACCCGTTGAACTTGTAATTCAGAATTGCTTTTTGTACGGGTGTAAAGTGAAGACAAATGTAAAAGGATGCTTTAAACAAGGTTGGTCAAATCAATAGTTGAATACTTTGAGAGATCAATCTAGATTTTCTTAGTAACTCAAAATATGACCTACTAACTATTATTAGTGAGACTAGATGAGATAATATAGCCATTATACTCTGAGCAGCAGGTTGATAAATTCTCTCTCTCCTGTGATTTAGCTGTGTATTTATTTCATGCTACCAACTCCATTCTTTTACCTCTTCCCATATCTTCAGAACCTATAACAAAGCTTCGCTAATTCAAATTCACCTCTTACCATACCATTTCTCTCAATCCTTTATCAAAGACATAGCAACAAAACTACAAGAGAGCGAAAGAATTTTGTTTCTAAACCATACAAAGTTCATCTCCAGATGTTTAGTACTCGACATGAAGAGAAGCAACATCCATAATACTCTCCCCTTTTTAACTACCCTCATTTTCATAGGTACCCATTATCTGTTTCTCCCTGGCAATGAGGCCCGCACGGACTTGCAAGAACCACAAATCAATCAGATCCATAGACAGCTTCTGCAATACAGACACGAGTATTTTTCAGGGGGTGACTATGTAGCCATTATAAGGTCTGCACCATCTACTCTACATTTTGAGAATCCAAGACTTGAAAGCTCTTACATTGCTCTCCAAGCATGGAAGCAAACATTCTTGTCGGATCCTCAGAATCTTACCTCTAACTGGGTTGGACCCAACGTCTGCAACTACACTGGTATTTTTTGTTCCCCGGCGTTGGACAACTCTTCAATCCAAACTGTTGCTGGGATTGACCTGAATCATGGAGACATAGCTGGTCGGCTTGTTGAAGAGCTTGGACTTCTGACAGATATCGCCTTGTTTCATGTCAACTCCAACAGGTTTTGTGGGAGGGTCCCGAAATCCTTCAGTAACCTTAAACTTCTCTATGAGCTTGATCTTAGCAACAATCGTTTTGCGGGCAAGTTCCCTTTTGTTGTTCTTGATCTTCCACAAGTCAAGTTTCTCGATCTTCGATTCAACGAATTCGAAGGTGATGTGCCCAAAGAGCTATTCGACAAAGATCTTGATGCTATATTCATAAATCACAACAGGTTTACTTTCAAACTTCCTGACAACTTTGGAAATTCACCTGCTTCTGTTATCGTCCTTGCCAACAACGGTTTCCATGGATGCATGCCAGCAACTTTCAGAAACATGTCCAGAACTCTGAACGAGGTAATACTTATGAACAATGGGTTACGCTCATGTTTGCCTGAAGAGATAGGGATGCTCAAGAATGTTACATTTTTTGATGCGAGTAATAACAAGATGGTAGGTTCGTTGCCTGAGTCCATCGGGGAAATGGAGAGTTTGGAACAACTACATTTGGCAAATAACAAGCTCTCGGGGACTATCCCAAAGAAACTATGTTCGCTTCCAAAGTTGAAAAACTTTACTTTTGCTTATAATTTCATCACCAGTGAACCACCAGCGTGCTTAGATTTGGAAGATGTTGATGATGCCAGGAATTGTTTGAGGAATAGGCCAAAACAAAGATCAACATTGCAATGCAAAATATTCTTACATAAGCCTATTAATTGCAAATCTTTTAAATGTCAAAGTCCACGACCACCTTCTCCGCCAACTCCGTCACTTTCTCCTCCATCACTGCCACCGCTGTCACCACCACCCCCCTCAGTAGTACCTCCGTCACCTCTGCCACAAACACCACCACCACCAAATTCTCAGACACCGCCTCCCTTCCATCCACCACCTCCACCTCCACCTCCACCTCCACCTCCACCTCCTTTGAATTCGCCTCCACCACCGCCATCGGCTTCTCCATGTGGTGGTGAACCTCCTTCTCCTCCTCCTCCTCCTCCTCCTCCACCACCATCTCCCCCACCATGCAATGATCCTCAGCCACCAGCAGCAGCAGCTTCAGGCTCCAACTTGGCGTCTTCTCGTGCACTTCCAATTCCACCACTGCGCTTTCAACGTTTTCCAACTTCACCAGCCCTCGTAGATAAGGACCTACTGCCAACCATTTCTGACACAAGATATGCATCCGGGACACCGCCTCCTTTCTACTGATTCTTCAGTCTATCAGAGCCTAACCACTTGCACCTTACAAGAAATTGGAGAAAGTACTAGACCAACTGTAGCCGAAGACAAAAAAAAGAGCAGAAATCGAGGTAAAATAGAAGGGACAAGTACACCATGTAGGTTGAGACTTGAGAGAGTTAACTCTCCATGACTACATGCTGGTTTTTTCACTATTCTTAATAAGAAGTAGAATGGTGAAAGCGACGGATAGATACATAGGAAGCGACAGAGGAACAGCGGTAGAGAATGTGAAGGTACTCAAGCTGCGGGGATTGTACTTACAGAGATGAGATTCATATTAACCATGAACTGTAACGGTCTAAATCATCTCTGTTTCTGTTCTGTAATGAATATCTCTACGCCAGAATTTCTATTTTTTCCTCTATTCCTTTCATTATCAAATCATCCACATTCATTTAGCTTTCATAAACATCAAGTAAAAAATAAATTATATTGTTGAGTTGTGCCATTATCTGTGTGAAGGAGCAATTCTGATTACGTCGACTTCCAAGCTAGCACAAATCTGATCAAGTGGGGAAAATTTTAATAAACGTAACCTATGTATATACATTAAAAAAAGACATATACCATGTCCAATTTAGTGTTATAAACTAGGAATGACATTAGGCTAAGCTTGGAGCCAGGAAAGGGCTTGGGCCCGGACCAAGGGCCTAATCGTGGCTCATCGAGCTAGCTCGGATTGACTCGATTTTCTGATTTTTTCAAAAATTTTAATAAAATTTTATTTAATTAAAATTTTAAAATGATAAATTCAATTAATTGAAGTTACAAATTTTAATTGATTAATAAAAATTGAGATTTTATAATGAATGAATATATAAAACTTACTTGTAAATGAAAGCAAATTCGTTAATGAAGGAGGATATGATTGTAGGAAATGAAAAGGAAAAGATCACAATTAAGGTGATAAATTCAATTAATTAAAGTTACAAAATTTCATCGATTAATAAAAATTGAGATTTATATTAAATAAATATATAAAACTTACATATATTAATTAGATTAATAAGATGAAACTAAATTTATTAATCAAAGAGGATAGGATTGTAGTAAATGAAAGAAAAATATTATAATTAAATTGATCAAATTTAATTAAT
>JANIHY010000008.1:27178144-27193514 GCA_027479065.1 Erythroxylum brevipes | reverse complement strand
TCAACAATTCTAGCTCATAGACTATGTATTTTAATCTAGCAATTCAATTATCAACAATTCTAGCTCACAGACTCATAGCTCACAAAATCTGATTTTGTGGTCTTCATGAAAGTTGTATATTTAGAAGTTTTCTTTCAAATGGTCTAAACACAAACTCATTAGGATATCTAGATTGAAATTTATGGCGATCGTGCCAAGAGGTACAAACCGATTGTGGATATAAACATGTTATATTTGTTTGGGCATAACTCCCTCATCCACCCTCCAAATGGAGTGATTCTTAAAGCAATGGATTTCTAACATCTTTGGCTATCGCTCCATGAAAAATAGTATCTTTTGAAGTTATTTTGAGGAAGTTTGTAGTAAAGTAAGTGAAGGGTCGGTTAGGAGAGCATAATTGGAGTATGTGCACACTTTAACTTTTTAAGCATATCTTGAGCTATAGAGCTCCGATTGAGATGATTTTTGCTTCAAAGAAAACTAAAGGCTTAGAACTCCAATTTCTATGAAGAAGTCAAGTTGTGATTTTGATATTTGATTAGTGTGCGTTCACCACTATTGTGGAATGACAACAAATGACCTACAGAGTTTTAAGCACAAGGTTTAAGACTCCTAATGTTGGGCTTCGAAAACTGAGTCCAACACCAAATCTTCTATATTGGTCATATATGGAGGATATAATGTTTCAACTTTAGAAAATAATTTAGGAAAATCAATAAGATCTTTATGGCAAAGCATTATGTATAATGTGTATTAGACAAGGCATAAGATATTATGTAAGTTATCGAATAAGGTATATTCCCATCTTTCATTAAATCTTTTCTTTTAAAATCTTGTATTAAAGAAAGACTTTTATCAAAATCTTTATCATGTGTATTATAGGATATCTTAGGATATATATAGAACAAAAGTTTTTGATATCTAAGATTTCCTCTAAAAATTCCAAGGCAAGTTTCCTTTCAGTCATGTATTTTTTCATTTATTATTGCAAGATTGATGGGACTATCAATTCCTTCGCTAAATGTTTCTCTAATTATCATTTGAATTAATCCAATGATGTCTTCGAAATTTTAATCCAAGTTTATCTAACAAAGTCATATTAAAGCTGCTATAAGAATCTATAGAAAACATTGTATTTTGTATCATTTAAAGGATTTTTCCATCAATTAAAGCCTCTTGGCTATATTGGCCTTATTGCTCAAAAGTTTCTATTATGTTTTCTATTATTTAATTATCATTTTGAGTATTAGAAGATTCTCCTATTTCACTCATCTATGTTAGAGTTTGAGGTATCTTCATATTTTGTTTAAGTTATTGTAAAAATACTTTCTTTAGAAGAACAATCTTAAAAAGTAATAATTTGAACAAAATCTTCATTTTTTATCATTAAATCTATGCCATCATCTATTTTGATTTTCTTTTTATTAAATCTCTTAGGGCATTCATTAGCAAAATATTGTTTTTCCTTACAGTAATAACACTCACATTTGGTTATCTTTTTTATTTACTCTGAACATAGGTTTTTGAGGTTTATATCCTTCTTTTTCTTATAATATCTACCTTTACATTTTTTAAAATATTTCCTTTATCTTTGTATAATAATAAGTACTATCGCAACTAATCATAGTAAGCATCTTTAAGTCATAACAACATAAAGAAGATTTATTTACTTTTAATCTTTTTACTTTGTTTTAGTAATACAGTTTCTTTACATCATTCACTAAGTTCATCTTTTAAAAAAGAAAAAATTTTCCTTAAGGTATCTACTATTCCTTGCTTATAAGTTGCTTCTAGTTTGCTTCCCCATGGGTCAGGTATCTTAGAGTAAAACATTTTTAAATAAAGATTAGTATTATCTACTTGATTATAAGTATGATAATAATGATCAGCAAAGATACAAATATATCTATTGATTACACACATATCACATAATTGAAGTCTTTGCAAAGCAATAACATATATTTTCCTATTGATGTAGTCTCTTTTAAAATATTTCCTTCTCTAACAAATTCTAATATGAAGGCTTCAGTAGCTTGAGTCATCAAATTATTAACATCCATATCGTTATTAAAGATGGGATTTTAAAAAGTTTCATCTAAAATTTTCCAAAATCTAAGAGAGCTATTTAATAGAGCTTTTTCTAGAAATTGTTTTGTAGTTTCATAATCCATTTTTATTAATTTAGACAGCTACATGAAGAGCAATTTCTTATTTATCAATTGCTTCTTCTATATTTTGAATACAATCAATATCCAAATATATTCCAAAAGGATTTATAGATTTTGTTCTTAGTTTATCTATGGGTGTAAAACCATGTTTATCTTGCATAACCATAATGTGTTTCAACATAATCACTAATATGTCTATTAAAACTTTGTGAAGGAAACCTGGGAGGATTTTGGAAAGTATTAAAGATATCACTTATATTAAGATTTAAATTAACTTCTTGTTTATAAGTATCTAGTTTAATATGAATTAAAGTTTCTAAATTTACTTTTTCTATCTGATTGTTTAATTCTTCTATATTAGAATCAAATCTTGGAACAAAATTTTCCATTTATATATGATTAGGGGGTATTTTTATTTTCAGGATTAAATCAAATATCTGTTTTTCTATTGGATTTCTACCAGTACCATTATCTGTTTCTTGTTTATTTATCATTTTTAGCAAATTATGTAAATGAGTAATTTGCTCTTGTAATTTTTTATATTCAAATAATAATTTTACCATAGTATTCTAACATTTTTTTGAATTTCAGCCATATCAATATCTATTTTTAATCCTTCATATTTAATTTTTAAATATTTATCTTCCTCCATCTAAATGATCAAATTTATAACGATTACTTAAACCTTAAATGACTTTCCTTTTGTAAATCTTTACATTGTTGATATTTTTGCTCCACGTTTTCAACTTTGGATCATTTAGATGGAGCAACTGCATCTTACGTCGAACATCCATGACAGTATAAAGGGCTATCAAAGATAAACTTCCTTTCATTGATAGACTCAACAAATATAAGGCTCCCAAATTGACGTGTTTTGCGTAAGAAGGCACAGTAGAGTGGATCAGATTTGTTTTTTTAAATGCCAGTTCGCAAATGCACACTGGACTGGAGAATGATAATGGAAAGATGCAGTCTTAAGGATCCTCCAGCATATTTGCATCAAATTGTTCAGTGGAGTTCAGATGTGACACAAAAATGAAGTAAACATATGGTGTTAGTATGTACTCCTATTCTATCTAGTTAAATCTATTTAGGATGGGGCGAACAAGCGCATTTTCTGCAAAAACAAATCAAGGCAGAGAACTTTTTTGTAGGCAAGTGCTCCACAGGATCAGGTTTCACATATTCCAAATCTCCACTGCTATTACCAAGTAGTGGAACATATGCAATCATGTTTACAATCTGTAATACTATATCTTCGTTTTAATCCGCAACATAGTTACATGAATAAGCGAGATTGCTGATCCATCTTGATCGTAATACTAATACTACACAATGACTAGTTTTGTTTTTTAAAAGTTGTCCAATCGACAAATTATGCCTGTGCTGCAGAACATGAAGGGTTAGATATACTTGCAGCAGCTTTTCTGTAAGTGTTCGAATATCTGAAGAGCTACTACCATTTACACACTTGCAAGGCAGACAAATAATAATAGGATATGCAAGCATGGATCCCACGGTTCAGACCCCCCAAGCAAAATAGTCAGATGTCCTTAGCATTTAAAAAAAAAAATCAAGCTACGGTGGATAGGAAAATCCCAATAATACGCAAACAGACACTTATGAAATAAAGTCAACAAGATAAGAAAGAGGCGTTGACAGCTGAATTTGGTAGTTGAAAAACTTGCTTAAGACTTTTCTTTTGGCTTACTCTGTGTCCTTTGTACCTGACAAACAAGGCTATAGAACTCATAAGTTAAATTACAGCATTTATGGAAAAAAATTACCTCCACATGAGATTTACATGATCAAATATCTGAAAACCATCCAAAGCATACTAGTCCAAATTACTGAACTCTCATTGCTGATCAGATCAGCTCAGAGTCAGTTTGGAGAAACCTTTGCTGGACAACAAGTGCTTCAGCCTGAATGCAGTTAACCAATCTTTTGTCCATTGGTCCACTCAACGAGGACTTCAGACCCTATCCTATTTAAGGTTAAATGTCTGAATTTAAAGGCTGAAGTAGCCCATTTTTTGACAATTCTTCCAAACTTCTGATGTCCTGTTGCAAATGTGTTGCATGCAAAATAGCATGCTCAAGAACTAGAGGGTCATCAGGAGGATTCTGTAGAAGGGTAAGCAAGGTCCTCCGATAAATTTGAGATGTTAGTAATGGCCTTGCAACTTGTCGCTGTTTACATAGGATTGCCACCTTGATGACATGCTTGCAAACATTACCTAGCCTTGAGCAGGGGCAGTCGCAGAGGGAGAACTCAGAACCAGGACTATGGATTGTATACACCAAACTTCTGTTGGTTTGAGAAATGACTTTTGCAACTTGGAGATTTTGCTCATCGAATATCACATCATTATCGGATATGAGCAGACCCTGATTCCAAGCATTTTTTAAAAAAGACTCATCTCTCGCATTTGCAAAGAATCCAGTCTCTAGACTGTATTGATCTAACCAATATAAGGAGAGGAATTCAGTTGTCAGTATGTGGACCAACCAGTCAATTCTTCGAGTGGAGTTAACGTCTTGCTCGTTGAAGAACTTGGATTTAAGCCTTAGGTGATAGGATTCAATTGCAGCCAGGAGCTCCATACTAGCCATAGGGATAGACCTTAAGGAATTAACCCATAAATCTGGAACAATAAAGCTTGAAAAATAAGTCTGAGAAATGGCAAAACTTTGTAGTTTGAAAGGCCATAACCTTACTTTATAAACAACATCTATAACAACTATCAGGGCTGTTCAGTCATTCCAGTAATAATATTTGCTATTGAAGAATGCTGATTCATCATGCTTAGACTAAAGTTGAACAAACCATGAACTCATCTACTCCAATTTGATCGACTGTATGAAATGAAAGCTCATAATACTGGTAGCATATAAATGGATAAGAGAACATATTTTGATAGTGGAATGATGATAAGAGTTAAGGCAACAAAAAAAGATTCTTTGCAGCAAATGAAAAGATGTGCTCTATACAAAATATGGTATAGCATAAAAGAGACACACACCTATACAAGGCACCCATTTCCTTTTGAAATATTCCATAAATATACTTTGTTCCACATAAACATGCATGAACTCCTCAACAGCATCTGCTACTATTGGTCCACTTCTTCCAGAAAATAAAATGCACGCCAAGTGCTTAAACATCTCTTTTTGCACATCAATGTTACAACATTTCTTAACGATGCTTCTTATCAAAGCACGGTGACCTCGCCAAACATAAAATAGAACCCAACACTAGATAGGTTCTCTGAAAATACAGAGAATCATTGAATTGATACCACCTTTTAAGTCAAACTCATGTAGATTTATTTGAGTAATCTATTTAAGATTTTACCTTACAACAGAAACATCCAAGGAAGGATCATCCACTAAAAAGGTGTTTGGTTTCCACTTGTGATCCTTGGTTCTGACTTTCTCAGTTAGTGACCTAACCCATTTCTGCATATCTTGACTCCGAAATGAGGATGCAATGACCCAAGCAACAGGAATTGCATTTTGAGATGAATCAAAAGCGAGTAAAGTGCACAGAGGATGCTGTCATAGGAAAAGGGGGAAGGAAGCAGCACGCATAAGTCAAAAACATATAAACTAGAATAAGCATGTAGAGATGAAGCTTCTTTCTAGTTTTTAAGATGGGAAAATTCATCCTCAGCCATAACAGATACTTGAAGAAGTTCTGGTCTAACTAGATGACCATTGACAGATGTTCCATTATTCTGAAGGTCATAACTAAGAATCCACATTAAAATGTTTCCAACACAAAGGAGGGATCGTGCCTTAGAAGCAGGATCCTTTAGTATAATTGACATTAGCTTTTGATAACGCCCCTTTGTTTCAGTGAACTCCACAATAATGGAGAACAAGCACCAAAAATGGTAGTAATTTTTCTTATCTGCTTTTCCCTAAAACTTAAATTACTTGGCATTTTGGCAAGCACATGCAAGACTTTTAAAAAAAATCATTTTGCTCTCATATTGTGACCCCAATAAATCTATACAACGAAATCGTAATATTCAAGTCTTTCTATCAGTTGGGACTGAAACTAACAGCACTCCAGAGCCCTAGCTTTGATATAAGTTCAACTGTCTTTTTCACAGTACCTGCATATCTACAGGCGCTTGTGCAAGGAAGAGGGTGATAGACAGAGACCCAGCATGTTACCTTCAAATTCTTTCTCCCAAACATTGAATGAAAAGCTAATGAACCATGATGTCCATAATGGATCATTTGCTGCAGCTGCCAATCTGTCTGTATTCCCAGGATGAATGGTTCTGTACCAATGTTATCTTGGAAGAAGAAAACAAGCTTCTGATGGCGCTGAACCCACATCCTTACACTCAGGTTATCATTTTCATGCAATTTATGGCATACATTACGAACAACCCTCTCCATGTTACGAACGTCATTTCTAGTAAGGAAATCATCACGACTATGAGGACCACCGTGACCCTGCACCACCTCCATGTGATGCTGGATTATATCGTCCAAAGATATTCCAACATAGAGCATAGACATCACTTTCTGGCGTAGTTCTTCTGAAATCCTTGGAGCGTACATTGCTCTTGTGCCAATAGCATCCAGATCCAGTATTCCATGGCAAGGGCCCCCAGTTTTATCTACATGTCTTCTTTGATTGTATATGATAAGTGCAAGGAGAGGGCGAATATACAAACGTTTTACAGTAAAATGGCAAAGGCAACCTCTCATCATATGGCGCCTCCCTGGCCTGCTGCCCTTACCAGTTGCAGGTTTGGTGTTAGAGCCATCCCCAATACCAGATTCATTATCTCGATAATCTTCAGGTCCATATGAACACCAATATCTGAAAGATCGCCAATTATAAATAGCATGTTAACTGTTAAATGGATGAATCCAATGGTCGCATTAAGAAGTACCGACCTTCAAAATAACTTTGACATGTTAAATCAATAAAGCACAGAGAACCTAAGACTGACAATTCATCAGCAGGAAAGAAAAAAGAAATTTTCACACAAGTTGTCAACCAATTATAGAAGTGGTACATAAAAGCCCTTGGCAGGCCGAATATTCAAAAAAGAGAATGACATATTTGTTGTCTAAACTAAACATTCAACAACTGGAAGAAGGTTATACTCAAGCACCAAACTTACAGTGTATATTCTAGATAGCCATCAACCCTTGGTTTGATAATACTACCTTCAGATCTTTTCCTTCTCGACTCAATTCGAAAGCTAGCAGGGCATTCAGCATTTGAAGATTCTCCCTTTACAAAATCTTCCACTCTAGCAAAAGGTATAAGAGCAATGTCATCGCCACCTTGGCGACCACCTTCTACCTTTACCCACTTGATTTGAGAAGCTGAAAACTCTGCAAAAGGAGGATCTTGCACTGAAAGATTAAGAATGTCTTCCATTCTTGGCATCTGCTTTTCAAGTTTCAAGAATGAGATATCAGACATGACAGCTTACCCATCTTGAGAAAAGACATCAAGAATAGCCTACCTTTAACATTATCAGGGTTTGATTTTTGACTAATAAAATTATACAAGACAGCGGCAAGTGCAAAAAACCAACCACATTAATCACAATTGCTCCGATACCCGCAGTTCACAATCAAATCAATATAAGAACCTACAAAACCAAGGAGAGATATTTGAACCTACTTTCTACTTTTGATCATGTCAGCTCTCGTCAATGAAAGTATCTTAAAACAGACAGTAGCAAATAAATAAACAAGTGGACTCATTTTTCTGTCCGACATATAACTAGACAATGAGAAGAGGAACAGAATTTAACTAAAAGAGACCATCTAACTCCTGCATTCAATACCCAATTAACAAATGCCACACAAAATTACCTTTGGATCATGTCCCTTCATGCTCCTTTTAGAGATACAGAACAACAATCTATCAACCCTTTAACAGCATATGATGCAGAACAAAAGAAAAGGCGAATTTATTAGAAAATTAAAACTCATAATATATGAGACGTGGAAAACAAAAAACGAAAGTTAAAAATCAGTAGCCCTAAAAGTTCACCCAATTACTTGAAGATCACAAACTAGGGTTCGGCTCGTAATAAGAATTGAAACGGTTGAAAAAGGTCAAAAATGAGAGGATCCAGAGTCGAAAATTGACTGGAAATAAGTAAAGTTGCTCTACACTACACAGAACGAGGGGATTGTGATAGACAGAAAGGAGAATTGACGTGTGGTCGAAAAAGAAGCAATGCATTTGAAAGAAAATGGAAAACAAAGAACTGTATTCGTGGAAGTAAAATTCATAAGTAAGAACAGCGCGTCAAAATCAAAGTGTAAATGCTAATTTTCGGGATATCACAATTTTGTAATGCAAAGTTTTTTTTTTAAATGTTGTCCACTTTTATGTTAATTGGGCTTAAATTGTGATATATACCTTAATATTTTCGAAATAAGTCCCTGTAATTATCTCTACTATGACTTTCACCTCTTATTTAGATACAAAGGGACAAAAATGATATTAAAGATAAGGTTTATTTAAAACATTTTGAATAAGATAAAAGTGAAAATCAAACATTTGGGTAATGTTACAAGAACTCATTTTTTAAGATTACATTAACCTCTAATTGATCTACATTGCTTAGTTGTGATATCACTAAAAATTGCCTAAAACTTAACCTTTTTAAAATTTTGGTGCTATCATTATTATTTTGAAAATATTAAAATGTAATAGGATACTATAAATAACAAGAAAGAATAACTTAAACTTTTTATGAAACGTTAGGAGGCAAATCATATTTTTTTGACTCTTAGTTAAAGGCAAATCATATTTTTTTTGACCCTTAGTTGATTATTAGCCACAATAATAAAACGCTTCCATATGATAAATTCTTAAATTAATAAGGTTTAAAATGAAATGTGATGATAATTGATAGTAGAAAGGCATAAAAAATTAACATGAATATCAATGGAAATTACAAAAAACCTTCTAAAAATCTTAAAACGTTGGGAATATCTGTTATGATATCCTTCATTTTATAAAAAAGGTATAGAGTGGTGAAATTAATTGAAAGACAAAAATTGAAGTTTTATAAGTTTTTAACTAAACTAGTCATTCAATCAAGTATAAAATATTCACAAAAAAGGGGTCATTAAATTAGTCATAAGGCTGTCAGAATGATTAATTAAAATTGTACAACACTTAATCTTTGATAATTATTGAAAAGCAGTTAATTGTCATTCCTAAAAGAAAGGTTATCATACACTTAGGCTTATATTCAATTAAAAGATTAAAGTATTAGTAGGACCCTTACCATAATAATAATTATCTTAATTAAAATTAAGATGAAACTTTTTGATGACTAAGGGTGTTAAGTTATGACATCTAGTTGAAAGAGCATCAATAGTATCAACTTAAATTAATGTAGAACATAATAATACTAAAAGAACTACTAAAAAGGAAAATGAATGGAACTTAAGTGATAAGAAATAATCGTTATAAGAACCTTAAGGTAAAGAGAAAGGAAGTCCCTTTGCCCCAATCTCCTAACTCCATTAAAAATAATCCCTATAAGAACCTTAATACCTAAGGTGAAGAGGTAGAGAGAAAGGAAGTTCCTTTGCCTCAATCTCCTAACTCCACTAAATGATTGTGTTAGCTCTTTATACACTAACAGCAAGAAATAGTAGAATATATGCAATAGAGTTCTTAGATCTCAGGGAGGATAAATGACTAAATTAAATGCAACTGTTTGTGTTTTGTTATATTATCCTTAATTGATATTTCTAATTCTTTAAGGAATTATTCAATTGAATCTTTAGAGTGCTTCTAAGGTTGTTTAGTAGCTAAAGTGGATCAAACTAAGATAAATGCATCTGTTAAGAATCCTTTACGTAAAGTAGATGCCCCTACCATAGCTAACTTTTGAGAGAATAAAGGGAGAGTTTTCCTTATAGCCTCTAACTTAACTATAAATAAAGCTCCAAGTAGGATCATTGGCTTTACTACTGAAGCTAACATGAAGGCCATAACTCCTTTTAAACTTGATGAAGTTGTAGATAATGTTATGGCTCTCTTAAAAGAGATATCTTCTAAGTATACCCTCGAGTCCACTAATTTGGTCAATTCCCCTTTAACTTAGGATTCAAGCACAATAAAGAAAGGGGAATAATTCAAATCAATAGCAAAGAAAAGCTTGGAAGAAAACCTAAAGGGAAGGGCTCTTATACGCCCACCACTTAATAGTCATTTCCTAGAATGTGAGGGGCACAAATTACCCACACAAAAAAATACCTGACAATCTATAAGTATCCACTTGATATAAAGCCTTATTTGATTAGCTTGTTGGAAACCAAAATAAACCAGAATTACTTTAACAAAGGACTATGGTTTCTTAAGAACAAATGGAGCTCCTCATCTGTGTCAACTTTAAGGGCTTTCATCCTTTCTCATCTCAAAATAAACGAACATTGTTTAGCTCTTCCATTACTATTTTAGAGAATGAAAAATGCTCTTCTTAACATGCATCTAACAAAGCACCTAGTATTGATGATTTTAATGCCTCGTTGTTCCGAAAAACTTATAAGATAGTGAGAAATCAAGTTATTAATGAAGTTAAAGAATTTTTCACTAAAGGAAAAATGCTCAAGGAATTGAACAAGACATTACTTTATCTTATCCATAAAATTACTAACCCACATACTTCTAAGATTATATACCTATAGCATATTGCAATACTATTTACAAGATCATTTCAAAGATCCTAGCCTCAAGTTTAAAAATTACGGTGAGTAACTTAATCAAGCCATCATAAGGTTCTTTAACACATGGAAGGAATATTGGAGACAATATTTTTATTTCTTATGATCTATTTGAATCATACTATTACAAAAAATCGATTGGAGGTTGCTCCTTAAAGATTGATTTTTACAAAATATTTGATACTATTAGCAGGGAATTTTATTTTAAATGCTCTCCAAGCGCTTAATTTCCGTATTACATTCATCTAATGGATTGATCAATATATTTCTACTTTAACCTATAGCGTCATTGTTAATGGTGAGCCCACTTGTGTTTTTAAGGGACTTAAAGGTATTATACAAGGTGACCCTGTCTCACTTTACAACTTCACCATTTGCATCAAAGGATTAACTAGAATTATCTTTTATGGCATCAAATGAGGTATGCTTTTCAAATATCATTGGAAATATAAGTTTAGGAATATATTTAATCTATCTATTGCGGATGATTTAATTTTTCTTTATGGAGCCCTTTTTTAGAAAGTAAAATGAATTAATGAAAAGGGGATTAAATATGTACCAAGATTCAACTAAAACGCTCAAAATAAGCTTATAAACTAACCAAATTATCCTCTCAATTCATCAATATGGAAAAACTTACTTAACCTTACTATAATACATTGATTTTATGGAAGGACTAAATTAGAACCACCATTAAACAAATTTCAAGGTCCTTTTGACTCATAGGCTTATGTAATCACTCCAAATCCTGGAATAATGTGCAATTCTTGATTGGTACGCTTTTTTCGCTACTTCATTATAAAGCAGTTGTTCTCTAATCTACTAAATATAATAATCTAGAACCTTTTTCTAGGGATTTCCCGTACCATAGAAAAATATGTTTGTCCTTTCCCTCTATATCTTATAGATACACAATCTAAAGCTAATTAATGTCACCTTTGGGCAACACTTGATCTTCTTGCAACCATTTCATAATCCTTTTATAGTTCATATTTGTATTATTAAGGAAGCATAAGTCTTGGATAGCCTTACAAATTCTTGCTATAAATTTACACTCAAAGAATAAATGAGCTAGGGATTTTGCAACTACTTTACATAGGTAGCAAGTACTTAACAAGTTTAGAAAGCTCAATCTATCCATAGTAGCCATCTTTGTATGGTTAATAACCATAATAGAAAAGAAACCCATAAGGCTAAATTTTAGTTCCAAACCACCATATCTATTGCTTAATTTCATTTCTTGGTCTCAAAATCTCCTTGCATGATCTATTAGTAGACATCCTTAACTCACATTGTGATGATAGTTAGGGATTAGATACTTAAGGTCAACATACATATTACACCATTGATAGATTCAATCAGCACTTTAACTTTTAGCATTCATTCAACCAACTCTTTAACTTTAGAATTCATAGGGAAAATAATATATTATAGCAAGTGTGGTTAATTAATAAGGCCAATGTTACTCTAATTGTCAAATAATAAAAATGTTGTTTCACTATTCCCTATCATACATTTGATACCCCTACTTGGTATTTTTTCATATCCAAGAGTTAAGATAGGCCTTATGAGAAGGAAGGCCTTGTAGTTATCTCCCAAACACTCTTAACCCTTCAGAAGTAGGTATTTGTTCACTTCACCCACAATGAGTCTTCAGTAACCATTAGCCTTTATAATCCTTTTCCCATCATCACCCTATTAGATAAGCTTATAAGTATGATTCTTAGCCTTCATTCATATTGGGGTTTGTAAACGTTGTTCTATTTTACCTTATCCTTCACTATCTTGTTGTCTTTACCACTTTAAAAGAAGTTTTGTATTATCTTTCCAAGGATTTAATCAACCCCTTAGCTAGCAAAATGTGTAATGACTAATAATATGAAGAGTGTTGAGTATTGATCAAATAAGTAGCAATATATTAGCTTAAGACAAGTCCCTATTACAATGACATCCTAATCTCTCCTAAACCTTCTAAACATTCCCTAAATTATAGCTTCTTGCTAGATAGTGGAGGCCAAGATATATGAAAAGAGGTTTTTTAGTTTGTAACCTTAATATTATTAAAAGACCATTAACTAGATAGGAAGCACTTCTTGAAACGACAATATGGCTTTTATTATAGTTAATATTTAGTCCAAACTTATCTTTAAAGATGTGAAGGGAGTTTATTAAGATGCTAACTAGATATTCATTAGCTTTGGAAAGTAAAAGAAAATCATTTGCAAATTCTATAGTGACCAAACCAAGTTTCTTACAGCTACTATAGAACTTAAAATCTGGATTAGCAAATATATTTTGTTTAATCAATCTAATCAAAACCTCCATGTATATATAAGGGAAAATATGGTTTTCTTGTTTTATGCCTCAACCTACTTTTAACAAATATGACAACTCACCATTAGTTAATACACTGAGTTATTATGATATACATCTTTAACCAATGTCAAAATCTCTATAGAAATCCAAACTCCTCCCTTATCTAAAGAATGAACTCCCAATTTGTAGAGTCATATGTTTGTGAAAATCCACTTTTAAAGCATAATTTTTAAGAGACCTTTTCCTTATATAACCTTTAAATAATTCTTAGGCGATGAAGACATCATCCTTAATTTGTCTCCCTACTATAAAGGCTTTTTATGTATCACTAACTACTAATTTCAACATTTTCCTCATCTTTGTAACTAGAAAGTTGAACGTTATCTTATAAAGAAAATTGCAACAAAAAATAGGTCTATATTTTCTCAAAGATTTAGGATTAGTAATCATAGGGAGTAAACATATGAATGTCTTGTTAATTTATTTTTAAAATTTTGACCTTTTGTAAAGAATTCTAAATTAGCATCTATAACCATCTCTCTTATCCCTGCCCATGCTTTTTGGTAAAAATAACCATTAAGACCATCTATACCAGGAGATCTAGTTGCACCTAACTCAAAAATTGCCTTTTTAAAATCTTAAGTAGTGAATGATTGCTAAGAAATTCCATTCCATCCTCATAAAATTAATTAGAAACAAAATGGTTGAGGAGTTGAAAAAAGGACCGATTATGAGTAGATATGCTAAATTCCATTTAAAAAAACATGAATGCTTCCTTCTTAAATTCATCTTTAATCCATTACAAGAATTTCTAGCCACCGATAAGTTATGAAAAAATCTTTATATTTATATCCCCATCCTTCTTCTAGTGTATCCTAGCTCTTTGTTGGAGGAGTGAATTATGGATCCATACTGCTTTAATGTACTTATTTGAAGCTAGTTTTTCTTCCTTAATTAGGATTTTGACCCTAAGTTATTGGTATAGTGCAACTGGGATAGAGTTTATGTAATACTCCATATTAACGGTTAGAAAAATTGAGAAATTTTAGTACACTATATGCCTTGCATAATTGAGTATTTCGCTATTTTGTGTTTGTTAATTTTGGACTTATACAAATTATTGTACATGCATTCATGACATTTTCGGGTAAAATGGATTTATAAATGTGATTAAATTGTGGAAATTTTATCCTGAGACTATTGGAATTATTTCAAAATGTTTGGAGAATTTTTGGAATTTTCTGAAAATTTTGGAATATTAGGAAAAATAGACAAATGACATTATGACATTTAACACTTATAAGAGGATGAAAAATGGCCCACATGTAAGGGGGCCACGTGCCAATGAGTTTTTAAATAATGTATAACAAGTTGAGAAAGATGAAGCTCGTTGTTTATTCTTCAGTTTTGCTTGGTTTTCCTCAACACTGAACCTTGCTTTTCATTCTCACTGTTGGTGGTTCTTCTAAAAGCAAGGTAAGTGAAATTTTAGGTTTCTGGTTTTGTGAATAAGTCCATGATGTTTCAAGGTTGAGAAAGGAATACATGCACGATTTGAGTACGAAGCATTTCGATGATAGTCTAAAATACGCATGAGTTTATTTTCACTCAAATTCACCTCCACTCTTCAAAAGAATAACAGCCAAAGGAAGACAAAGAACAAAGTTTATTTTCAAAACAACAAACAAAATAAACAATTTGTCCAACTAAAAGGGCAAAACAGAAAGAAAGGAGAAGAAGAAGGTAAAAATTGAAACGACGCAGAGTGGAGGTGAATTTTAGTTTCTTAGAAGAGAGACACGGTAGAGTTTTGAGAGTTTGAGGAATCTTGAGAAATGAGAACCATTGAGAAGTAAAAAGTGAGCACTGATGTGATTACACGGTGCTTATAAGTTACAACGAGAATAGTCGAATTTTCAAAAACAAAAGAGAAAAGAGTTAGTTAATTTTTTAAATAAGTAATTGATGTTCTTTTTCTATTTTTTAAAAAGTAATTAATGATGTATTATTTTTATCATATTTGTTAATATTATTTGATATATCTAAGAAATAGCATAGTGTTTAATCTTATATGAATTATTTTAATTTATAAATTGAGATTTATATTTATAAGTTATTTTAAATTAATTATAATATATATTTTTAAAA
>JANIHY010000008.1:27167250-27177953 GCA_027479065.1 Erythroxylum brevipes | reverse complement strand
GAGTTTACTTCAAGGGAATGATGAGTTTCATATCATAATAGTAGTTGACTATCGATAATGGCACTATTAAATGAATCTGGAATCAAGTACGCTTTAAAGAATAAAGTGGGTCGTTACTTTAATCTTAAAACATATAACTTAAGGATTTGTTTATTATGAACCACAATCTTGATGAGTGGTGAACTCATATGTGTTTTATTATAATTTTTAATATGATCAGACTGGATTTTTACAAAGTATCAATCCAGGGTTTGCATGTTGGAATCATTAATTGAAACATGTATTAGGGAACATTCACTCAAATAAAGAGTTTATAGTGATATCATCACTTCTAGATGTTTTCACAAAATTGGTGATTAAACTGACACCAGTAGTTTGATGGATTAGCTACCTATCAAGTCTTAACACCAAGATGAGATCTTGTGTGTTAATCACCATATAAAATAAAACAAGAGATGTAGAAGGAAAAAGCAACATAAGGACAAAATGGTTATTTTACCCTTTATTGTGCGAATGACTATAATATGGTTCATATTAGAGTTTGTAATTAGACATCTTATTTAAAACATATGTTCTCATAATTATTCAAAAGTTCAACTAATTGTCTTTAATGGAATGACATTTAGTTAATAAGCTAGAATTAATTCTAATGAGATTAAATTAATTTCGGACTTATTGGAGCTTGAATTATATAAGTCCAATTAGATTCCCCATTTAGCTTATAAGAAGGTTATCAAGCAAAGTAAGAAATACAAATATAGGTTTTAAGGCCTATGATTGAATGGGTTATCCAAAATTTGTGTGAGAGATGTCTCATCATTGGCTTCTTTCTTCTAAGGCAAAATCTCTTTAAGTTTTCTTCTTCTTTACGTCTAAAAGATCTTTTTAACCAAGTTGTCCAAGGAGAATAAGTGGTAGATTGGATTGGTCGAGGATACAATAATGAGAAGAGGATACAATAATGAGAAGAGGATACATTACCTATGAGAGGACACATTCCCGAGGATAGAGTACCACAGTGAGGAGTTAAACCTGTAGCGAAGGAGTCGGTAATAATTTCCATCTTATTGTTTATGTAAATTATTTTCCTTATACCGTATCATGTATGGCTTGGCATGTTGATTTGGTTATATTACTTCCGTTGTAGTTTTGATTTCTAAAAAGGTTTTGAAATTTATAGTTTTAGCTAAATCTTGCATGCTTAATTTTTCAATCCAACAATTGGTATCAGAGCCAATTACGAAGGAATATGAGATTAGTATTATGTTATGGTTGTATACCTTTCAATTGATGTGCAAGGAAATGTATTTTCATGGATTTGATGGAGAAAAAGAATAGAGATGTAAGTAAAAGTGATGGGATTTAAATAGTACATTACCTTGAGAGGTTGAACATGGAGCTAAAATGGTTGTTTAGGTATCGTGTTGGAAAGTTTGTGATTCAATACAAGGTTATAACATTTGTTTGTTATTAGAATTTTTTGATGGTTACGTTTCATAAATTTCTAAATTGAGAACATATTCAAGTAAGATGAAGTAGAAGATAGCAATATATGTAGGAAACCCTCAAGAATAAGTTGATTAGTTATTGTGAGTGTACATATGATAAAGTGGCTACTTTGGCGAATGATGTTACGGTGTACAGATGTAATATATTTTTGGATATAAATGAATGAATATTGAATACGGATGAATAATTGAGTATTGAATGAATTAGATGTGAATATTGGAGTTGGATAAGTATGAGCTTCAGACAGAGGAAGTTGAATATACTACTGAGAGTGCATTGATTACAGGCAATTGAATAGAGTCACAATGAAGAACAAGTATCCATTGCCAAGAATTGAAGATTTGTTTGATCAGTTGAATGATGTAGGATAGAAAGGTAGTTGCTTATGCCTCTAGGAAACTAAACTCACAAGAACTGAATTATCTTACTTTTGATCTAGAACTAGCAGCAGTAGTGTTTGCCTTAAAAATTTTACAGCACTACTTGTATGGTGAAAATGTAGAATTTTCACAGATCATAAAAGTCTAAAGTATTTGCTTACCTAGAAGGAACTCAATCTACGACAATGGTGTTGGTTGGAATTGTTTAAAGACTATGATTGTATTGTGGATTATCATCTAGGTAAAGCTAATGTTATAGCTGATACTTTGAGTTGGAAGACCATTTTGACATTATCACTTAAGCAGAGTGAATGGAGACTAGTGTCTAATGGAGCTTTGATAGCTCAATTGAAAGCAAGGCCTACTTTGATACAAGAGATATGTGATGCTTAGAGAACTAATGATAAGCAAGAGATTTGTGATGTTCAAAGAACTGATGATAAGTTACAACAATAGTTATCAGACTAGCATTGGCATGGTGCTTTATGAAGCGCTGTATGGTAGAAGGTGTAGAACTCTGGTATGTTGGACTAAGTTGAGTGAAAGCAAGATTATCGAGCCTAAAATTATGAAAGATACTAAAGAAAAGATTCAAATTATTCAACAAAGGATGAAAGCTACCATTGATAGGTAGAAGTCTTATGCTGACCTAAAAAGAAGGAATATTGAATATCAGGTAGGTGATAAGGTGTTCTTGAAAGTATCACTGTGGAAGAATGTACTTCGATTTAGTAAGAAGGGTAAACTTAGTCCGCGATACATTGGCCCTTATGAAATTCTTAAAAGAGTTAGACCAGTAGCTTATTAGTTGGCTCTTCCTGAAGAATTGGCCAAGCTATATAATGTGTTCCACGTTTGTATGATAAGAAGATATCGATCTGATGTGACACATAAAATTCTAGTGCAAGAAAGTCAAGTACAACCAGATCTGTCGCATGAAGAAGGGCCAGTTTCTATCTTAGCCTGAGAAGTCAGGCAACTTAGGAATAAGCAAATACCTTTAGTAAGGTACTCTAGCAACACCAAGGACTTGAAGAAGCAACATAGGAACCCGAAGAAACTATAAAAGTTCAGTATCCACAATTATTTAGATCAAGTATTAATTTAGAGGATGAAATTTTCTTAAGGAGGGAAGAATTGTAACACTCCATGTTAGGGGTTAGAATATTGAGGAATTATAGTGCATTATATGCTTTGCATATTGAGTATTTTGCTGTTAAGTGTTTATGAATTTTTGGACTCATGCAAATTATTGTACATGCATTCATGACATTTTTCAGGTAAAATGGATTTATAAATGTAATTAATTTATTCCAAGACTATTGGAATTATTTCAGATTTTTGGAAAATTTTAGAAATTCTGGAAATTTTGGGATATTAGGAAAAATAGACAAATGGCATTGTGACATGTGGCAGTCTTAGATGTTGACAAAAGGCACACATGCAAGGAGCCATGTGTCACTAGGATAATAATACACTTATATATGTATGTTAGAAAGCAAAAACTAAATCACTGTAACTTTGTTGCTCTTCAGTTTTTCTTTGATCTTCACCGAACCACAACTTCGATCTTTGTATGAGTATTATCTGGGGCAAACAAACATTTCCATCTAACTAGTGTTTGTTTATGTTTAGTCTCCTTGCTTTTTGTCCAACCATCGAACCCTATTCTTCACTCTCTCAGTTGAAGAATTTGCAGAAAAATCAAGTGATGTTTCTAACTTTCTGGATTTTGTGAATGAGTTTCATGAATGTTTTACAGTTTAGAAATGAATTCATGCGTGAGTTTTGAAAGTTGAGTAGTATTGGTGAAGGTGATGATGAGATGAGCTGATAATAATGTACAGTGGAGGTGTAATACTAATTACATGGGGTTTGTTTAGAAAGTGTTTACATGATTTGGTGAGATCTTAATATAGAAGGGAGTTAAATGAAGTGAAAGCATAGAGGAAAGGGAAAAAAGCATCAAATGAAAGATAGGAATTTATAGTATAAAGAGAAAGTTGAAAATGGTTTCATGTGCATGCATCGGTTTTTAGTGTTTGATATAAACTTGAATTTGAGATGTGATGAGAATGAGTTTAAATGATTTGGAAATGTAATAAAGTGGTGAATGTAAGTGTATAAATCTAGAAAAAGAATGAAAGAAGAAGGAAAAAATCTGGTTTTGGTTCAATGAACAAGAGAAAAAGAATGACACGATCGTGACTTCGCTACAAACTGTTGCAGGTGGTCATCATGTTGGCGTATGAAATCACAGGGTCACGATCATGTGTCTGCATAATTGCAACTTGCTCGTTTTTCTTAAAAAGATTATTTTTGAACTTCTGTCATTCAGTTCGATATAACTTCTTCACTAGATATCCAAATGACTTGATTCTTAAACCAATGGACTAATAAGACATTGGTCTTCATCTCCACCAAAAATTATAATCATATGAAGTGTATTGATTGATGAATTTAAGATGAAATTGTGACTGTGCTGAAGTTTGATAACTGGGATGATTTTACTAAACATACTTCATTATTTTGCTTATATCTAGATCTGTAGATTTCCAAATAGGGTGATTCTTGATTTGAATTCGACTAGATACATAAGGATACAAATTTTCTAAATAGATTAAGTTCTAATTCTGTCTCTAAGAATTTCAAAATTTGATTCAAATTTGAGATAAGAATTCTTTTACAGCTTAAGTATAGTCTGAGATCTTTTAAGTATAACTTTCAGTATGTAAAACCAAATGGAATGAACTTGGTATCATTAGAAACTTAAGACATGGGAGAACAACTTTTTATAAGGAAGTGTTATCAAATTACCTCATCTTCCTGATGTGAATAATTAAACAAAGTGGACCCAAAAGTTGGTTGTGAGATAAATCTAGATTGAGCAATTGAGTATGGTTTCATATGATTGATAATGTGACAAGATTAAAGATAAGGAACTCGAGAGTTTTTCATGAACATGCATCATACATATTTGGTATACATGAATGTGCATAAATGATTTCATAATCACGCACAATAGTAATATGTGTTTGTACTAAATGTTTTATAGGAACCCATAAAGCGACCACTTCCAAATATTGCTAGGACTTCGAGGGAATAAGCAAAAAACAGGAGCTTTTGTAAGTAATATAGTATGGTCTTTTGTAAATAATTTTTGATGAATATTTGTAGTAAATTCAGTAAGTAATCCTTGAGTTTTTGTAAGTAATCTAGTAAGAAATTTTGTAAGTAATCTAGTACAATCTTTTGTAAATAATTTTTTATAAATATTTGTAAGAAATTTAGTAAGTAATCCTTGAATTTTTGTAAGGAATTTAGACGGTCAATTTTGTAAGTAATTCAGTAAGTAATCTAGTAAGAAATTTTGTAAGTAATCTAGTATGGTCTTTTGTAAATAACTTTTGATGAATATTTGTAAGAAATTCAGTAAGTAATCCTTGAGTATTTATAAGTAATTTATATGGTAAAATTTTGTAAGTAATTCAGTAAGTAATATTTGATAGTTCTGCTTTGACTATTTTGTTTGCTATTGATTTGGATCATTGAATGAT
The DNA here is from genome assembly GCA_027479065.1 of Erythroxylum brevipes. Lineage (NCBI taxonomy): Eukaryota > Viridiplantae > Streptophyta > Magnoliopsida > Malpighiales > Erythroxylaceae > Erythroxylum > Erythroxylum brevipes. The sequence continues at coordinate 27,172,507 of JANIHY010000008.1, read as the reverse complement.
TTGCAAAGCTATAAGAACGTGATATGTTTGAATACATGATATGAAAACATTGATTGATATGTGAATTGGATTTCAAACATTTCTATTTTTTAATCTATTTAGACTTAGTTGTAGTAAATAGGTATGTCTATAAGGGTCTGTAGCTGCTTCTATGATACTTCGATGTCGAGACTTTGGTCTCCCTCTGTGACACTTCGGTGTCGAGACTTCGGTCTCCCTCTACGTAAGTCCCGTTACCCACTTCTGTTGATCGATTAATAGTCATTTAATTTTTGTATTCTAAAATATGTTTGATTTTTTATCTAAACAAAGATATTATGTCCTAATTCTGAAGGGTTTATACCCTTTTTGATATTCAGTTTTGTTTTCTGTACAATCTATTCTGAGATACATTATGTTTGAATTGTTTGTTTCAATAAACTGTTAATGCATGCTTCTTTTATATCATAATTCTGTATAATTATTTGTCACTTTATGTCTAGATTAGTTATTATTCACTAAGCTATATGCTTAGCATGGTGAATTTGCCCCGTGTAGGTTCAAAGCTAGGATTATAAACACTAGGATGATTCAACTACAATGGCCAATGGAGTATGAGTCTTATTTTGACAAAAGAAATGTATTTTTATGTTTTTAATTTTTGATTTGTATCTAGAATTTGTATGAAGGTTTGTAATAGCCATAATACAGGCTGGTTTCTGAACTTATGATATGTAATATATGTTTGCTTCAGTTGCTGGAAACGCATGTAATGAATGTTTTGTATGTTTTGAAATGCTTTCGCATCGGTAAGATATATGTTTGTTCTGAATTGCTTCCAATGGAAGATTTTGAATGCTATACTTCCGGAAAATGTTTTGGTTTGTTTGTATTGTCTTACGTGGCATCTACATATCCTCCCAGGGGGTATATAGGTGTTATACTTTACATTTGAATCTTTGTGATGAATGTGTTGCCATAAGATTCTATCATGCTAGTTGGAATAAAAATAAACGCATGCGTGAACTTAAATTAGGCTACTTGAATGAAGGATGAACCATGTGGAGTGATGAGAGTAGTTGACCATATAAGCTTACTCAGAACTTAACACTTGAACAATGAGGTAATGTATAGAAGCATAATGTGTTAAGTCAAATTGACTTCACGTTTAATAATTTTGTTGATAATCAAATAATAATAATGTTTGAAATAAATGAACTGTTTTGATGAGTGTGTTAAACGTGCAGTTCAAAAAATCGAAGAAGTTTGGAAACACAAAAGATGTTTGAAAACACAGAAGAAGTTTCAAAACACAAAAGAAGTTGCGAAACACAAAGGAAGTTTCAAAACATAGAAGAAGTTTCAAAAACACAGAAGAAGTTTCGAAAACACAGAAGGAGTTGGGAAACACAGAACAAGTGTCAAAACACAGAAGAAGTTTTGAAACACAAAAGAAGTTTCAAAACACAGAAGAAGTTGTGAAACATAGAGGAAGTTTCAAAACACAGAAGAAGTTTCAAAAACACAGAAGGAGTTGCGAAACATCGAAAAAGTGTCAAAACACAGAAGAAGTTGCGAAACACAGAAGAAGTTTCGAAACATAGTACAAGTTATGAAACATAGAAGAAGTTTCAAAAAACAGAAGAAGTTGTGAAACATAGAAGAAGTTTCAAAACACATAAGAAGTTGCGAAACACAGAAGAAATTTCAAAACACAGAAGAAGTTGTGAAACACAGAGGAAGTTTCAAAAGGCAAAAGAAGCTCAAAAACACAGAAGTAATAGTTTGAGTTAGTTACAGAACTCAACTAAATAATAATTTCTACAAGAAGCAAGAAACAAGAAGCAAGAAGCAGTTATCAAGATTCAAGAAGTGGTGGAGACTTAGGCTATAAATATTAGTCTAAGTTGAAGACTGAACAACTTTAATCTTTTAACTTCCAAGTGATTACTTTCAAAAATTCTGTATACAAAGTGCAATATACGAGAGCTAACACTATTGTAACAAAAGCTCACAATAACTTTCTAATGAGAGAAAGAAAAGGCTGAGAGCCTAGAGAGGCTAAGATAGTTGAAAAAATACTCATTGTGAGAGACCTAAAGAGGCTCTAGAAGGGAGAAAATAATACTTGTAATTTTGACGAAGTATAGTGAAAACTCAAAAGGATTCTAAGGACTTGACGTAGCCCAAGGTTTGGGGTGAACCAGTATAAAAATCGCATCTTCTATCTTCTAACTCTTTACTCTTAGATACTCTTGTTCTTATACAAGTTTATACAAGTTATTTGCGATTTAACTAAGTAACTTTTTGGTATTCATCTAATACTTGAAAAAGTTTCTTTTCAAGAGATTATCAAAGGTTTTGTGTATTCACAAAAAGATTACACAATTCAACCCCCCTTGTTGTGTACTTCATAAGTTCTATATTAACGTGTGATTTACTTCAATTGGTATCAGAGCTCGGTTTCCAAGAATCACTTTTACACAGTGAGGACAAAGATCCATGGCAGAATCACACATGTTTATAGCTGAAGTTGCCACCATCATAAGACCTCCTACATTCAATGGTGAGGACTATCATTATTGGAAGGACAGGATGTAGCTTTTCATTGAATCCACATACGTTGATCTTTCGGATATCATCGAGAATGGACCATACATACTAATAGATGATGATGGTAATACTATTCCACGTACTAGATGGTCAGTCGATCACAAAGCAAGATTTCAACTTAATTTAAAGGCCAAATTCTTTTTGAGTTGTGCGTTAAGCAGAAGTGAATACGATAAAGTATATGGATGCAAAATTGCGAAGGATGGGGGACACCTTTTCCATCAAATGTGAAGGCACAAACCAAGTAAAGAAGTCTAAGATTAGCATTCTTGTACATCAATATGAGTTGTTTAAAATGAAAGAAGATGAGTCCATTGATCAGATGTTTGGACGATTTCAAACTATTACTAATGGACTGAAAGCTCTTGGGAGAATCTACGACAATCAAAACCATATCAGGAAGATTATCAGGAGTTTGCCCAAAAGATGGAGACCCAAAGTCACTACAGTATAAGAAGCCAAGGACTTGAGCAAGTTAAAGCTTGACGAGCTGCTTGGTTCTTTGAAGATACATGAAGTAGAACTTGATGTTGAAGACAAACCTAGAAGGGACAATTCTATAGCATTAAAGGCTGGTCAGAAAAATCACAAGAATCAGAGGAATAGAAGTTCATCATCAAAAGCACTAAAGATCGAAGAGATCAAGAATGATGACACCAATGAATCTGAACAAGATTCAAGTGAAGATGATGATAAATTATCTTTTATCCTAAGGAAGATAAGAAGAATGTGGAAGAAGAAAGTAAAAGGAAATAAAGATTTTTCTTTCAAGAAAAATAGCAAAGATGAAGTCAAGAATGAGAAGGCCTCTATCATTTGCTACGAGTGCAACAAACCAGGACACTACAAATCTGAATGTCTGTTGCTGAAAAGAAAGTCGAAGAAGAATAAAGAAAATAAAAAGAGTATGATGGCTACTTGGAAAGATTTGGATTCGTCCAAATCTGATTCTGATTTAGAATTCAGAAGCCTCAGTACAAGCAAACATATGCTTAGTAGCCGAAAACGAAGGTGACGAGGAGGTAACTTCTAACTTCGATGAACTCTAAGATGCATATCTAGAATTCTTAGAAGATTCTCATTCTATACTAAAGCAGTATAGATCCTTAAAAAGAAAGTATGTAGAAAACTTGAAGAACACGGAAGCAATAGAGAAAGAAAACGTTTGCCTCAAGAAACAAATAGACGTTATGAAGAAAAAAGTAACGGTTGATAGATCTAAGGAGATTAGTCAGTTGAAACAAAGGATTAATTCTCTCTCAAAAGAATTATCATCTTTTACTGAAAGTTCGAAGAAAATGAATGATATGATTGGGAAATATAGACACCATAATGATAAGAGTGGCCTAGGGTTTACTAAAACCAATATTCATTATAAAAAGAACTTTATTCCTATAGAAAGAAATATCACCAGTATTCTCATTTTCATTCTATGAATAATTTTCAGACTAACCCTAAAGGACCCAAGAAAATCTGGGTACCTAAAAAGAATATAATATCTCCTGTAGATCTCCTTCCTTGGAAGAAGCAGCCAGCAACAATGGTATTTGGATAGTGGATGCTGGCAACACATGATAGGAAGAAGGTCTATGTTCCTAGATCTTCAAAATAAAAAGGGAGGATCAGTAACTTTTGGAGACAACTAGCAGGGCAAAATAGTTGGAATCATTAAAATTGGTAAAGATTCCTTTGCATCAATCTATAATGTTCTGTTAGTTGAAGGTTTAAAACATAACTTGATTAGTGTAAGTCAATTATGTGATTCTGACTTTGAAGTATCCTTTAATCAAAACTCTTGTGTAGTCAAAAACAAGGACGGTTCCATATTCTTTTCTACCAAAAGACGAAATAATCTTTATAAGATTAATTTAGAAGATTTACAAAGTCAAAATATTTCTTGTTTTATATCAACTGATGAAGAAAAACTGATTTGGCATAAAAAGTTAGGTCATGTTAGTTTTAAACATATTTCTAAGTTGATTTAACATGATTTGGTAAGAGTTTACTAAAAATAAGTTTTAACAAGGATTTCTTTTGTGAAAGTTGTCATAAAGGAAAACAGGTTAAAACATCATTTTCTTCTAAAAATATTGTAACTTCGTCTAGACCTCTAGAGTTGTTACATATAGACTTATTTGGTCCAACTACGACATTAAGTCTTGGCGGAAAGAAGTATGGTCTCGTAATTGTTAATGACTTCACTAGATTTTGTTGGATATTATTTTTGTCACATAAGGATGAATCTTTTAAATGTTTTAAAGGTCTTTCCAAAAAGTTAAAGAATGAAAAAGGAGTTTTTGTTGCTGGAATTAGAAGTGATCATGGTGATGAATTTGAAAATGAAAAATTTAGAATATTCTATGAAGAGAATGGAATTTTCCATAATTTCTCTGCTCCTAGAACTCCACAACAGAATGGAGTTGTAGAAAGAAAGAACAGGACGATTCAGGAAATGGCAAGAACTATGCTGTGTGAAATGAATATTCCTAAGTATTTCTAGGCAGAAGATATAAATACAGCTTGTTACATTCAAAATAGAATACTTCTGTGATCATTGTTGAATAAAACTCCATATGAGCTATGGGAAGGAAGGAAGCCTAATATTTCTTACTTCCATCCATTTGGTTGCAAGTGTACTATATTGAATACAAAAGAAACTTTGGAT
>JANIHY010000008.1:27096829-27109965 GCA_027479065.1 Erythroxylum brevipes | reverse complement strand
CCCGCGGCGAACCATTTCTACGAGGCGCTCGCCGCGGCGAGCATTCTGTTGCCGCGGCGAGTCCTCCTTTTCCAGCTGCAGTTCCTTTATATTTTGAATGTTTTCGTTTCTTCCTTTGCGCGTCCCTCACTCGGCGACCCCGAGGGGTCACCTCGGGATAGGAAACGGGACCCGGACCCAACATTTGTACATTCTGATATGAGACTTAAATGATTTGCTTCAACATGAGAAATATTTTATATTGATAAATTATATTCAATTTTGAAGTACGTTGTGTTTGAATTTTGACATTGGTGAGTTATGTTCTGGAACAAATATATATTATGTTCTACTATGTTATATTATGTTTTGTCATTCATGATATTTGGATTGTTTTTGAATATGTGAATATTTAGAGACAGTTTGCATTATGTATGTATCTTGTTTAATTATTCCCCACTAAGCTATATGCTTATCACGGTGGATTTGTCTCGTGTAGGTTCAGATAGAAGGATATAAAGACTGGGACAAAGATAACTGCAGTAGCCAATGAAAAGTGCGTTTTGTTGTGAATAATGTTCAGTTTGTTGATGTTATTGACTTGTATTTAGTATGATGAGACAATTTGTATTTTACTTATATGGTTTGTAATATTTATAAACAGGAACAAATTTGGATTTCAAGGCATGTAATATATTTTATGTCACTTTATTATGGATAGTATGTTTAAAACATAATAAAATGTAATGTAATGTATGGTGTTTGAGTTTATGAAAATGCTTGAAATTGTTGGTATGATATATTTTAAGTACTTATATCTGTAGCATCACCATATCCTCTAAGAGAGTATGTCAATGTGATACTTTTCGAAGAATGTGCTAAAAATAAGCGTTCTGATATATTTTATGTACAGAGCGTATTTTTTATATATAAAAAGTAAAATAAATTATTCCTAATTTTATTACTGAAAAACTGTGATCCACAGTCAACAAAAAGTTGACTAAAGCTTATAAAAAACACATATTAATTACAAATATAACTCTAATAATTAAAAAAGTTCATTTTCAACAGGCGATTTTCTCAACTGGTACGTTAACCTTGGCCTCATTCACACTTCCGTTATGTGCCACGTGTATAAATATATGTATGTAGATTTCTATCTCGGTTATAGGCCTAATAAAATGTGATCTAACTATAGTAAATTAATTGGGCCTATAGAAATATTAATTAATTATTAGTATGGGCCTGATGTGTAGAAGCCTATTACGAGTCATTGTGGTTAATGGGCCCACAATGGCCCGTAAGTCAAAATTGACTATAAATAGGTTGTGGTCCCCAAGTTAGTTTTACTTTTTAACATTTTCTCTAAAAAGATTGTGTTATGTTTTCTCTGTTCCATAAGGAGAAAACATTCGGTTTATGAATCTTAACTTGGAAGAACACAAATCCATCATTTTGCTGTTTACGATTCCGCTGTGCAATGGATCAAGGTTAGTGTTCTTGTTTACATATAAATATCATTGTTGATTCTATCTATGTATAATTCTGGATGATTAAATATTTAGAAATCGGATTATATTAATCATAAGGTTAAATTCTAACACTTATATCTGTAGCATCACCATATCCTCTAAGAGTTATATCTGTAGCATCACCATATCCTCTAAGAGAGTATATGAATGTGATACTTTTCGAAGAATGTGCTAAAAATAAGCGTTCTGATATATTCTATGTACAGAGCGTATTTCTTATATATAAAAAGTAAAATAAATTATTCCTAACTTTAATACTGAAAAACTGTGATCCACAGTCAACAAAAAGTTGACTAAAGCTTATAAAAAAACACATATTAATTACAAATATAACTCTAATAATTACAAAAGTTCATTTTCAACAGGCGATTTTCTCTACTGGTACGTTAACCTTGGCCTCATTCACACTTCCGTTATGTCACTTGGAAATTTTAAAAAGCAATCCAAGTTAAAAGTTAACCTTTTCATTTTCATTTTTTTTCATTGGCGATTAAAGTCAGTAAGCAGTGTCCTTGGATATTGTCTTGTCAGTAGCAAAAGCTGAAAAAGTTTTTTTCTTTCCCCCATGACCTTTTCTCTTTTTTGCTGAATAAAGTAATTTTACTGGCCCGACCTTCCACCACTAGCATCAAGAAGCATATATTTTTTAAAAGTAAAAATGACGTACACAATATGAGAGTTAATTATGATCGGTGACTGCAGTTGTCCTCTAAACTACTTCAACCTCTGGTCGCTGCCGCGAGTGTGTTGATCTTTCATCTCTTAAGACTTTCACGGGCACGCAGACAAAGAGAGGAAGGTTCGATATCTAATCCATGTCATGCTTTGTAATAGGAGAAGCAGAACAGAAAAGGTACCAGAGCTACAACTTCGGATGTGCAACACCGACAGTCGATATGGAATGGAAGTAGAAAATAAGCTAGGAAAGAAGCAATAGCAAACGGAGCTCCACAGTCGACGGGAAGCAAGCATAAAAACAAAACCAAAGAAAATCAAAGCCAAATAAGTTACGGGGAGAAGAAAATGAATTAGGTTTAATTTTTTTTAGTTTAACAAATAATAAATATTAAAAGTTAATGAGAACTATTTTTTTAATAAAAAATTAAAAGTTAAATATTATAGTAACATCTTTTAAACTTTAAACTAAACTAACTTTTAAACTAAATTAAAAGTTAAATATTTTAGTAATATCTTTTAAACTTTAAATTAAAAGTTAAAAGTTTTAATCAGGCATATGTACCGTAAAGGTAATCGTAGTGCAGATTGGCTCGCAAATCTTGCAAGACAATTCTCTTTAGGCATTACTACTTTTAAGTACCTACCCAAAAATTGCATCCTTCTTTTAGTAGAGGATGAGTCGGGAGTCTGTAATCTATGATATGATGTGTAATTTGTCTTTACCTTTCCTTTTATATAAAAAAACTAATATTAAAAAATTAAGATAAGTTTAAAATTTTTAAGTAAATTATCCATTTATTTTCGATCATTGACCAACTTAAAAATCACGAAATAATGGTGCTCTAGTTATATAATACGACAAAGTGCTTATAACACCTGAAAAGAATCAAGCTACAGTTGCGAGGTCTTTTGACGGTGGCGTGGGCTATGGTGGTAATAATGAAATGGCCAAAGTAGAGAGTTTCACCGTGTGGAAAGAAATCATTATCGGACGTCTGCATAGCTTAGATAATTATACGCCCATTTTTTTTGGGTGAAAATTGTAGGCTTTGAAATTAATTATAACTGAAAAAGACTCATGAAAATTCGTTGGAAGTTGTATACCGACACGCAAAAGGTACGACATTAGTGCAAAAGGTACAACATTAGTACACGTTAAGTCTAATAGTAGGGTTATATCCTACTTAATTAGTTAATAAGTCATATTTTATTTTTTTTCACCAGATATTCTAAGAGGGTCTCAATTATAAGAAAACACTTTTAAGCTATTTACTCTCAAACTAATCACCGTTCGAACTAGACAGATCTCTTGTGTAGAGATGACAATTGTACCCGAACCTGATGGGTACCCGATAAAATTACCCGAACGAGGGCAAATATGGGGAGCAAATTTTTAGCCGTAGGACGGGTACGAGGGTTAGCAAAAATATTCGTTGGGTATCGGGGTGGGTATGGGGATACTACCCCCATACCCGTTTACACGTTTACCTATTATATGTATGTTAAATTCAGTATGTATGTATGAATGTAGCATGAAAATTTAGAAGAAAAACAAATAGTCCATTAATATTAAATAAGTTTATCTAAAAAAAAAAGAAACGAGTAAACGGATACCCGATAGGGTCAAACCCCCAACGAAGGCGGAAGCACAATAGTTAAAGCAGTTTGAAGCATATAAATCAAGTATTATTCTTGTTGAAAGTCCGAGTTTTTTGACTTCAAATATTTAAATAAACAATTACGATTTGGAATACTCGAAACTGTGTCATTAACCAAAGTTTTCTTTGAACAAAGACACTAAACGTTTTAAATTAAGGAAAATGACATGTTCCCTAAACTAAACTATTAATTTGTTGGCAGTTGATAAGTTAAATTACAAATGAAGTGTAACCATCGAGGGGGCAAACTGTAGGATTTTCTTAGTAACAAGTTTAACAGGCTCTATTACTTTTTGGTCTCTCTCTCTTTGCTCTTTTCGCTGTCCCGAAAATCGTGTGAGAAGAGAAGCTATGAAGACCAATGTTGTGGTCATGAAGAAATGGCCATACTGATAATGGCACACCAAAACAAAAACAGCAGTAATGATGTTAACTTCACAACAACCCAACTACAAGAACAAGAAGTAATAAAGTCTGCTCCTTTCCATGACTTCTTGGGCATGAGGGCTTGCAACGATTCCCCTCTCCTGTTGCCTCCCAAAAGCGCCGATGCTACGCCGTCGGCCTCCATCGGTGTCCCTTCTGCCGGTGGTCGGGGCCCTCTCTCCGCCACCTCTGATCTGGCCTCGGGTCAGTCTTTGCTTTCTGTTTTTTTTTTGGTACTTGCTGACCCGTTCTTTTGCAGTCTTTTGTGAGTTCTTTTTATTTGCGGCTCTGTTGGATGCTGAAGCTCTTATCTTGAGCTCTTGTTGTCTGTAGTTCTGATTGATCTTGTCCTTTTGTTGCTTTTCAGAATTCTTCACATTGTTATGATTACTTTAAATACTGAAAACACTCGACAGGTCATTTGACAATATGTTTTGCAAGTTTTCCCTCCTGATTCTTAAGTTGCCAATTTGATTTTGTTTCGTGGTAACTATGCTTCTGGTAGTGGGTTTGGTGCCCTTTGTTATGGATAAGTTTTGGTGCGGTCAATAATGAGGTTAGTAGCTTTTGTAGGTTTTCAGTCCTGCACTCTCTCTCCCTTGTCTTATTATCTTATTTTATGTTTTGAAAGTGTGAGCTCAATTCATATTGGCTTGCCATTTGTTTATGGTGCTTATCTTTATTACCGCACTAAATTGACTTAGATATATTGATGTGGTGTTCTTCCCTCGGAATTTTTTTTCTTATATGAGAGCGTAGACGGATGAAAGCATGCATTCATTGATAGTTTCTTCTTTCTCATGTACAAGTTTAACTTTACAGGTTGGCAAACTTAATTAAGAATCTTGTTTGCTATTTGGTAACTTCACGATCTTTCTTCTTTTCTTCAATAGCATGTTTGCATTTCCAAGAGAAAAAGAAAACAATTTTACATCTGTGACTTCAATTGGAGAGTGATACTTATCTTGAAGCGATTACTTTTAATTGTTGCTGAGAAACTATGCTATGCAGTCAAATTGAACATAGTTTCTTCAATTGGGACTTTTGGCATTTGGTATTAAATTTGAGGTGTTATTTACTCATCAGAAAGACCAGTTGGAAATCATCTCGAGGGGATTCCATTCTATACTCCAAGAAGTGAAATTTCTGGTCCTGATATAAACAACAGAGGTGTTGGAAGTAAGCAGAGTAATTCAGATTCCACCTTTATGGGCTCCACCAGACACAGGATATTGCAGAAGGGTCGTGACTCCCTGGAGAACCTGCATGTAATGAAAGTAAGCTTTAGCATGATGCAGCATGCGATTCTTCTATATGGAAAACGATAATAACTCTTAGTGGATTGTTCTGATCACATTTATGGAATCATGTTTACATCAGATTCTAAAAGGTGGAGGAGTAGACCGGCCTAGGAGTTCCAATGATGATGAGCTTTTCCATGGTGTACAGCCAATGAGGGCTACCTCTACATCTCTCATATTGCAACCATCTGCTAGCAACAAATTGGAAAGGCCCATTCCCACATGTTCTGCACTACAGTATCCTTCTCGAGGGGGACAATTTGTTCCTTTCACACACCAAGGCCCTGCAAATAGATTCAGGGATACTAATGCCGGTTCATCAATCATCTCACAATTAGCTGCTGATGAAGGATCTAGAACTGGAATTAAAGTTTCGGGGACTTTGACTTCCATTAATGCTGGTGGTGGCACTTCTGATAAGAATTCGTGTGCGGTATTGCCAAGTGTTAGCAATCCCAAGTCTGGAACTTTTATTCCAGATCCAGAATCTTCAACTCCATCGAGGTTAATTTCATATCAGGAGTCATTTGGTTCAATGCTTCTCAAATCCAAAGGCTTTTCTTTCTAAATCCATTACACATCATTTGCTCTTTGTTGCAGTAGACCAGGGTTAGCATCTGCTACCCGTCAGATGACCATTTTTTATGGTGGTCAAGCTCATGTTTTTGATGATGTACATCCAAATAAGGTCTGGCTTCTGTTTAGGCATCACTATTCATATCCTCTATATGGTTTTGGAAAGTGCATATTACATGCTCAAGGGGGAAAAAAAATGACTGATATAGTATTGGATAGCACATTTAATATAAATTTTAGCCTTTAATATTGTGTTATTTTAGAAAAAAAAGGTCCACTGGTATTTAATTGTCTTTCAGCGGTGCTTTTATTATTCTTCCTGAAAATTTACATGATGTTTATTCGTAAAGAATCGCTAATAGCAATCAAACATATGTATCTGTACATTGGTCCTTTATTTCATTTCTTTTGTTTGAGGTTCTCTTTTTAGTTGTTCAATTTAAGTTCTTGTCCATTTTTTAGTATAGAAATGCAGCAATCTTAGAAATAGGAACCGTTTGTGTGATTTTGTTATTGCCAATGTATCAATGTTAGGAGTAATAGCTGCTTGCTGCATAGTTGTGTATGTTGTCTTCAGTGCTTTTGATATGGCAGAATTGTGCTTGTGTTGCATCATCCACCCTAACTATAGATACCTGATAGCTCATATAACAGAGTCTTTGCTCATTAGTTACTCTGATTGCTGGCGCTTTTGTATCCGCATAGCAAGAGGGATTATGTAGAGATAGAGGCAAAATTGGCTGTTGCCTAGGTCCAGTAAGGCTAAACCATAGAAGCTGACAAAATCTGAGGTTGACAAGAGACAAGGACCTGAGAATGCAGGGAGTCAAGAGTTAACTCTTTCTATGTCTTGCCTTTCCTTCCTTTCTGTTTTTTCTCTGCCATAGGTCCCAAAAAATGCATTTTCCCAGTTCTTGTTCTGACTATTGCTGCATCCTATCTTTTATTAGGGAGAAATGTATCGCCCTCGACTAAATTTGAAATATCATAAGAGAAGAAAAACAATATTATTCCTAAAATTCCCATGTCTTTCTTGGTTGGTAAACTAAACCAGTGATTTCCATGAAATCTTTCTTTGTTTTCTGAGGAAACAGACTTCTCACAATGGGAAAACGAAATTTCTTTGAAGAACAACAATTCTTTCTTTTTAAGCAAGTTATATCCACCACAATTAATGAACAATCGATAGATTATCCAACCTCGAGCAATCTTAGATATTGGTGAGGTTTGGTTTGTTAGTTGGTAATTTGTTTAGCTATTTAGCTAGTGGCATATTTTTTTGGCTACGCATCACACCTCTCATGTGGATCTAGCTTTCAACAGCGCTGAACATGTTATGAGAGATGTTGAACTCCATTATATGCATGCTAATGGGGCAACTATGCTTCTCCTATGGTTCATCTTCCTATATTTCATGGTCTATTATACCAGTCATGATTTCTTGGAGTTGTAACGTTCTCATTAATGATTGTGGTGGTGGAGAGGGGTGAGATCGCCACAGCTTCTCTCTTCTTGAGAAAAAGGATCTACTTGCTGTTTGCCACAAACACAAATAGGAAGGAAGAGCTTCTTTAGGCTTTCCTGAATTTGATTTTAAGTATCCATTGATGCCAATGGGGTCACTATTGGAATGCAGATGCACCTTGAGCATTATTGATGGTCAATGTGAAGAAACCCATTATGGTGTATGAAATGAAAAGGTGCTTGTATTCAGGTGTTGCTTTTTGGCAATCATGTAAACTACAAGAGTGTTTTGCTAAAACTGCTTCTAAGATATGGTGGCATGTTAACATAGCAATAATATTCTGGTTTAGTTACATTATTCCCATTTCGAATTTGCCTTTTATGGTATTTGTTACCTGTTAATCATGGAACACTCAAGTACCTCTGCACTTTTTACTTTCTTGCAATAGTTGACAGAACAGCCTTTAATTGTTGAGCACTTTAGGTGTCCTGTGCTATCCTGGTTGGAATACCTTCAAGCTATTGGTTGAAGCAATATTGCAGAAAACTCGTAGATCAGCACTTGTCTTTTCAGTTCTTTTGTGGCTTTCTGTGGTGCTATTGGTTGAAGCAACATTGCAGAAAACTCGTAAATCAGCACTTGTCTTTTCAGTTCTTTTGTGGCTTTCTGTGGTGTTTTTTTGATCAAAGAGCTTTAAGTTGTTAGTTTCACAGATTTCTTGGTTTCTTTTGCAAGCGATATCTTTTCATTGTCTTTAATGCATCTTTTCTCCCCAATAACATCTTCTATTAATAGGCTCCATAAGCACATACCTTGAACTTTTTTCTTATTCATCTTTTTTTGTCTTCTAACTGTACCTCAAGGTCCCAACCTCTAAGGGAGAGAACACTTTGTTATTTAACCTTACCATTTTCCAAGAACATCTTTGTGCTATACTGTTTACTTTTGTTCATTGCCAATCATAAGTGAACAGACCAGCATATTGTTCTCTACCTTCCTCTAACTAAGGGGAGAACACTTCATTACTTTTAACCTTACCATTTTTCAAGAAGATCTTCATGCTGAACTGCTTTCTTTAGTTCATTGCCAATGTCAGCCATAACTGAATATTTCAGCATCTTGTTCTTCACCTTCCACTGAAGTACTGTAAACATGAGAAAAAACATTCACGTCCACTACGTTGAGTTGATTATGAAATAAGTGTTAGACATGACAGGTGCAAATGAAGAGAGTACCGGTGTAAGAAATTAAGAAAAGACAGTTGTTTTAGGTATTTTAATGTAAAATGTGGGCTGTGTTAGAACTAATTCATGCTTTAATATCTCAAAAAGGCAGCACCTAAACTGACAATGTTGATTTTGATGATTTGTTTCTTACCAGAAGATGGACATAATAGCCAGCACCCTTAAGCAGGGCATTCTGCAGAAAATGAATATTGTACCTTGAGACTGAGAACTTGAAAGTCATTGAAATAAGGCCTCAGTTATGTAGTTAATTTGTTAGTCACTTCAGTTGCTAGTCCTCAATTGGAATAGCTTTTATGTTTCTCCTCTATTTTCTTGCTTTGTGGAGATAAATTTAAAGTTTGGCTGCCAAAACTTTTTAGAAATTTCTCTATTTTAGAAACACCCTTAGGTTGCCTTTTTATATATATAGGTTTTTTATCTGTTGAAAAGGTGTTGGCTGAATTTTATTAAACATGCGTACCAGTTATGTTGCTAATCTATGACCCCTAATCTATTTCAGGCACATGTTATAATGGCCTTAGCTGGATCAAATGGAGGATCATGGTCAACAACCTACTCACCGAAACTTGCAGCCAGGCTAAACAATAATGAAAGTCACACAATCAGGAGTGGATGTGAAGCAGAAAGAGCGGCCAATACAGCATTTCAACATGAATTTTGTGGGATACCATCTGCGACTGGCCAGAATATTCAGCGGTTTGGTTCAACTGATCGGTCTTGTATGCCCACCGGTGAAAATCATCTTTCCACATTTTGCATTTTGCATTTTGAGCTGGAAACTGTTCAAGTTATGTTAAGTTGGCACGTTGTTTGTAGGGGGTCATCATGGCAGCATCCAAATGGCTGTAGAGACAAGAAACGCAGTTCAGGCAGGAGAACCCCACAATGAAGAGAAGAGAGGGGCTTGATGATGTATGTTGGATAAAAGAGCACTCAACAAAGGAAGAATGAGCTCTCTCTTTCAGGAATTTATAATGCTTTTGCTGTCCTCTCGACTTTTAGCTTGCTTAATTTCTTTCGTCTTTGAGAAAACGGAAAGCGGGGGTAGTCAGGGGTTATCCTGTTTTTGGAGGCTAAATGTGAAGGAACATTGACTTGGAAACTTTTGCTGGCATGGTAGGAATACAATTAATCATGTTATGGACTTTTAAGTACAGTATTAGGCGCTCCCTACCCGATAATTTTTTCTGGCTCATCAAGAAGTACAAAGGGTTACCAGAAAAATTGGAACCGTCGAGGAAGATGTTATTAATGTGCACCCCCCAACAAGTGCTAGTTTAGTTGATTTTATAAGAGAAACGATAGTTTATTCAAATTGAAGTGCATGCATAAATGTATATACACATACATATACATACATGTATGTCTATCTGAAACCGTCTCTTTATTACGTAAGGATAAAGTTGTATATTATCGGACTTTTTTAAATCCCACGTTTTAGCATAATTTTAATTAGGTGTTAATGATGATGATGACGCAAATGTTATACGGTATTAATTACATTATAAGGAAAAGTTAAGACCACATTTAAGTAGTATTTCAAGAAATACATCTAAGATTTTCATTTTAATACCATAAACTTTTAAAAACAGGAAAGACTTTTGAATTTTTTTTAATATTTTTCATTTTTTAAAGTAGTTCAGGCATTTCAAAATATCATTGAAATGGCTAATTATAATTTAAGTTCTTAATATATTTAATAAAAATAATACTTGACTTATTGGGCCATTTAGTAGGCTTTGGCCATAAAGATTGAATCCCTATTTATCATTTGATCTCTGAATTTCAACAATAAGTTTGTAATAGATGCATAATTAATTATATTTATATTCCATATTTGATGTTTTTCCATATTTTATACTTTTATTCGGTACTTAATTTGCTCCAAGTGTGTTTAAAGAGTATAATTGTCTTCATATACTTAAAGGAGAAAATTTGGATAAAAACACAACATAAAACAAAGAATCAAAGTACATAAGGGATGCACAGACGTGCAATAGCTCATGCACTTATCTCGGGTCGTGTAGATTCGCGAAATCTGGGTATTTTGAGTTATGTATGGTTTGATGCACGGTCGTGCATCTTCCTAAAACTCTAAAATTTACTATAAAAGGACGTACTTGGAGGCAAATGAGTAGAGGATATGTATAGAGCAATTTTGAAACTCTCATAGGTGACTCAAAGGGTGATTTTGATCGGGAGAAGTAGAAAACATAAAGAATTCATCGAAAAATCCAAGAGAATATAAGATTAAACCTCTACTTACAATAATATTCGATAGGAGATAATCAGGGAGATTTAGAATTATAAACCTATTATTTTCTATTTGTCTTTCTTTCTATTATTGTTTGATTTCGTTTCCAATCATGTGTAACTAAATTCCTTTAGTGTCTAGGTTAGATGACCCCTATGTTGATACTTTAACGTATTTTGATTCTTTTATTAATGCAATTGGTTTCATTGATATATTATGATCTGATTACATGTTTTACTTATGTTCTAATAAACAAGGAATATTATATTGCAATATGATTTCACAACATAAAAATCGAGAAATCCTTGTTTGAATAGATTTATCGTAATTGGAAGAAGTTAATTGCAATACTAGAGATAGAATGATATAAATCTTCCCAAGTAGGGGTCAAACTTAATAGAGGAACTTGGCTGAAAACCTTAGGATTAGTTGTTATTAGACTTAAGGTCAGTTATTATCATTTCATAGGAATTTCTACAGTCCAATCAATCAGTAAAACAATCACCTAATAAAAGATTAATATGTTAAAGGTTTTAGGGGGGATTTGAAACCTAGATACTAATTTTTTTGATATCGATAGTTTACTAAGTGCATCCTTAATTCTCTGACTCAATTTTGCTGCCCATTTATTTACTTTCTTTACTTTTATTTTCTTTTAGATAAAAAATCAAAACCAATTCCCTAGACTAGATAATAAAACAACGGTAATTCCTAGTACTCATAGTCCTTGTGGTATTGACCCATGCTACCCGATACTAGCTAAAACTACACCGTGCACTTGTATTTATTTCAATATTGACACGTTTAAAAATAGTCAATCAAGTTTTTGGTGCAATTGCGACTTTGATATTAGGAACACTTGAATGCTATTATTCTAGTCAATATTTTCTATATTTTATTTTATTTTATTCTATCTTTGGTTTGTTCATTTAATTATCTTATGAAGTTATTTACTTGATCTTGAGTTTGTGGTTTATTATAAGATTTAAGATTCATTGTCATAGCCACAACTCACAATGGAAGGATGAAGCAGATAATATCTTTTTGGGAGTCAAAGTATGTCTTCGCAATCTATAACAACACCATATGGCATAGAGATGTTTCCTTTCATGGTTTCAGAGGCTCAAATGATGTCTATATCGTGTTACGACGTTTGTGGCAGTACTTACTACAATCTTGATTGTCGAGCATTGACCTATATTTGGGAGCGCTGAACATATACAATCAACCTCAAGGTGTACTATACAAAATAACTTCAATTCATAGTGGAACAACTCTTATGCCTATAGATGAAATGATTACATTCCAGCTAAATATTTACAGCACCAAGCACCTCCAGTTAACAAGCCAACTCTGGAAGATATGATGACTTATTTCATTTAAAAATCAATCATGAATCATTAGAAAATAGAGGCTCATATACAAAATTTGGTGAATTGTTTGATTAGTTGGTGGAGATAATATTTGATGAGATGCAAGGGAGTTTGTTTAGCATTACCAAAGCAAACCTACAGAATTTGAAATGGCAATCATCCTTAACAACGAAAAAGAGCTCCCAGTACAATAAGAAGATGAAGAGTAAGGGGAAGGGGAAGAGAGTATTAGAAAAAAAAGTAGAACTCTAGGTTGAAATGAAAGCTAACTGATGTGAATTTGAGAGGGAAGAAAAGAAAAAAGTTGGCCTTATGAATGAAGGGGCATTCCAAGAAGATCTTCCTGAAGAAGAAGACGAAAAAACCTCCATCCAAGAAGGGGAATTAGAGAAGTGTTAGAAAATAATTGAAGAAGATAAGCCAGAAATCTCTGTCGAAAAAGAAGAAGAGTGGATAAAGGTGGCTGAGGAAGAACTGGTGCAGGAACCATGTCACGACCCGGTAGCATATCGAGCCCATGACAACCGCTGCTGTAGCACCCCCTCACCGTAGGGTACACATCGGGACGCTCGAAGGTCGCTCCGACACGTATCCCACGATAAAGGTTCACTACCAGAAAATTTCGCTAATAATCCATATGGCATCGC
>JANIHY010000008.1:27037675-27050400 GCA_027479065.1 Erythroxylum brevipes | reverse complement strand
AATAATAATAAGTTTATTAGAAATCTCAACTAAACAGGTTTTTATTTTCAATTTTTATATTACAAATCTCAACCAAACAGGTTTTTATTTTTTTTAAAAAGAAACAAAAACAGAAAACTGAAAAAAAAAACAACAATAAAACAGTAAAAATGGAACCAAATGGCCCATAAGATTTAAACTTTTATTCGGTAGATACCATCTAGGTCAAGCTTTAAATGGTTCGTTTGGTGAACTTCAACTACATTTAGTGCGAGTTAGATTATAATAACTTGTTTTGGTCCCTAATTACCACCTAACCTAGGTCAAGCTTAGGCTTTAAATAGTTCAATGGTGAACCTTAGTTGCATATAAGTTCTATGCTGCAAATGGTCCGTTCAAAGCTTTGTCGGTTTCCAAATTTAATTTCCCAATTGCGAAAATAGGTATGTCCACTAGTAAACAAAAACATGTCTTCATCTTTCTGCAGTACTTTGTGCTCCTTCATTTGTCTTATCCAACCATCCCCAAATCCACAAGCAGACATGGATTTCTCCAACAGCCACCTCAACCTCATTTCGTATCATTTAACCTTATCCCCTTGATATATCTCTAATCTATTCCATTTTATATATAGTACCTCTCTATAATCCAGGAACAGAGAAAAGCAAGAACTCTAAATATTGCTTTGTAGTTTTTGTCTTTAACCATCGCTTCTCCTACGATGAGTACACTCTCCCAAGTCTATGGAGACCATCCACTCCACCTCCGCCATATAATCCCCCTCGACTTTGACTCTGTCCAGATGCTGCCGGACTCCCACATTTGGCCTAAATCGGACGACATTTTTGAATCATCCGACGACGGGTTATTGATGATACCATCCATCAACTTGACAAACCCTGAAGCCCAGAAGTTAATAACGCATGCATGTGAGACATGGGGTGTGTTCCAGGTCACAGACCACGGGGTTCCATTGAATCTACTGGATGAAGTTGAGTTTCAGGCAAGAAGACTCTTCTCTCTTCCGGCTAGGCAAAAACTGAAGGCCTTAAGATCTAGTAGAGAAGCCACCGGCTATGGCATAGCTCGCTTATCTGAATTCTTCAACACTTTTATGTGGCATGAAGGTTTTACCATCATCGGTTCTCCTATTGATCATGTTAGAGAACTTTGGCCTCATGATTATCGAAGATTTTGGTAAGTTCATGCACTTCCATGCACGTAGTGGCATGTCAGCAAAGTACTTCATGTTAGGGTTGGCATTCAATACAACAATTGATAGGTTTTGAGTTCATCAAACGTACGCTTACGTAGAAGCATAGATTTATTGGTCATGGTTCCATATGCAAAATTGAAACTTTTTAAGGCATCTCAAGTGGGTTCGCAGGCCCTAACGGACAATGTTCTCGTTTCCACCTACAATACTCTATCCAGTAAGCAATTGGGGAGGGTACTTGTGGAACATATTCTTTTTTGTTTCACATGTAAGAAACTATCTCCAGATGGTATAAAATAATAATAGAAGAAATTCAGAATCTTTAAGTCTTTTGTTATAATTTAAGAAAAATTGAAGGGTAAAGTTAATTGAAAACATGTTTCTCTAAATTTCTAAGTGCTGATGGATTGGAAAGGGAAACCATACATCTATTTTCATTTTTTCTATGAACGGATCATGAAAATTCGCTTCAAGGTTTTGATCATTAATTATCTAGGCGAAGTTAGGTGATCACAGAAACAGTAACGTAACTTCTCTGCCAATATCTGACTGAATAGTTTTCCCTACTTAAATACGTGACAGCGGCGTAATGGAAGATTATCAGAAGAAAATGAAGGAGCTAGCAACCAAATTAATAGGTCTAATTATAAAAAACATGGGCATATCAGCAGAAGAAGTGAAAAGGGTCTTGTACAATATTGAAAGCCCCAGCTCTGCTCTGCAGCTTAACTCGTATCCATTCTGTCCAGACCCAGATCGAGCCATGGGTCTAGCACCTCACACAGACACTTCCCTCTTGACCATTCTCCACCAGAGCAGCGCCTGCGGTCTACAGACATTAAAAGAAGGCGTTGGGTGGGTTCTAGTCCGGCCTACAAGAGGAGCACTAGTAGTGAACATTGGCGATTTCTTACATATAATCTCAAATGCTCGCTTTCCCAGTGTTCTACATCGTGTGATCATCAAAGAGCCCCGACACCGGTTGTCTGTGGCCTACTTTTATTGCCCGCCGATGGATTTCAACCTCACTCCATTGGTTTTCAGTTCCGATGACGAACACGTTCCAAAATATCGTGATGTGTCGGTTGCAGAGTATATTGGGATCAAAGCCAAGAATCTTGGAAAAGCACTTTCTTTCATTAAACTCTGAATAATGAAGAGACGACAATAGGGTACAGTAGCATGTAGTTGATCAAGGTTTCTTGCAGTTGGTAAAATGATGTTGCAACGTAGTCAGCAAAATAGGCATGCTTGAAGTAGTGTCTAACTAGTGATATGTCAATCAAGAAGGAAACTGGGACAATGATGTGAACAAAGCTCCAGGAAGTTAATTTTCTTTAATTACTTCCCTTGTATGAATTGCTACGTTTATATATTTTGTTCAAAGTTAACATGTTAATCCTTTTGGTCAAACAAGAAGGTTTATACATGTATAGTAATCACATATACATAAGCTGCATTAGTGTTCGAGAACTGAACGCGTCTTAGTACTCTATACAAGTCGACTGGGGCCTTTAGTTAACATTAAGTCATATTTTCTATTAAACCTTTATCACTTATAAACCCTTTAATAATTTCATGTCTAGGCAATATGGAACACTCTAACATTTTCCCTCAAGTGCAACTGAAGCTGGACATCTAGTTATCACTTGAAATATACACAGTAGTAACCGAACCGGGTCGTTGGAATTGGACATCTTGACGGATCATACCCACATTCTGTAGGAGGGCGCTGCGTATTCCGTAGGAGCAACGGGAGTCGAACTTGTGACCTCAAAATTTTATTGAGTGCATGAACCACACCTCACACCACTAAACTACGGTCATGCACTAATTTAGTAACTTTACTGAAGAGGTATTACATATTTATTTGCAAAAGATGCATGCCATACTAACCCTAGCTGCCATCGAATCATGCCGAGTCGATATGTAAATTCACTATATATTCAAAATGACAGACCTAGTACTTGTCATCTTATATCCAGCCAGAGGCTGGTTAGACCTAGATTAGTCCATATGTAACCCTTTAGTATATGATAGCGTACGTGTTAGCAACTACAATGCTTGAGGATAAATAGGCAAAAACAAACCATTAGCAGAGGTAGAGTAATTTGTGATCTCACATTCAATGACAAATTTCCCGTGGAGAAATTATGCATATGATGCATCTTTGTAACTGCTGCCTATTTTTTTAGTTGCTCACGAGATATTTTAAGAGGGTTCTAATTATGGGAAGACATCTTTAAGTTATCTACACGTAGATTAATCCCCGTTCGAGTCAAGTAGATCTTTTGCGAGAGATAAAGCTCTGACTCTAAGTTTTAAATGGCTGTATAAATGAGAGAGGTTCGAATCCACGATCTCACTTAAACCAGGAGAGCCCCTTACTAACTCACCTGTACCTGAGGGTTATTGTAACTACTGCTTTGTTTGCTCACTCATATTTATCACAATGTCTTATGCTTGCAAGGAATACCTAGTTCTCTAAATCCTTTTCTTTCCCTTGTCGATTAATCTACAAATCCTTTTATAAAAAACTCGAAATTAAATAGTTCTCATAAAATACTTCCACTAAATAAAAGATATGGAGGTACCTGGGACTATTGCATACATCTTTTTAGAACCTCGATGTTCCTAATGCACCGACTAATTGATTGGTATTTCATATCTATCTTGACTAATAATAAGGTGCAATCTATGTAATTTTAATTCATAAAAGATAATCCAAGTAGTTCTGTTTTTCCATCGATAATCTCTGATGGAAGCAAAGGTAGGGTCCCTGGGACTATGACAATTTTGTAGTTATCAATAAAAACAAAGAGTTAAATCTAATCTACGAATTTTCTAAAGGTGGGGAAAGGCTAATATTATTAATGGAATTGAAGCAATCATGCAAGAGATTGAATTTTCTTCTTTAGGTAAGCAATCACGGAAGCGTGTATTAAGAGACATTTGGTGCCTGTTTAATGGCCCTACTTTAACTAACAACAAAATGATTAAAAAAAGACATATTAGAATATTGTCTTCATGTCCCACTGCAACCAGCATAGTAGATGATTGAGAAAAGGATGGGCTTCCTCCAAGAGAAATGCACAGAAGACATTTAAAAGTATCAAAGATTACGATCGGATTAATTATAATATGGTTCCTTTTTCTCATTGAAAACCATACTTTTATTTTAATGCGACCCATATCCAAGCCGAATCGAGATAAAACATTTATTTTCTATCCCTTGATATCCTGCTTGTAAGTTGTAATACAATCTTTTACTAATTTATATTTGGTTATTAAATGGACTTTTCACATATTAACGTGTTCTGCACTTGCAAAAAATCCTTTTTGTCCACCTTGTTAGTATACACTTTACAATGGAAATTAGTATCTGAAAAAATTGTTCGATATCACATAGGTAAATTTTATTTTTTCTCGATTTTAATACACACGTAAATAAATAAGGAACTCTTTTAACTTAAATGAAATTAAAAATTTGAACTGTTCTTATATATACAACTGTTTAAAATTTGAGCCAAAAATCTTCTCTCTTACAAGAAACGTACCAAATTTAAGTAAATATTAGTCTAAAAATAAATAATTTAAAAGTATTTTTTATAATTAAAATGTTTCTAAAATATGTAAAAAAAACTCTCCGGTGCAATGGTGATTATTTCGAGAAGATACCCTTCCTTCCACGTGAGAGATTCATCCAGATTTGACCTCTTGCTTTTTCTTTTTTAATTATTGACGCAATTCCCGAGTGGTAATTAATTTTATTAAAATTGGGACGCTTTGGACATATTCATGTGTAGTGAATTTCTGTATGGGATGACACGTGAAATGAAGGCAATATGAGTAGGTATAATTATATATCGTGTAACGCGACACGTAGTGTACTAATTTCAAATATGAGTAGGTATAATTAGATATCGTGTAACGCGACACGTAGTGTACTAATTTCAAATTTGGAGTTATGGAAACGGACAACAAGGAGTTGCTACAGTGGTCGAAATTTCTGGGCGGTCATGTCTCCGATAGAACAAGTGCATAAGAATCTTGGTAGCGATTTGAATTCTGGACATGACAATATATCTATCCTAATTTTGTTCTTATCGTCAAAGCTGAATGCTAGGCCTCTGGATTCGTAGCTTTGTCGTTACAATGGAAACAGATGCTGCTTGTAGTGATAATATCTAAAATCCTTTGTAAGAAAAATTATCTTAATATAAAGATAAAAAATAGAATCTTTCAAATGAACCCTCCAGCCCCACAATAAGGTAGCCTTTTGGCTACTTTTTTTTTTGTTTTGTTTACGTTTTAAAGATTGTAGTTAAAAGTAAACATTTGGCGACAGTGGTAAGCTTTTGGTGAAGCTTTACTAAAATCGTCACAATTTGATAAACATTTGGCGACGATTCCTTAGTTAACCATTTGACAATGATTTTTAGAAATCATCGCTAAGGGTTGATTTATAGTTTTATTTCATATAAATTGCTTTACTGCTCGCAAAGATTTTATAAAATTGTCACTAACTTTAGTGATGATTTTCAAAATCATAGAATGTAAGATGTCACAAAAAATTAGGAGGGAATGCAAGCAAAAAAGGACGCTTAATGAAAAATCCCTAAAAGCAAAAGAACATTCATCTCTCAACCTTTGTTGTGCAGTTCCGATCATGCATCTCATACATAATACATATCAAATATATGCAATGAAAAATAAAACAGAACTTTAAAAACCAGATCTACTCATGCATATAGATATTAAAAATACAAAAACATGAAATGTAAAATGTTTACACACCTTTCCAATGATCTCCTTTGTTCCTTAATCTTCTCAACATTGGGTTGTCGTAAACCACATCAATCAATGTAGATCATCTCTAACAAAAATTCACACGAAGATAAAAGCATAAAACCTCACTTGTAGATGACTAGAATTTTTTCTTTGTGTTAGAAAAGGAAAAAATTATCGTGAGACTTAGAGGGGAAAAAAAATGTGTATGTAAGCAAGAACCTTTTTCCACTTATATCTTACACAAGATGTATGAAAATGATGATTATTTTCTGCCCTCTTTGGCCTCCCATAATCCCCATCATTAATGGGAATTTATGAGAAGTTAATGGTCATGAATAATATGCATTAATGGAAATTATGAGAAGTTAATGGCCATGAATAACATGCATTAACGGAAGTTTTAAGAAGTTAATGACTAAATAGGCAGCCAACAACACTTGTTTCTAATCTATTCCATGTAACATTTTCTACTACGATCACATCACGATACAATCTCCAAACACTCTCTCACATCTTGAATTACTATTCAAGACCATTTTACTCATCCTTCAAATCTCCTATCTGTGTGATTCATTAGATTCCCAGTTATGTTGGCCATTTAAGTTAACACTTAATTTAAGTAAGTCAAGAGCAATATTTAACAACAAGTTATGATCCCCAATTGACCGAAAAGTCAGTGGTTTGACTATGAACTTTTCCATATGCAATGTTGTCATGTAATTCATCCTTTTACTATCTATACCTCACTTGGTTCAAAATATGGTCAAAGTGTCAACTCCTACTAAACTGACTATGTCACATTTAGTCCAAGTAATATTAGATATTATCCTAAAGATCTCATTACTCTATGTATAATTGAAGACTCTCTTCATGACATATATTTGTTCAGGCTAAAGACT
Organism: Erythroxylum brevipes; assembly: GCA_027479065.1. Classification (NCBI taxonomy): domain Eukaryota; kingdom Viridiplantae; phylum Streptophyta; class Magnoliopsida; order Malpighiales; family Erythroxylaceae; genus Erythroxylum; species Erythroxylum brevipes. The sequence continues at coordinate 27,043,515 of JANIHY010000008.1, read as the reverse complement.
CTTGAGTAATGGCCCCAACAAGAGGCTGTAGGTATCATTTCCTTATATCAAGACTAGAGAATCCTTTATTGGTTATTTAATTACCTTTGAAAACTTCAAGCTGTACACAATCATTACCCTATGAGTAACCACTGAAAGGCACCGATAAATAGAGTCAAAGCACAAGATTAGTATTTGAGATATCCTTGAGCACCTTAAGTCAAAGTATACTTGCACCATTGTTATGATGAGACTATCATTGACACTAGAATAGAATATCTATATGATTGTCTCATAGTAGGTCAATCCAATGTATTTACCACCCTTAGTAAGCACCCACATTTTAACTTTAAACAACTCATGTCTATAGCTTATAAGATCTATTGCTTGAGCCAATCAAGAAGTATAACATGTGCTAGTCTATCTGGATTAATGATATCTGATCTCATTAATCCTATTACTAGGGAAAGTTTAGATACTAACATAATTACGCATAATAGGAATCTTATTATCATGATCTCATCTGATTTCCTCCATGTTATGTTTTGCGTCAAGGACTTCATTAAATCAATTTAAGATTAACATCAAATCCATAAAGTTATGAACATCGAAATAATGAAAAATGCCTTTATTAATCATAAAATGATTTATATAATAAGTGCTAAAGGTGATTGCCTTTAGAGCACTTCTGCAACAAACTTCCACTTGCACTAAAGCCAATCGCCTTAATATCTAATACCATAGGTGTGTACGTGTGACATAAAATCCTTTTAGGATTAGACTTAGTCAATAGATCAACTATGTTCTGATCGGTGGAAACTCTCTCTATCTTGACATCATTTCTACCAATGATTTCTCTAATCAAATGGTAGCGCTTGAGTACATGTTTGGACTTCTGATGATACCTCAATTCCTTTGCTTACGTTATAGCCCCGTGTTGTTATAATACAACTGCACTGGGTCAGCTATGCTCAGAACCACACCAAGATTCATGATGAACTTCTTGATCCAAACCGCGTCCTTTGTTACTTTTGAAGTTGCAATGTACTCTACCTCTATCATCAAATTTGCAGTGGTCTCTTGTTTGGAACTTTTCTAACTGACTGTACCACCAGTCACTGGTGTGAATACATATCCATACTAAGATCTAGAGCCATCCCTATCAGATTAGAAACTGGCATCGGTATACCCGCTTACCACAAGATCACCTTCTCCATATACCAATAATACATCCTTAGTTTTTCTCAAGTACTTAAGGATATTCTTGATAGCCACCCAATGACCCTCACTAAGATCCGAATAGTATTTGCTCGAAACACTTAAAGCATACAATATAACGGGTCTAGTATATAACATAGCGTACATGATTGATCCTATAGTTGAAGCATAAGGAATCAAACTCATATGAGTCCTCTCATCTTGTGTCTTTGGGCACACAGATACCATGGAAATCTAACATCTCTTAGACTGCTCCATGCTAAACCTCATTAACGTCTTGTTTATGTATGTAGATTGAGAAAGACCAAACAACCTCTTAGATCTATCTCTATAGATCCTTATCCCCAAAATATAAGTTGCTTCTCCAAGGTCTTTCATAGGGAAGTTCTTAGCTATCCAAATTTTGACTAATTGCAAAGCAAAGACTTCGTTTCCTATTAGCAATATGTCATTTACATACAGTACAATGAACACGATTGCACTTTCATTAACCTTCTTATATACATACGGCTCATCTAGATTTTGTGAGAAACCAAACTTTTGATTGTCTCATCTAATTGGATATTCCAACTTATGGATGCTTTGTTGGGTCCGAAACCCAACTGTTTAAAAATTCACATTATCACTCTTTCTTTGATACCATATCTGTTGGACCCCATTTCAGAGTCCAACTTCCTGAGTCCTGAAGCCCTGTTCTTATTACCGTGCAGGGTCATTAGTTGTCACTCTACAATCGTGGTGAGCGTACACTATGTAACCATCGAAATCATAAGTTGACTTATTCATAAAAATTGTATCTTTAAGTCTTAAGTTCGTTTTGAAACGAGAATCACCTCAAACGGAGTTATATAACTCAAGATATGCTCAAAAATCCTAAATAAGCTCATACTTTAAACATGCTCTCCTAACTGACCTCTCATTAACTTTAATGGAAACTCTCTCAAATCAACTCCAAATGGTACAAATTTTTATGGAGAGAAAGATATACATCCTAGAAACCCATTGGTCTAAGAATTAACGCAATTGGAGGTAGGATACGGAAGTTATTCCCAAAAGAATAGACTATGTTCACACCCAAAAACAAATTGAACCTCTTTTGGCGCGATTACCATAACTTTTAATATAGATGTTGGATTGAGTTATTTTTTCCACCATTAGAAATAAGACATCTAGACCTACAACTCTCATGAAGACCACAAAACGAGATTCTGCCTCCAACCATGTCAAAAACCACCATATTTCTCGTAGATGTCTGTTAAGCGGACATCCATGTCCGTTTAACGGACATGAATCGAGTGCAGGATGCCAAATGACCCGAGAAAGTCCGTTAAACGGACATGCATGTCCGTTAAACGGAGATTGACTGGCCAAGGGGTGTTTTTTCACCCGAGAATGTCCGTTTAACCTTACATCATATACATTTGCACACTCCACAAATTCACTCATTCTAAAACCTAAACACTTCATAACACCTTAAACACCAAGTTCAACTCACCAACTTCACAATTTCCAGCTTAATTAGTTCATCAAAATCATGAATTTCAATCACTAGTCATCAAAGCTATCATAAACTCACAAGCTATATGAACAACAAAATGGACCTTAAATGTTATCTTCCAATTCTCATAACTTCTTACCCCAAATCCTAAAAATTACACATTATACCTCAATGGAAAGATAACAAGATGCTCTACAACTTTCATGAAGGATGCTAAAGTCAATTTCATCATAAACAAGGTAAAAAGTCACTCAAATGCACTGTTTATAAAAGGACCAATGAATCAGTAACATAGCTATATGAACAGTAACTGAATGTATTCCCAACCTCATAACTTCTTAACCCTAAGTTCAAATGTGACAAGTTATATATCATTGGAAAGTTCTAAACCTACACTACAATCTTCAAGAAGACTTCCCGATTCAACTCAAGCCCTAAGAGAGTCTAAAACCTAAGTGAAGTTTCTGTCAAATTTTACAAAAATTTGACAACACCTCCCTTGAAAATTCAACTAACCAAACTTCAATCATAGCTTCATCACCTGCATAAAACTCAATATCCATCCTCATATAACATAATTCAATCCTAAAGTATCTCTAAGCACAATTCTAGGGCAACAACCGCACTCCTAGACATCTATTCCATTCCAAAATATAAAACCATACAATCTCATTCCTTCTTTTTTTCGATTATAGCCATACAACAATACATGTTTATAAAACGAATACACATTAAATGAATAAAAAGGTAAATAGGGAGGAAATGAAACTTAGTTTGGGTGACTCAAGAGGGCAATCACGTCAGGATATCACCTATTCTAGGAAGCTTTGACATCAGAACCCTCCTCTTCTTCCTCTTCTTCTACTCTCTCTCTCTCTCTCTCCCCTTCTTTTTCTCTCTCTTTTGGGTTTCCAAATGTAGGTATAATATAGACTCCTTTATAGGGTTCCATCATTATCCTTTTATAGTCTTTTCTAATTAAGGTAGCCTTAGTGCCTTTTCAGCGTCCGAACTGTCCCTTGAAAACTTGAATCTGCAAGTGACTCCGCATCTGTTTACGCGCATGCCACGATCGGTTTATCTACTCTCTGTTACGATCGTGGCATATTCCCCATGATCATGGCCTTATGTTGGTGCTTCTTTCACGCTCGTGCAATAGCCATGATCATGGGACTGTGTTTTGGTTCTGTTCTCCTCCGAAACTCCTCTAAATGTCCTGAAACACTAACAAGCCCATCACTAAAGCTTCAAAAACATGTTCTCACCTAAAGAACACTAAAACAAAAACTAACACAAATTTTAACCTAAAAACACACTAAACAATCAAATTAACCTCTAAACACATATCAAATTACCTATAAAAATACAATGCAATCAACACCTATTAACATCCTCACATTTAAAATTTTGCTTGTCCTCAAGCAAAGATCAAATACAACCAATAAAATTCTATCATTTCATTTTCGCAAAGATTAAAGTATGCAATCCCTCAAACTTTGGGCAACTCAAGTGTCAAGCTACTACACACATTATGACTAATTTTCATTAGTGCGCATAAGCAAACTCAACCCATGAAACCATCACTCAAAAATAAGTATAAATTCAAAATGAACCTTCCTTACAGATTTCACTCATTTCTCTCAAATGTTTGATGTTTAGTTTTTTTCTCAAGCTTCGTATTGGAATCCACACTATCATAGGCTTACTAATACACCAATTCTCCTCCACAATGATTATAAAAAGGTTTAGGGGTTTATCACAAGCATTTATAAACTACTAAGTGTACAAAGGGATGACAAAGATAAACTTCTAAGATATGTAATACTTATCCACACTTATTGAAGCTACTACATGTTATTCCTTTTTCTTTTCTTCTCTTTTTTCATTTGATTTTGTTCTTTACTCCTTTTTCTTCATTTTTTTAGGTGATAAAGAAACAATGAACAAAAAACAACAACTATATGCCATGTGCTCTTAACTTATGATTCCACACTCAAGTATCACTTAGCACTCTATTAACTTGTGATTGGGTAACCTAATGGGATTTGTGGGTTTTAAAATTGGGTTGTCTCAAGAAACAAAAGGTTAAAGGCTAAATGGATCTAACAAGGGATAATAAAGGGGTAGGTCATTTAAGCCAAAGGTTAAAAAAAGAAGGCCTTAATCATTTCCATCTATTATGCATCTAGTAGATTTAAACCGATTCAAAGCAAGTTCTTAAGGTAATTACGTAAGGAAGCATCACCGATTCAAGTGAAATCATTTCTTTTTACTCATTGGACCCTTGTCTGCTCCTTTCATTTGACCACATACAGCTATTACTCACCAATTCTTTCAAAAGGTCATGAGTTGCATCAATAGTTTTCCTCATCAAAGACCCCTCCTACAACTACATCTATTGATCCTTTTATGCTCTGAGTTACACCATTATAAAATGTCTACAAAAGAAATTCCTTTAAAAGGTTATGATTGGGTTAGCTCCTTTGTAATTCCTTGAATCTCTCCAATCTTTATGCAACGCCTCCCTATCACTTTGTTGAAAGTTTATGATCTCTTTGATGATTCTTATTGTCTTGGTCAAAGGGAAGTACTTAGCTAGGAAAGCTTGCGCTAGTTACTTCCAAGTAGTGATTTGGCTTGCACCGAGTGAATTGTACCATGCCTTTGATCGATCTCTTAGGTAAAAGAAAACAATCTCAACCTAATGACATCATCTGACATCCCATTAAACTTGAAGATATCACAAATCTCCAAAAAATTTGTAAGATGGGCATTGGGATCTTCATTGGACAACCTAACAAATTGCACACTACTCTGAATTATATTGAGGAATGTTGGCTTGATCTCAAAATTATTAGCCTGAATCGTTGGCCTTACAAATCCTTGAGGATTGAAACTTGGCCACATAAAGTCCATCAATGTTCTCTTAGCTCCTTCTTGCTCTCCTTCTTTTGCCATTTTTTTTGTATTTGTTTTTAGCATCTGGATTTTCTTAGCTCCCTTTCGTGCCTTGTAATATCTAAAAGTTATTTTTCACTAAGCTCATTATGTAACATCCCGTTACTAGCGTGACGGGTATGTTGGTAATTTGGGATTGGATAGAGTACAGGCAAAAGTGGCATTGCACATGCATTATAGTTTTGAT
>JANIHY010000008.1:26996859-27007468 GCA_027479065.1 Erythroxylum brevipes | reverse complement strand
AATATTTAATAACTTAGAATATTATTTACTATATTTTTCCTAAGTATGTTAATTTCTTGTATTTTTAGAAATTAGTGTGTCTCTATCATTAAAATTTGCTCTTTGTTTTTTATTTTTAATATTAGCTATTAAATTTTGCTATTTATTTTTTTCCTATCACAGATATAATACCATTTATATATCTTTGTGATATATTGTGAAGCTATTGGAGTTCGGTTGTACCTGCATACTTCTTCTAGTTCCATACAGGTGTTTTTGTTCTTTTTTTAGTCCAACTGTGTTATAATTGGTTTGTATTATGTTGTCTAAAAAAATATTTGTCTGGAAGTGAAAAAAGGGAAAAAAGAAAACAAGTAGCGTAGTTGATAAAGTCCCAAAAAGGAGCAATTAATAAATTTATTAAAAGAGTAGGCTCCTCTAGTGAGAGTCTTGAAGAATTAGGTGAAGGTAGTTTTGAACAACATAAAGAAAATTTAAATGATGAGATTCATATTCATGAGGATATTAGAATTCTGAGTGAGCATGATCATGTACCAAATGCATGCACTTTAGAAAATTTAAAGGCATATAAGCAAGTAAGCCCTATATATAGATATTTATGATCCTAGAAATTAGGATAATCTTGATAATAAAGCAAGGGATATTTTAGTTGAAAATGGGTCTGTAATAGAACTGAATCTTATGTTTCGTTTAGACAATACCTCTCGTTATTTTTCCTATTTTTATTATTATAGAAATTTGAGTAATGGAGAGATTAGACATTTAAAAAAATGGTTGGTTTATTCTAAACATATAGATAAAGTATATTATTTTTGTTGTAAGTTGTTCAAATCTACTAACAAACAAAGTGGATTAATAAATGATGGATTTAGAGATTGGAAGCATCTTAGTGAGAGACTCAAAGAACATGAGAATTGCATTGAGGATATGGCTAATATAAGAACCTGGAATGAATTAAGAGTAAGATTGAACAAAAATCAAACAGTTAAAAAGATTTGCAACAAGAAATTGCAAAGGAGAAAGAACGTTGGAGACAAGTTTTGATAAGAATAGTTTCTGTTGTGAAATATCTTGTTAAATATAATTTAAGTTTTCAAGGATCCAATGAGAAACTTTACCAAGATGGTAATAGGAATTTTTTAGGATTGATTGAGATGAGTGCTGGATTTGATGTGATAACGATCATATTAGACATATTCAAAATCATGAAATTCATCATCATTATCTTGGTCATAAATTTCAAAATGAGTTGATTTCTCTGTTGCCCATAACGTTAGAAGTTCTATCATAAGGATCATTAAGGAGGCAAAATATTTTTCTATTATTCTTGATTGTACCTCATATTTGAGTCATAAATAACAAATGAGTTTGTTAGTACAATGTGTGAATATGTCAAATAAAAAATAAAAATAAAGGAGTACTTTTTAGAGTTCTTAAAGGTAGATGACACATCTGGATTTGGATTTTTCAATGAATTATTGAATGCATTTAATTCTCTTGATCTTAATATTTATAATGTAAGGGGTCAAGGTTATGTTAATGGTTCTAATATGAAGGGAAAACACCAAGGAGCTAAAAAACGACAACTTGAAATAAATCCAAGAGCATTATATATATCATGTGCTTGTCATAATCTTAATCTTATTCTTAGTGATATGACATATTCTTGTGTTAAAGTTGTTTCATTTTTTGGAGCCGTGCAACGTATATAATATTTTCAAGTTCTCCTAAAAGGTGGAAGGTTTTGCTTGATCATGTTTTAGGCTTAACTATGAAATCATTGTCCAACACGCATTGGGAGAGTCGAATAAAAAGTGTTAAAGCTATTATATTTCAAGTTCCTCAAATAAGATTGACTTTGATGGAATTATCTAGATCTTGTGATGATGTCAAGTCAAAGAGTGAAGCAGAAAGCTTGGTTAGTGTACTTGAAAATGTTGAGTTTTTACTTGGTATGGTTATTTGTTATGATATTTTATTTGCTATTAACATTATGAGTAAAAAGTTGCAATCTAAATCTATGTGCATTAATGCTACCATAAAGTAATTAGAAGATGTGATGGTATTTTTTTAGAAATGTAGAGATGAAGGGTTTAGCTCTAATATGAATATTGTCAAACGTCTTGCGCTTGAGATGAATATAAACCCTACATTTCCAACTAGACGTTTATTATTAGGAAAAGACAATTTGATGAAATTAACCATAATGGAGAAATACAATCAACTGAATATTTTTTTAGAGCTAATTACTTTCTAGTTGTTGTGGATATGACAATTACTTCGTTAAGAATAGATTTAAACAATTAACAACATTTGATAATATTTTTAATGTTTTTTGATTCAAGGAAATTGAGGTCGTTGGATGATAACGAATTAGGAGAATATTGTACTAATTTTACGACGAATTTTTCTCATGATAATGTGTCAGATGTGGATTTAGATGATCTTTTTTCCTAATAAAAAGTATTGCAAATGACTTTGCCAAATGAGTTAATATCATCATTTGAAGTTTTAGAATTTGTTAAAACTGCAAATTGTCATCCAAATGTTTCAATTGCTTATCGAATTCTATTGACTATACATGTGACTGTAACATCAGCTGAAAGAAGTTTTTCAAAATTGAAATTATTAAAAACTTACTTAAGGTCATTAATGTAACAAGAAAGATTGAATGGTTTAGTTATGTTATGTATTGAGAAGGATATATTGGACAATATTGATCTTGATAATATTATTAATGATTTTGTATCTAGAAATGCATGAAGAAGTTGTTTTTCATAAATCATAATCCTTTGTATATTTGTTAGTGTAATTTTCTTAGTATTTTGCAATCTAATATTGTTATTTGATTGCTGCTATTACTATTTTGTTGTTACTGTTACTATTTTTAGTTATTTTATTATTAATGATATTTGTAAGATATTATTAAATGATATTATGATCATTTAATATTTGATTGAGTATGTAGACTTATAAATTGAGTCATTTATGTTTCATACAAATATATAAACTTAAGTATATTGTCAATTTATTAAGACATTTTTTTAATTTTATCTAGGGCCTATCAAACAATAAGAACGACCCTAATGACGAGAGCATCCGCTTTCAAAGAAGAGATTCATTGCATAACAGAGAGAATGATGATGACAGCAATAATAATGGTGGCAATAAAACCTTAAACCTCATATACATTTACATCATCGTCAAGTCTAACTACTCACCATGGTGCCTTTACCACTCATCGTGATTCCTCTCTTTCCTATGCTTATACCGGAGATTATCCCCCTCAATATGCTTTTCTCTTGTTGATTGCTTTGTTTTTTATTTTTTTGGCGTGAGATCATATCGTATGAAGGATCTCTAAATTTGGGCGCATCTTTGTTTTCATCATTCTTGTTTTTCTTTCAAGTGTCAAGTATGAAATTATAATATGTAATTTTTTTGACAATATATTAATAATTGAATATCATAATAACTATAAAAACTTAAGAATAATTTTTTTAATTATAATTTCATAATAATTATATTTGCAATAAACCAACAATATGTTTGATTAACGTAATAAAATATATTTTTAAATATTTTATTGGAAATATAAATGAATTCTTTTGAAATATAATTTTCAAATACATTTCTGTAATAAATTATAAAAGAAACTTGTTTGAGGACTTTGAATAGAAATTTTAATACAAAGAATTTTAATACTTAATTTTATCAAACAATTGGTTAAGAACTATACCTTTTGGTTTTGTTCATGTGAACAAAATTTCAAAATTCCTAAAACTTGAAGTTGATCCTAAAGTTAGTTTTGATTTGCGTGAATGGAGATTGCAACGGTGAAGCCAGAATATGAGGTATCTGCTTGCACGGAACATCCATTCGAGGAAGATGAGCTTAGACAACTCCGGGATGATTTGCGAAATTCAAGAGCTTCGATGGAGATGGAGAGATTAAAATCGAATTTGGATAATCAGGTTTTATTTTTTTGTTCACTCTTGTATTAATTTTCACTATAGATAAGCTGCTAAGATTTTTTTTGGGTGATCGATTTTTGTTGTGGATGTTTCAGAATGGAAGAAAGATTCAACTTTTGAACGATTTGCGAAAATTGCGAGAAAGAATCGATATGGACGAGGGGGCTAATGCTAATGTCCAGAAACTGGTGCTTGTTTTGAAATCAGACAAGGTCTCGTGTTTCTTCATTTCCTGTGCATTATAATGTCGGTATTTGATTCCATGAAACACTCACCTTGCATGTATTGTTGCCTATCATTCAGGCTTTGGAAGCACAAGAGTCTGTTCTTCGATCAAAATGTCAGGTGAGGCGAGCTGAATTGGAAGAAGAGACTCGTGAATTGGAGGATAAGTTGAGAGCTGGCTGGGAGAGTGACAGGCTCTCTGAAGATCTGGATTGTCTATTAGCCAGGTCCTTGGAGAAACTGAATTTAGCAAGAAAGGTAAAGTATTTGCTTTAATTGCTACTGAGTTATGTTGCTTTTAGTTTCTGTCTTTGGGAAGATTCATGGTGATTTAAACTGTTTGCACAAGGTGGATTGAGTTCTTTATGGATGTTAACATGATTCATTGTTTAGTAGGAACTAGCGGGTAAATTAAGGGCGGTTGTCTCCATAACACGGCAGCTTGGTGATATACCAATCCAGGCAGAACTCATTCAGTATGTTGTTTTGCCTGCCATCCTGTTCAGTTGATTATGATTTGTATGGTTTAGTTTGTCACTTATAGGCATGTATCTTCTTCCTTCATATGTTACTTGGATGAAGTTTAAAGGTTTTTTAATGTCAGACAATGGGGAAGATTAGTGCTTGGAGGTCGTTTTGTTCCCTTTGTAAATGAACAACTGAAATAGTGTGATTTTAAAAAATCCTGTATAGTAGTAACTATTTTCTGTTTTATTTTTGCATATATTGTTTGCTGCCAGAAATACATGGGACTATGGCCTGTAGTTCTGTTAGAAAATATAGTTGAAACTCTCAATAGTGTTCCACGCTTTACATAAATGACAAGATTACTGTAACTTCTTTTTCTCTTCTCTAATGTGATCAACTATAATTGTGCAAAACTGAAGTGCTTCCTTCTATTCTGTATCTAGATTCATATGCTACAATAACTTCCCATAAAGTGCAACTGCTTAATGCACATTCATTCCTCCTTTGGCTTGACGTATTGAATTTAACACCAATTTACATAGTGGATGCTTTTCTTACTCAAGGAGCATGTGGTTGCTCTCTCGCATGGCTTCTCCCTTCAAATTTATTTCTGCCATCTGGGAAAAACCTCCTCCTACATTTCTTATCAGCGTATTCCTTTTCGATAAGGATTCTACTGCATTTATTGTTATCCTGAGATGGCAATATAGATGTTTGTGTCTCTTCTTTCCTCCTTTATAGAATTTGTTGCAGTTCCAGTATGTTTTGTACAATATAGTAGGTTTTCAATTGAAAAGGACCACTAATCTTTTCATTGAGTAATGAAAAAGGAATGAGAGATGGTCTTGAGTAATCCTAGCCTGCTGAAAGTCACATGATATAGCTTCAGTCATATATGGCTGAAGGAGATCATAATTTTTATGTGATATTCATGTGAAATAAAGTGCTGAATAAAGTCATAGAAGTGTGGACCTTAAGTTTGATCTCTCAATGGACTCAGTTGGTTTTGTCTCCATTTCAATAACCTCTTACACACGAATCAGAAAGAGATGGAATAATTTTCGTGTAGCTTATGATTTAGCTTTCTTCATTATATGTTTTCTCCTGTAGCTTATGTACTTGCTTTCTTCATTATGTGTTTAATGATAGGCCTGATACTTCCATTGCAGATATGAACGTGGACTTTCAGAACTAAATGCACATATCCAGGTTCCCGATGACCTCTTTTAAACCTTCGTCAAATCTTTTAAGTTAAATAAGTTATGTAACTGAGCCTAACATCATCTCATTTTCATTTTTTGGAAGATGGATGTCATTTAGCTATAAGGCTCATTGGAACTTGACTATGCATTTAGTGACAGGATTTCTTTTCTTGTTACTTTCAGGAAAAGCATAGACAAACACGCAAATACTATGGGACCTATAATGCTCTTTTAGAGATTAAGGAATTGATGTTAAAAGAGACCTCCTTATTAAGCTCAATAAGTACGCAGGTATAAATCAAAACACTTGAGCATCCATACTCTTGTCTTTTTCTTTTTTTCCTGTCTAGGTATGGCTTTACCTTCTCCACTTTCATCAACCCACTTGATTAACTTCTTTAAATTAAAGTTAATCTGCCTGATCATTTATGACAAAGAATGTCCAAGTACTGTGAAAATGAAAATGCAGATATCTTGTTTCGTTCTACTCTTCCTTGAGAACTCATGCTGCATGTTGAGAACTTAAATGATGTTTGTAAGAACACATCCACACATAATTATGTATGGAGGTTTTAAACTAGTTTGAGTCACTTATGCGTGGTTGTTGTTGAATAAGTTGAAGCTTTGCTTCTGTATGCAGTTTCAGGATGCCATTATGAGTGCTGACGGTCGATTAAAATTGATTGATTCCATGGAAGCAATTGTAAAGGGAAGTCAACAGGTGATTGCCACGTTTTATATGTTTGGAAAGGCTGAAGAACCCTTGCTCATATATTGTCCACTTCACTAAGCTTGTTGTCATTTTCTATGTAGCCTTTCCTATCCTCAGGTTTGTTAGGAAAAAGCATATCTGCTTTTGTGTGTGTCTATGTGTGTGCGCGAGTGAGTGAGTGAGTGAGTGAGAGAGAGAGAGAGAGAGAGAGAGAGAGATAATATAGAAGAATGGTACCTGGAGATGGTGGTACAGTTAGAAAACAAGGACAACAGAGATCACCATTGTAAAGAATAAAGTTACTGTCACATGTGGTAATTCCATAAATGCTTCCTTTGAACTATCTTTTAGATTGATGCATGGATTAACTTGAATCACGTTGAGTTACTTGACTTCTGGTGCATAAACTCTGAAGGATTATTTTAACGGGCTCTAACTCTTCACAAAGGAGACTTGCAAGATTTGTGTCATTCCTTTCACAGATTTTCATAATTTCAGGAGTGAAATTTATTTGAGGAATTAGTAAGCAGGTAAATACTACTGAAAAAAGTCAACTATCTAAAACAGCTTACATAGCCAAAAAGTTCTCTATAGCCTTGTTTTGATATGATTGTCCTTCATGCTTTGATTTATTTGCGAGGTTAAGTACTGCCTTGCTGTTTGGATGGTTTATTACCGCTGCATTTAACTTACAGAAGCTGCAAAAGGTGGAAGTTAGGCTTCAGGAAGAGCAGAAGGCTTGTGATGCCCTGAAGAAGAGGTATGCTGCAGCAATGGTGGAGCAAAGGCGCTGCTATTCTCTCTTGAAAACTGTCCAGGTAAGCACTCCTCTTCCTTTCTATAATGGCTGGGCCTAAAAGCTAGTTTTACTGGGAAAGAATGTAAAAGGATAGAAGATACTTCTACTTCTCTACTTTTATCTTTCTGATTGAGCAACTTGATGTACTATGTTTTTTCACAGAAAGTTCTAGATATCAGTTCGTACTTTAAAATCCCTGATTGTAGCTAAATTTGCATCCATTGCTCAGTTATGTTTAATTGTTCATACTCAAGCTACCTTCTATGTTTCCTTCCCCGTTTTGTCGGTCAACTGGTAATAAAGCTCTCACATCGACTATATAATGCAGAGAGACGATATTCTCAGCTGATTCTGTGGCTAGTTGATGAAAGCTGGTGGCGAGCATCTCGGTTGATTAACTTCAGACATTAGTTGATAGTTCGTAGTTGTTACAAGAAGCTGAGATGGATCTCGCAAATGGTAGCATCATATACTTAATTTTTTTTCTATTTATATAAAAAAATGAAAAACATCTTATCAAACAGAAGGGCACGTGAAATTGTCATGAATTGAGGTAAACTAGCTAGCTTTGGAATTGGTTAACTTAGTGGCATATTGTCATGAATTGAGGTAAACATGGCCTATATCTATATTTTTATTTATAATATTTATTAATTAGTTCTTGTTACTTTTGAATTTCCAAATTGTTTTAATTTATTTATTATATTTAACTTTTAGATTCTGAATATTTATGATATGCTTATGCACATGAAATTATGTCACCTTTTATGTAAAGATAAATTTTATATAATTTTGAAAATTAGAGTGAAATTCGGAAGTTAAAAAATATTTTGAGTTCAAAGTACATGTTAGAGGCTTTAACTCATTTTGAGGTGTATAAGAATTTTAAGGACTTCAAAATTAATTACTTCAATTTTTAATTAACAAAAACTTTAACCTCTTAAAAACAATTTCTGCGCTGAGATTGGTAGAGTCTATGCTTTAAATTCAACGCTTTGCCCCCAATTTTAGCATAACTTCCCCGAGAAATCGCTGCCTGATGACGGAGGCTTCAAGCTCTGGTGATCCCAATCCCACTAGTCTACTTCTTCTTCTCCCTCATCATTCCTGTCATTTCCAAGGGCCCAAATTAGCACGCGAAGAGTTTTAGTCTCCTCACCGTCCATAAATCCTTCACTGAGACAACAATGATGAATTCAAGATCAAGTGCATCGCAACTTGCAGTGATCGTTGTAGCTTTAGGGCACCGATTCCAGAAGGCAACAAATAAACGATATCCATACAAAGGGCCCGCCTAAAACCTAAAATAACTTGCAAGAGAATAGTGTTTCTTCATTTGTTGCTTTAGGTTATTTTTGGTCGGACATAGTTTTTTGTTTCAATCGTCCACGTGTTTTAGGAGGATCTCAATTATAAGAAGATGTATTTAAGCGATTCACTCTTAAATTAATCCCCACTCGCGTCGAATAAATCTGTAAGGAGTAAAGTATTGGTCACATAAATTTCTCTATTCCCGTATAAACATAAAGTTTTTAATAGAATATAATATAATGAGATAGTATGAAATTGTTTATAATAAATTGAAATGTAAATGTGTGCAATATTAGTAAATTGTTATTTGGGAGGGATAGAAGAGTTTCTAATGTAATATAGTGAAATGTTGTTTATCATTTTGTATTTCATCTCAAACCTTCAAATTGGAAGTAACTTATTTATACTGTTTAAAATGGAATAAGATGTAATGTGAAATTATTCTTTTTCATCTTATTCCATTTCATTCTATTATAAATCTTCTTCCAAAATGATGAAATAATTTTACATTTCATTTAATTTATTAATAACCAACTAACTAAATATAACCTTAGAGAATATGAAATAGAATAAAACGTAACCGGAAAACTAATGCCACTTGGAGGCAAAACGGCCGTAGTTGGAGCATGGATGTCTCACTAATGCCACTTGGGACTGTAACATTAGTGGGACCCAAATGAAGACAAATAAATAAAAAAAGGGATATTTTAATATTTTATTAAAACTTCCGTTATTTTACTAAAGATTGCCTCAGTTTCTGTTTGTTAAAAGTTTGAATAAGTTAAATTTGAAAATATTAAAAATTTCTTTTATATTTCAAAATATTATAATTTGATTTATATTTTAATATAAATATTAAAGTCTTTTAATTTTTTTTAAAAAAATTAAATTACTAATCAATCCGTTGCTTACATCATAAAAATAACATTAGTAGAAACTCATATCCGAGACTAATATGAAGCAATAGTCATTGCATGCAACAATACCCTATTGATTTATTAGTTCTCTCTCAAAGAACCATGAAGTAAATAAGTTATTGGAAGTCATAAATTCCATCTCATCTTCATGTTTCAAGATAGTACTAAAGTTATTCTTCTAGCTGTAACTAGTTCCTTGACGCATATAATATTCCTTTCACTCATAAGCTCTAAGGTACATTATTACTTTTAAAAATACTCACTATATGTTATAAACTAAAGTGCCTAAAGTTACCTTAATGAATTCACCATCATCCTTGTTTCTTTGGATTAAATTTGTGATCTAGTAAATAACACTTCCCTAACGTAAATCTTGCTGATCTCGGTTGCAGAGCCTCATAATATCCTTCCATATTGAATTGGTTAATGGACATTCAAAGAATAGACGACCATTGGTTTCCTAAGCTTGGTTTTGAAACTCGGACCGGACGTCGAACCGGAAGCTTTACTGGTTATCGGTTTGACCGATTCGATTGGTTCGACCGGACGTCATAATTACGTAATAATTATATTTAATTATATATAATATTAGTAATATTAAAAAAAGAAAAACATGCCAAATAATATAAATAAATATAAATAAAATTTCAATCATCAATCATATAATTGTTCTCAAATAATAACTAAAATATTATGACTAGATTTCAAAATAATTACATCAACCAACGCAAAATCAAAAAATCCACCTAAAAGTGTCTAAATATTTAACATCATAACCAAATCTGAGTCTAACATATCTATTAAAATAAGACAACAAAGTCAACAATTATCCCAAATAATAACCATTTGATCGAGTCCAAATGAAATTAACATCAATCAAATCAAACAATCCACCATCAAGTATTTTAATAAAGTCACATTACAAATCATCATCTTCATCAATGAGGTGATTCCTTTGTTGCCTTAAGATACGAGCAACTTCACCATCATTGGAACTCGAG
>JANIHY010000008.1:26844650-26855262 GCA_027479065.1 Erythroxylum brevipes | reverse complement strand
AAACTTTATGATTAAATATGAAATATTTAATAAATAAGGATTAATATTTGAATCTTATTTGGGCATAATTGATATTTAATTAGAATTACTTGTAATTTTAATTAAATTTTAGTTAAAATTATAATTTAATTTCAATTAAATTACCAAAATGTGCAGAACCTATTATAAATATGCTTAAGCTCTATGGAGCTAACATTTTTTGCTTAACCTTCATTGAAAGAGTTACAAAGTTTTCTCAATTCATTCTGCGGATATCGTTGAAGGTCAAAAATTTGTGAGGTTATGGTGATTAAGACAGATTAGTTTTGTAAATGGCTCAATGGATACGACAAGAAAAAATAAGATTTACAATAAGATACAAATTAAGTTTCCACTTTATTATGATTTGTATTAATCATTTTATAGAATTAAAGTGATCCTAATTTTTAGGAAATCAAAAGTTAAGAAAAAATTTCGTAATTATTTCGCTGCGATCGGATCAGATCCCAACTTATTTCCCTAACACTTTGCTAGAGTCTACACAGTCTACCATGCAAAGCTAAGAAAACAACATCGACATAATTAGTTTTGGCATCCAAATGAGTTAAGAGTACGAAGTCTAGTCTCTTCTCGAAGAAGGTCACCCAAAACAAAACAAATGTCCATTGTGCCTCAATTGATGATGTTGGCCCTAGCATTGCCAAACTTAGGTCTAAGTTTCATGAGGAATTGACGCATCCCTACCCCTGTTGCTTTCTTTATTCAATGCCTCGTATGCCACACCTTCAACAAAACTCAAAGATACCATATCCAATTCGGTCCACATTCCCAATAATTCAAAATAAAAAGTTCTTGCGTCTCTGTCATCTTGAGAAAGTTTAGCAATCTCAAACTCAAAGCAATATCTTTTTTCACTTAATTCAAAATCCAAGTGATAACTCTACCATTATTTGCTTTCTATTTAGCCTTTTTCTTTATTACCAATTGGTTCTTTTGAGGACCCATCTAGAATTCCAGATAATTCTTTCCCTTCTATGAACATACGAAAATGAAATTTCTCAAGAGAATAGTTCCTCCCAGGAAGATTAATAGGTATTGTATCAGATTTTTCACAATCCATAATATCACCAGAGAGTTATAGATTGCACCTGAATGTTTGTTAAGATTAAAGATAAACCGTGAAAAACACGAAATGATTGCTACACTAATTGATTGCTCGTAATAGTCAAGAAGCTGATCCAAAATATTTTCTTATAATTGTTATCAAAAGCTAAAAATGCTTTGAGTTTTTTGTTAGGTACGGCATTGCATCAGGAATTTTATTTCACATAGAACCAATTGATTCCAGATTTAGTTTACATCTTCCTTACTCGTAACCCCTTGAACGTTCTTGTTCTGTAGCATCTTGTGAAGATAGAATTTTCCAAGCAAAACCGTTCCCCTGTTTAGCAAATGAAATCCAGATAAAGAAGGGAAGGAGTATGTTCGACTTGTTACACCTGATAAGCTTAATTTTAAATTTAAATAAACTGCCAACAACCAATTGCATCACCTACATTACATCCAAGCAAACGATGCCTCAAGCAAACAAAGAGAAGTTTGTTAAAACCAGCCGCTATAAGTACAAAAACGAACTTGTAACCATTCCTGAAAAAGGGCCATTTTGATACTTTTTCATTTGGAACAGCCAAGTATAAATGTAGTTAAGATGAGTCGATTTCACTTAAATAGAAATTCGTTAATGTCTATACTGGCACAAGTCTTCTGCATTTGAAGAACCTCAAAAATGCACAAAAAATAATTATTCCATAAATCCCTGTTATTTTGAGTAGTCGAATGCATTTGGATCATCAAATGATGGAATTGTAAAGTTCGTGACAAAGATGCCAGCAACCACCCCAAAGAATGGCAACAACAAATGTTACAATGGTGAGAATAAGCTAGAATTGTATTAGTTGATTCCGAACATTATCCTGTAACGACAGCAATTCAATTTTAGAATTGAGCCTCCTCGAAATCTAACGACTGGTGCAGGAAGAAGAAAATTAATCGTTGCTATTCTGTTCTTTCAGTTATATGAAAGAGTAAGGCAGAGTGATTTCTAGCTCAATCTGGAAAGGCAACCTAATGCCAACCGAATTTTAACTGAGGTTATAGCTAAAACTTACAGCAAATATAACATAAAAACAGTAATGTTCAAGAGACAAGAATGGTAGATCGCAAGTGGGACTAATACCAGCCGAATATTGATGAAATCCTGTGTCATTTATATACTCCTTCAACTCAAACACTGACTCATGAAAGGAGGCAAATTTAGTGATAGTTATCAGTACCAATGTCAACTTGTTGAGTGTGCTATCAATGACAACAATGTATGCTTCCAGTAACATCTCCATCTCTTCTATGCTCCCTTTGTAGTACTTTCCAAACTCCTCATGCTCTCATGTCAGCTCGGATCAATGGTCAAACTGTTCTCAAACTTTCTTCACTCAGGGGGTGACGAAACAGGTGAAACTGCAGCAGACTGCACCATCATTCAACTTCAATCCTATTAGTGACTGACCACTGTAAAATAATGACTCCATCTGTCTTTTCTTCTTGGTTACACATTTTGGCCATATCTCCATCGTCATCCACAAGCTGCCTGATCTCATCCCTCACCTATAAACTCTAAGCTCGCTTATAATATGAATGATCAGTCTTTTACGAATCATATATTCGCAGTTCTAAAAGCTTTCACTATACAACCGAATCTAGAAAATAAATTCACCCAGATGCTTATGTTCAATTTTTCCATTCGAATTGCTAATTCCACTGACCATTAATGCCTTCAAACATATGATCACTTTACATCATGACAGTTGATTATCTCATTTGCTCTTTTTCTAATAATTTCCATCAACTGATTGGCACTTGATAGAGGATTCACGGATGCTCTTCTCATCTTAACAAGTTTCCTGGGGTTATTACAAGTCTTTAGGACTTCAGATATTGCTTCTGCCTTCTGCAATATAGCTTCTCTTCTTTCATGTTGTGATGTTTCCCCCTCTACATTATATGTGTTGGGCAAGTTCTTTGAATGGGAAACCAAGGACATCATATCACTCAGTTTGTGTGCCATCTTAATCATTCGGTGCTTCAGCAGCTCATCATTCAACCTTCGAAAGGTAAGGTACTGAGGAACGATGCCCCTGCGCAACATGTCCACAAACTCCTCAAATGCCTCTTCAAATCGATGCATTTTACAAAGCAAATGCACCAACATAGTGCTAGAGGCCAAGTCCATGTCGCACCCTCTAGATCTCATTTCCTTGCTAACTTGGGCAGCCAAGTTTAACATCTCCCCCTCACACAACATCTTCAACAAAAGATGATATGTTAGTCGATCAGGGATATATCCAGATTCAATCATCCTGGTATACAGGTTCATCCCCTCCTCAATTTTCCCAAATTTTGAATAATGCCTAAAGAAGTAATTATATGTTGTAGTGGTTGGGACAAAACCCCTACTTATCATCACTTTAAGGATATCACTAGCACCTGCAAGATCTCCAGCCTTACAATAACCCTTTACCAAGGAATTATACGTTGAAAGAGTGGGACCTGACTCACATAACAAAATGCGCTCCATCATCCTTGATACCTCCTTAAACCTACCTGCTTCAGCTAATGCATCAATAATCGGACTATACACAATTGAATTTGGTTCAACTCCTTCCTTTATCATGTCATCAACCAAATTGATGGCACTCTCAACATGCCGCATCCGACAGTACCCTTCTATCATGGTACCATAGGTTACAATACTTGGTTTGACATTTTCTTTCTTCATTTGCAACCAAAGTCTTTCTGCTTGTTTCAGATTTCTTGATCTTAACCATCCATTTAACATTATGTTATACACCCGAACAGACAAAACCCATTGCAGGTTAAATTCTCTTTGCTTATTAAGATAATCATTTGCCAAGCTAGCATGCCCTTCTTTACAAAGGGAATCCAACAAAATTTCAAATAAGCTTTTTGCTGCATCAGTATCACGAATCCAGGGCAAGTTGCAAGCGTACTCCAATGTTCTAATTGCAGCTTGAGTCATACCTATTAAGAATAATATCACTCTGTGATCCTAAATCGTCAAGAACAAAGAGGTACAATTTGCTAAACCTGAAAATTTATCGAGTCATTAACAGTCTGTTCAAAGGCTCCAACACAGATTATAAGTCCATCCAAAATCCATGCAACGTCATTAATAAACAACAAGATATTAAGTGCTGAAATCGAGCGTGAAAATACAGTAGAATCCTAAACATGTTTAAAATGAAGCATCATGCTTAAAAAAATTACCTGCACGGGAATACCTTCTGAGAAGAGTAGCAAAGGTATCAGAGGAAACCAATTCTGGACCCTTACCACCATTAATCCGATCAAGAAGCAACAACCAGGCAGAATCAAATTCCCTGGCTTTACCAAGCAAATTCAGCATCCCATTAAAGAGGCTCGGAGGTATGGAAAACCCAGGTTTTTTCTGAGCCCAGAGAAACAGAGTGTGCAACAACCTGGGGGATGAATCAAAATGGTCAAACACAGCCTGCAATAAAGAGGGCTCCAGTTCGATGCCGGTCCGGTCCAAAGCATATTCAAGGGACGGACCGGCACGGGAGTCAGGGTCTCTGAGAAGGTTGCAAAGGGTGAAGAAGTCATTTTCCGAATAATTAGGGCTCAAGGACGCACTTTGACCAGGCGGAAGATACGTTGGCATCGGTGGGACACAATGGGGATACCGGTGGGAGGAGTAGAGGCGGCGACCGACTAGTCGTGCGAAGGTCATAGGAGATGATTACTTTTTCGTCAAGCTCTTGCATTACTTTACGCTGGGCTACAAGAGTTGTGGTAAAGTTGGACTGGGTTACTACTTACCAATATGATGTGTAAGAGGCCACTATTGGAAAGATACCAACACTTCATCTTGATATAGTTTGTCAGAATCATTTAATTACATCAAAGAATAGCATCCAAAAGCTCTTTCTCTTTTTTTTAAACCACGACATAAATTTTTGCATAAATTCTTAGTAGGATAAATAGAAGCATATTATTGAAATACCAAGGTCTATGATCAATTATCTTTAATGAGCAAGAAGTGGAGTTGAATTTGAAAATAAATAAGCAATCATATGTAAGGAGCACATCCCCCTACCCCGAGCTATTCCATTATCTGTACAACCAAGCTTTAAGAGTATAAATGTTGACCTTCTATCAGGAAAGAGGACAACTAGTAAACATTGCCATTTAGTAGCACTTGTAGTGGTTGAGAAACCATTCCATTTTTGAGTCTAGGAGGAGGAGGAAAGAACGGCAAAATAGTTGAGACTATTATCATTGACAATTTGTTTCTAGGAGCGGTGCTTGGTGTGGAGAAGATGAAGGAATAATGGGAGGCATCTAGTCTACATGATTCAAAGTTTAGGAGGGGTTAATTATTTTGACAATCTTGTCAGTAATTGAACACCCATCTTGACTAATTCCATGCTGCATAATTAATCAATTACCGTAACCTACTAAATCGTAAACATAATCGCAGAATCTTATTTATAGATAAAATATGAAATATTGACAAAAATACAAGTTGCTAAATGCTAACTATTAAACACTATCGATTTCTAAAGCAAACTCAAACCTCCTAGAGAGCTGCTAGCAAAGAACGGCACAAGAGTCTTAGTTAATAAAGGCCTCATATTGTACTGAATCCACCGTATGGTTTGAATTCCTATGGTGTAAACTTAATAAAGGGATCATATTGTACTTAATCCACAGTATGGTTTGCATCCCTATGGTGTCAACTAACTTCCACCTCCGGAATCGCTAGGAAGCAGCAGCTGGTTACTGTTATCCACGAATTCACTGGGTCCCTTCCCTGGGAATGCCCAGCTTCCCAGAACAAATGAGTTGTGGCGACTGCTTGAGTAAATGCGAGGCGTAGAAGAGAATACCAAACATTGTTTTTATTTTACACCAGTTTACTATTACACGCACAGGCAGATGAGGAATTTCCAAGTATACATATTTAAGTTGAAATGAGAACAAAGTATTTGTATAAAGGCTGCTCT
This sequence comes from Erythroxylum brevipes, assembly GCA_027479065.1. NCBI lineage: Eukaryota > Viridiplantae > Streptophyta > Magnoliopsida > Malpighiales > Erythroxylaceae > Erythroxylum > Erythroxylum brevipes. Next base: position 26,849,182 of record JANIHY010000008.1, on the reverse strand, counting down.
TTTATACTGTCATTGATGAAAAACATGATGCTTGCCACCCAATTATCAACCATTTTCTATCTAAACCAATTGCTGCCCAGTGGACCCAGAAAACGAAACACTCTCCCCAACCTCATTCTTGCAAAGGGGACAAGATGCATTGATTTTCAGCCACTTATCCACACATTCCTTGTGAAAGAAATGAGAACACGGTAGCTCCCGGAGCTCATCGTTGTTGACGTATTTAGCTAAACAAATGCAGCAAACCTATCAACGTAACAATATGAATTCATCAGTAATATACCAAAATAAGTTGACCTTCCAAGGGGTTCTAGACTAAGTTGCCTACAGATTGTAGAATTTTATGAGGTCTCAAGGGGGTTTCCTTACCGAATCTTCACCAGAGATGGTTCGTTCCTTTTCAGTTCCTACAGCTACAACCCCTCCATCACCAGCAGGGGTGACATCATCTCTATCATCTTGGCTCCTCTCCTTATTGGACTTGAATTTATATGTCGGTAAAGCATCAATCAATTCTGACGATGCTCCTCTGGCCTGTGACAGATCTTCTCTAATGCCAAGTATAGAAATTATACAAGGCAAGCAGCAGCAGATTGTTGCACATAGAATAAAGGGCATGGCATATCCAATACAGCTGAATGTAAGAAACACTATACATAACCTACAAAATGGATATCAAAATTGGGATGAGCTATCCGCAATGCCGGATAAAAAAGTAGTGAGATATACCATGAAGTGCACCTGTACAAGTTTGGAGCCTCATTAGGAGATGAATGACCTCCAAAAATCCACACATTCCCAACCACAAACCAAACTGCAAAAAAGCAGTCCAATCCCATTTTATAGTAGTCCATCAGGAGTTTAAGTCTGCAAAGAGAAAACAGCATTGTTTAATATTCTGGAGAAAAGTATAACACATTATCACAAAAGCAGAAAAGGTATCAATGCTAGAAGGATTAAGGAATAGTTGAAAGTTTTTAAAGAATGTTACTACCAATCCAAGAGCTGTTTTTCAAGTAACAGGATAAAGGAATGGCACAAAGCAATTAAAAAACATTACAACCACAATCCAAAGGCCATTTTTCACGTAAGTTATACTGTATGGTGACTTATGTACTAAGGGAAAGAGAAAAAAAAGTGGGTAAATGATTCAACCTGTCCCATCTAGTCTTACATCTGAATTATCCAAGAGGAGATACTTAGCAGCTGTGCTTTGGGTATCCAAAATCAAATTCAGAATTCAAATTTAGCCTATTAATTCCAATCCAACCATACAGCTATTACAAATGCAGAACTCTAAAACTTCACTTGTAAAATCCAAACAGAAGTATATGGAAAACTATACCAACTCCCTCTTCCTTTGGTTCTTTCTTCCATACATCCAGCTTGCCTGATCCAACTCCCTCTCTGTCAACCAAGCACATCCCCCCTCTCATCCTCTTGTATCATCTACAACATATTTCTATAATGATTTACAATTAGGAATCCCACTCTCATAGGTACAATATTATAATTTAACCAGGAATCCACACTCTACTAATATTTAGTGAGGTAATTATGAATCTGCCAACTGATCATTAAAAAATTTTGAGCAAAAGGATGTGCTAGGAACTTTTCCTTCAACATATTAAAGATCTTACATCTTTGTCAAGTTTCTATCTGCCACAATGGGACAGAAATAAAGGGGGCCATGCTACATGCATTAACCTCTGAGAAACAAATATATTCCCATCAAAATAACGGAAGGAGGAAAATTACATGTTTGGTTATTTTAAGTCGATTCATTTCAGTGGTAGAGCAAGTAAGATCAATAACATCTCATATGTGAGCAGAAAAGAGTTTTATGCATCTAAATTTTGACATTTCATCCATGCCAATGTCTATAATCATCACTATTTCCCATGGAAAATGAGCTATAATTTGATGTAACAATCAAAAGTTGCCAAATCAGCTGTTGAAATGCATTCAACAACTTCACAGTCATGGCATGTGGGATATCAACAGCTTAGTAGTAGATAAATCTGGTCAGATAACTGTTTGGAACAGCAGTTCTGTAATATGTTCAAAATGTATGGCAAAATCTCACAGAAATAACAATATTAAGATCATATACAAGTAGAGTGATTGACACCAAAAGTACCTTGCATTTAAGGCCTCTTCATTTTGGCCACCTCTAGGTGACGGGACAGCAGTTCTGTGATTTTCACCTTCTGAAGTCCTAGTAACTGAAAGGGAGAATGGTCCTGCAGGAACATTAATATGTGTTGAGTTGGGGCGAGGTTGAGAAGAGTCTTGATCCAAGGTTTGATTCCGATGTCGATAACGCCAATAAAGCAGGGGAAGGGTTGCAAAACAACCAGATGCATAACCAACAATCCATTCAAACAATGGTGTACTTGGATGCTCATCCCTTGATACAGACAATACAACAATGGATGCAATAATTTGGCTCACTGTCAACACCAATTCAACTGAAATCCATAACCCAGAATTCAAGGGACTTCGCCGCCTACGAGCTTCTCCACTCCTATTTCGTGAGCTTGGACCATTCGATGAAGATGTTGAAGGTTGAGAAACGGATACTCTTCCATTGTTCGAAGGCCTGTCCTCATGCGATGAAGCTTGCAATGAACTAGAACTTCTGTCACGAGATGTTGAGACAGAACCTTCTGTACTCCGTGTTATGTCTATTGTGTGGTCACCACCGTTAACATTCTCTGGGCACTCCATTAACAGTGGGTAGTTGTCAATTTGAATCCCAGACCACAGTTCAGGTGAGGGAACATCCATCTACACCCACCAACACCACTTGAAATGACGAAAGCATAGAACCACTAAAGTATATAAGACTGCTAAATGACGTCCTACTCCCCAATGTTGCTCTTATTCTAATAAGCTGACAAGTTGTACTAAACAATCAAAATATTTCGATAACAAATGTCGGAGTAAACCAAGGCAATCTCCTTTCTGTCTACAAAACAACAGACAATGGGATTGACATTAGAATCAAGTGAAATCTCTCAAGGATAAACCACAGAATATCAAGCTAATTGAGACTAATTAGCTACAAAAATCAGCAAATAATCAAAACGAAGTATTGAATTTAAGAAACAGGAGCATAGAAACTTGAAGTCAAAATGTCGTAAGAAGTTCTCTTTCTTCGGTTCCCCAACAATTCAAAATATGGCAAGGAACCCAGAGATCAAAAAACTTGAGCTTGACGGAAAGGTCGAGAATAATACCAAACAAATGAATAGAAGTTTAGAATACAACAAGTTTCCTTCACCGTTAGTTGCAAGAACCAAAGCAAACACTAATCCAAGCTTTGGGCACCGAAAGAAAATGAACACGCATAAAGTACGCATTAAAAAAAATGATACACATATGATAACATATTCCAAAGTTATCTTTCACTAGCTGATTGGGAGAATCTATCGCTTGAACTAAACGAAATACCATTTACCAATTTTAGTTCCTTCAAATACTTATCAATGTCTTTAATTACTAGTTAACTAAAACAAACACAAACGACAATTCCACTTCCATTCCTAAATAAACATTCTTAAGCCAAACCAAATCACAAGGAACGGATTCAAACCAAACGCAAAAGGTTAAGCACTAAAAAGGAACAACTCAAGAAACAAAACCCTAAATTCTGAAACGTTGACTGATCTTCAAGAAATGAATGAACTGGTAACTCCGTTTACGGAGAGAGAGAGATAGAGAGGCAGATTTACGTGGAAGAGCACCTACTAGATTGCGACAATTGAAGGTCGGAAGGAGGGAGGAGAAACTCGACAACGATGTCGCTCTAGCGATCGGCGGCAAATTGCCTCTATTTGCGTTTGTACTTCTTGTCGGTCTTTTGTAAAGAGGAAGAGCTGATACCGGTGATAAAGAAAAGAGAAGCTTCTTATTAGCTCTCTTTCCTTCTGCAACGATTTTCTTTCGCTTCTTGTTCTGACGATAAATATACTTCTTTCTTCATGCAAGTTTCAACATGAGAAGAGAAAAAGGGAAAAAAAGCAAGGTAATTTATTGTAATTGTTAATTGACTCAAAATATTCCAAACTGTGTCTTCGGGATAAGTGGCAGTATTATACATTATATGATGCAAATTCGGCCACGGGCTGTGGGATTCTTTCTTTTAACAGCCTGCTACTAAAACTTTTTAAGCAAAACAATAACTTCTAATATTCTGTCAAACTAAATTCAAATTGAAATACTCCGTCAATGAACAATTGTTTGTTTGGACTTTGGACACTCTTCTCTTACTTTCTTTCCTATATATATATAAAATAAAAAATGTGAATAACATCCTTTAATACCAATGTTACGAATATTTACTAGATTTAGTACCGAATTGAGTTCTAGTACGATACTATATCGGTACCAGTTAATATTAGATATCGTTTCTAGTAATTTTTTAAATTTATAAAATAGTTTCTAAATTTTTTTAAAATTACAAAATAGTTCATTGTCATATTATACAGTTGTATTGTATATTTTTAATCTTGTCTCTAAAATCATAA
>JANIHY010000008.1:26822726-26835321 GCA_027479065.1 Erythroxylum brevipes | reverse complement strand
AACATAATTGCTTGCATATAAGATTAGTACAAATAGTCCTGAAACCTTTAAATATAATAAAAATTCAAAGAGATTAAAGATAAAATAAATTTATATATTCTTTATGAAATAATGTAAAATCAAACTTATATGTATTAACTATTTTTCTTATCTTAGAGTTCACTTAAAAAACAGAGTTATATTAGATATTAAAACTTCATGATATATTATGCTATAATTCTCTCCACCTTTGATGGCGCACTAATAGGCTAATAAAAATTAAAGAAGATTAAGACTAGAGAACGAGTTTATTAGTTAGGAAGATATTTTCATGTTCAAGTTCTAAATAGAAGACAGGGTTGACAAGATAATAGAAGATGATCTATGACATATTCACTGTAAGCCTTTCATGCTACAAAAATGGCAATCAGGTTTATAATCGGTGAAAGCTAAGATGAGAAATATCCTAGTATAGGTTAATTTCCATAATATACCTACCGAGTATCGATCTAGGGCAAGGCTCAACTATTAATAAGTGTAAATTGCATCATGTTTTAGGGCATAGTTCGATCACTTGGTATGTGCTTAGGTTAAAATTGTGCTAGTTTGTGATTTATTTATGTTTTAAGTATTTTATGGATTAATAAAAGTCCTTGAGCTTAAATATTATGTTTTTGAGATACCTTAATATGTTTGCTAGTGTTTAAGGGTCAATATCGAAGAATTGATGAGTTTTAGAGGGAATCCAGGCCACAACACAAGCCCAGGTCATGATCGTGACAGAAGCTTAAAGAATGGCCCACGATTGTGGCCTGATTGCCACGATCGTGATAGAAGGCTCAAATGTGAGCCACAATTGTGGCCTGTATCGAGCAAACACGCAGACACTCACAATTTCAGGTTTCGAAAATTTTTTTGGACATTTTGGACCCCTAAAAAATCCTAAGGTTATCCAAAATATAAAATATTATAATAAAACATAAAGAGGCAGAGAAAAGGAAGCTTTCGTGCAGCCATTGTTGAAACCCTAAAGAGAGAAAGAGGAAGAGGAAGAGGAAGAAGGAGGAAGAAGAAGCGATCTTGACGTGCTTCCTAGATTAGGAGGTTTTCTGACACTATGCCTTCCTAGGTCGTCCATTCTAAGTGTTTATTTCCTTTTTGTTTCAATTTTAATCATATATAAAATTGAGATGGATTGTATGATGATAAATAGTCAAATAATGATGATGTTCTAACTCTGCTTCGGGATTATATTTTGATTTAATGATAATTTAGTTAATTGTGTTATTTGGATGAATGATGTGATTTGGTTACGTTCTTGTATAATTCATAAAATGAGAGGGTAAACTAAATGAAAAATGATTAAATAAGAATAATGAGAGTTAGGTGATTTAATAGCAACCATGACAAATCATATTGGTAATTATGCGGAGAGAGATGTTGTGTGATATTCCAATAGTTTATTAGAGTTCTTCAGATCTAATTAGGATTTTGAATAATTTGTGAATTGGGAGATTGAAAATATCATAATCCAATTAGGGTTTAATAATTATAAATCGAGAGAGAGTAATCAACCCTAGGATTATCTAGAATCGACTCCGCATTAAAACATAATCAGCTAGGTTAGCATTAACGATAGGTAAAATCCACTTTCTCATAGCTTGATAAACTCTTTAGTTGATTTCCATTATGCGTGCTTATTACTCAATTGTTAATTCCTTTGTGTTTAATTTTTTATTTATTTGGTTGAATTCAATTCTTGTATTTATTCTCATTGCATTGTTTATCTTGGGTTTCATATATTGTTGACCTTAGATTTTAGAATTAGATTAGTCCCCCTCCTAATGAGATTGTCACTATACTACAGTCACAATATGTGCGATTGTGGTATTTGAGGGCTTATAAATTTTAAAGCTCGAACGATACGATCAAGTTGTTAGCGACGTTGCTAAGGAGGTGTAAAATTAGTTTAATTCTTATAGTCTAAGGTATTTCACTATCTTTTGTGATTGTGGTAACCAATCACAAGAAGAAAAAAAAGTAGGAAGTTTGGACTAAAAGTAAAAAACACATTGATTTGGACATCATAAGGCAGTGATGAAGAATCTAGAAAATTTGATATCAAAAAGAGATTAAAAAATGATCATGGAGGATATATATTATAGGAGCAAAGCACTCTTTCGGATTTCAATGAGCCCAATTTAGTTAGGGAAATCATCATCTTTATATGAACACATACACTTTGGGGTGGCAAAACCACCTAGATTTCTATTGGTCTAACAATATAAGTACTCACATGGGACATCAAGACATATTAGGATTTTAACAAGATGACTCTAGTTCATGAGATTCCAAATTGGACAAAATCATGGATAAGCTAACAGACATGTTAGAGACCCAAAAGACACTAGAAGAGCAATTTTATCAAGTAACGAAAAATCATGCCTCTTCTATTTACAACCTGGAGATTCAAGTGAGATAGCTTTCTCGTGAATTTTGTAAGAGAAGTATGGAAAAATCTCTGAGCAATATGGAATTACATCAACGAGAGCAATATGAGGGTATCATACCTAGAAATGGGGAGAGTAAGAAAAACCAGTGGGAAATCAAGCTGAACCCCATCTTGTAGAGGACTAAGAGATGAAGATAGAGGATGAAAAAAAGAATGAGAACCCTCCCTATTATTCTGTAGATCTTGGTATACCATGTTTGAACATTGAAAAAACTTGAGTAGATGTCCATGAAGAGAACCTTATCATTCGGATTAATGATGACTAAGTGACATTCAACATGAATTATATATTAAAGAATCCAGAGGAGGGAGATTCATTTAAAAAAATTGATGTGCTCGAATCTTTGAAGGAATAAGAGGACGAAGAACAATTGACAACGAACATTAAGTTTGAAGAAGCTACGAAAGTCTCTATTCAAGGAGCTAAAGAAGAAGAGGAGATAAGGGCGAATGGGGAAGAACTAAGAAGAGAACAACTCACCCTCTTACTGAGAAAACTGCTAGATTCCATGGAAGATTTAGGGAGTTTTGTTATTCCCTATTTTGTTAACAATTCGCTCAAAAAAAGGACATTATTGAGTTTAATTGGTTTTCTTTATTTTATAAATATTGTCCTTCTGATCATTTTACAATTTCTAGCTTACTTACAGGCTACAAAACTAATGTTGCATGAAAAGGGTGGAAGCAAGTCACTCATAATTGATCCTAGCTGAGTTTCTAAGGATCCAAGGTCAATCTAATGACCATAAATTAGCACTTTCAATAATTAGATTTAAATTGTTGTGTTTAGTTAGATTTGTTTTGAATTTTTAATAAAATTAATGATTTGAATGATCTGGGATTGCTAATTCTCTTACTCTCTTTAAGCAATTCTAAGATAAGATAACAATCCCGAGTGTCAAGTGGATTTGGTCTCAACACCTTACCATCATCACCTCAATCACCGTAACACCTTACCATCATCACCTCAATCACCATAAGATTTTGTTTCTAACCCTTTTCTTTTAAATTTAGTTTTTATTTTTTATTTTTATGTTACTTCCTTCCATGTGTGTTTGTTTATCTCCTTTTCACATTCAAGAAAATGTGTTGTTCAAGTGTGGGGAGAGTTTTGTCTTTTTCTTTGAATGCGAATTTTGCATATTATTATGTTAGTGTGTTTAGGCTGTGTATTTTAAATTGTGTGAATGTATCGATGGCTTAGAAGGAATGAAATGGATTTAATTTGAACATAATCTATTAGGAAATTGGAGCAAGATTAGGTTGAAAGGAAAATTGGCTAGGTCACAATCATAATAGAAGGAAAATTGGTTGGGCCAAGATCACGACAAACACTTCCTATGTGTGATATTTTTCATCTATTTTGATCTTCGGGGGCAATTTTGGAACCCATTGAAGGTGAAAAAAAGAAACCTAGAAGCGTTAAGAACATAAAACACTGCAAAATGGAAGGGGCCACCATAAAGTGGATCAAACAAGGAAGATTGAGAGAGACGTCGAGGATTTCCAAATTTCCAGATCAAGCTTCAAATCAAGTTATCCTTGCTTTCCTTCCATTATTTTCATTAGACTTAATGTGTAAACTAGATTTTCAGATGTTCTTCACTTTTATTATGTTCTAAATTTTTTCTTGAATTATTTTATGAATTTGATTTCAATTCATTCAATACAACTTATGTGTTGTGTTAATGGTGCATTTTATAATTTGGCATTAAATCGATAGTGTGAGTGAAAAGTAATATGATTAATCTAGGAAATAAGAGTTGGTAGGTTAATATGTCATATGATTAACAAATCAACTATCATTCACAGAAATATCTTGTTTGAGAACTTGTTTATTCGATAGATCATATCAGAACTAAATGAAAACGTAAAGGAAAGAGTTATGAATTGAGATATTACAATTTTGAAAATTTCAAATTCAATTACGGTTAATCAATTATGGTTAATTGATTACGTCTTGAGAAAGAGTAGTCAATCCGTTAAAGGATCTAGAATCAACACATAATTGAATCAATAGGTGTTAAAGGAACAAAATAATAACAGAATAAATCATAAACTTCATTCTTGATTTTCCTAGCATATTTATGGTAGCTCATTGTTATTTGATTATTTGCTTAGTTTCATTTAATTGTTTTAAATTACTTATATTTTATTTGTATTCAATTCATATCCCGATACCTTGGAAAAAGATACGTTCACTTAGTTTTAAGTATTTCCTTATGGGATTTGCACACTGAATACTATAAGTTTACAATTCATATACTTGCAAATATTGAGGGTTTTTATTAGTGGTAAAACTTGCTCAACAAGTTTTTGGCACTATTGTCAAGGATTTAGTTTAGGATTATTTGAATTCCTTTTTTCTAAGGAAATTTTCACCTTTAACTCGGAGTTTAAGCTGGAATACAAAAACTCTAACACTTGATATCATAAGACTAGAGTGAACAATTCGAAGAGCAAGATGTCAAGAAAAGACCAAAGAAACAATGGTAGAAGAGTTTAAGCAAGGAGACCAGTAGTGAACCCTTATAGATTTCATAAGACCAGGGTTCAATGCTATAAATCAAGGCATCACTCAACCATCGGTGCAAGTAGCAAAATTTGAGATTAAGCCAGCTTTATTGAACGTGCTGTAAACTAATATGCAATTTTACAGGTTAACAAATGAGGATCCTAACCTCAATTTAGTTTTTGGAAATATGTGATACTTTCCGATATCATGGAATGTTGGAAGTTATTAGGATAAGGCTCTTTCCCTTCACACTTAGGGATAGAGCTGGTATCATTCATTAATCTGATAAACATTACAACTTAGCAGTAAGTAATTCCCCCTCACAAAGATAAAAAAGCTAATAAAGGAGATTAAAAATTTCCAACAAAGTAATGGGGAGTCACTTGATGAAGCATGGGAACTATATAAGGATTGGTAAAGGAGGTGTCCTCACCATAACGTACCCAAATAATTTCTCCTGAAAACTTTTTACAACATAGGTAATCTACCCACGAGAAGCACCATTGATGCAGAATCTGGAGGATCCTTGATGAGAAAAATAGTTGAGGAAGTGGAGGAATTGCTAAAAGAGTTGGTGAACAATAATCATCTTTGGACGTTGGATAGAAGTAGAAAACAAACAACTTTTCACAATCAAAAGGGAGTCATTGCTATTAATTTGATAAAGAAAATATAGGCAAAAATTGATAGTTTAGCTTGCCAACTTAATGGCATGAAAGCTTGTTCATCAACTCCAATTAATGCAATTAAATATAGATGTGAATTACGTGGACAAGAAAACTAAGATACCATCAGCTGCTTCTTGATACAAACTAATGAAATAAAGCAACTTAACTATATAGGAGAATAATTTGGTCAAGGAGGAGGAAACAATCCTTACTCCAACACTTATAAACTTGGGTGGAAAAACAACCTAAAATTTTCCTTGGTCAAACAACATAGGAGGTCAATTTTGAACTCAAAGTCCACCAAGATTTCAACAAGAGAAACCCACTTATACGAACTCGATAAAATCTTAGACAAGCTCATAAACATGGATGACACTCATAAGAGATTCGAAGGGAAGTTAGAGCAAGTAACCAAAAACCATGCCTCCTCCATCCATAACTTAAAAGTTCAAATGAGTCAACCAGCAAATGCATTATCTATAAGAAATGCAGGGAGCCTCCCAAGCAATACTGAACCCAAAGGAGAAATTAATGACAATCACACTTTAAAGTAGACTAGTAGAGTCAAAAGTTACACTCCACTTAGTAGAGAAAAAACAAAAAGGAAGAAGGATGTGAACATGAGTGAATACCTCCTTATGTTGCCCCTTATCGTATACACCTAAGATCCCATATCCTTAATGATTACAAAAGAGCAAACTGGATGAATAATTTGCAAAGTTTGTAGATAAATTAAAGACTTTGCAAATTAATCTTTCTTTTGTAGAGGCCTTAGAATTTATGCCCAATTACGCCAAATTCTCAAAGGATATATTATTAAAGAAGCACATTTAGAAAAAGAACCAAATGCTAGCATTAACTGGAAGCTTTAGTTCCATCATCATTAGTCATATGACTTCCAAAATGAAGGATCCAAAGAGTTTCATAATACCCTATGTGGTTGGTGCATTTGAATTCACAAAGTGCTTATGTGATTTAAAAGCAAGCATAAGTCTTATGCCTATATCAATATTCAAGAAATTAGGGCTCGATGAGCTCGAGCCAACTTCTATGTAAAAGATTATTTGGAGTGGTGGAAGATGTGTTAATGCAAGTGCACAAGTTTATTATCCCTAAGAACTTCTTCATTTTTTATTTTGAAGAGGATAAAAACCATCCACTAATCCTTGGACAACCTTTCATGAACATAGGAAGAGCATTAATCGATGTTCATGAAGGTAAATTAACACTTCAAACTGGTGAAGATGAAGTAGAGTTCAACATGAACAAAGCCTTGGAAAATCTAAAAGAAAGTAGTGCTTCCATGAAGATTGATTTCATGGACAAAACTATTCAAGAGTAAGAAGAGAGTTGCTTTAAAGAAATTAGATCTATAGAAGTCAAGATAGACAACGAAGCTGAGAGGGTGAACAAAGTAGAGTCTGAGGTAGACATGGAGATAGAGGAGTCATGTGTTTTGAGACATCAATAATTATTAGTAAGAACTGAAGCACCCATACCACCTTCTATGGAGAAACTTTATCATTATTACCTTTCTTATTATCATTATTACCTTCCATGGAGACATCAATAATTACCCACACACCTTAGATATACCTTTCTAGGTGAAGGTCAAACTTTATCATTATTTCCATTCAATTAGATAAGGAATAAGAGAGTAGGGTGCCAGCAATTGTTAAGAAGTAGGTGAAGGCCATACGACGACAAATATTTGACATTCGAGGTATAAGTATAAATGTTATTATGCATTGAATAAACCTAGAAGAAGAAAGAAGAGCAGTGAGGGAACCTCAACATAGGTTAAACACTCATATGAAGGAAGTGTTCAAAAAGGAAGTAGTGAAGCTCTTAGACATAGGTATCATGTACCCAATATCTTATAGTGAATGGGTCAGCTTAATATAATGCTTACCAAAGAAGGGCGAAATGGTTGTTATGGAGAGAGAAAGTAGAGAGCCAATTTTGACAAGAACAGTCACAGGATGGAGAGTTTGTAAGACTATCGAAAGCTTAACAAGGTGACCAAAAAGGATCACTTCCCTCTCCCATTCCTAGATCAAATAATCAAGAAAGTGGTTGGTCACTCATTTTATTGCTTCCTAGATGGTTACTCAAGACATAATTAGATATTCACCTATCCCGAAGACTAAGAAAAGACCATTTTTACATATTCTTATAGTACATTTTTATATAGATGAATTCCCTTCGAGTTATGCATTGCTCCAACTACATTTCAAAGATGCATGATATCTATCTTTGTGGATATGATTGTATGGAAGTTTTTATGGATGATTTTTCAGCCTTTGGAGGCTCTTTTAAGTAGTGCCTTATCAACTTGGACAGAGTACTTTAAAGATGTGAAGAATCACATTTAGTATTAAATTGGGGAAAATGTCACTTTATGGTGCATGAGGGAGTAGGTAGGGTATAAAATATCACGCCATGGAATTGAAATGGACAGAGTAAAGACGGAGGTCACACCCATCCATGTCAAAGACACGCGAGCATTCCTAGGTCATGTAAGATTATACCATCGCTTTATCAAGGACTTCTCACAGATAACAAGACCTCTAAGGAACCGGTTAGTTAAGGAAGTGGCTTTTTGTTTTGATGATAACTACTTATTTGTATTTGATTAATTAAATAAGGAACTAACATCAGCACCAATCTTAATGTCACTGGATTGGACACTCCCATTTGAAGTCATATGCAATGCTAGTGATCAAGCTATGGGTTACATGTTGAGCCAAATGAAGGATAAAAAGTTGCATATGATATATTACGTAAGTAAGATATTACTTAGGCCATAACTGAACTACACCACCATTGAGAATTACTATAAATCCCAAAACGTACTAGCAAGTGTATGTATATGATAAGTTTTGTTCGTACCTTTTGGGCTTTATGGTAATTGCTTTTACCAATCACGCTACACTTAGATATCTTTTCACTAAGAAGGATGCAAAATCAAGACTTATTCTATTGGTGTTACTATTAAAAGAGTTTGACATCAAAGTATGAGATAGAGAATGTGGTTGTGGACCATTTATCATGTCTAGAAGGAGGTGAATTTAAGAAGAGCGATGATATTAAAAGTTCCTTGATGAAACCCTAACATTACTTAACAGCATGGCAACACCATGGTTCGCTGACATAACAAATTTTGTCACTAGTAGTTAGCTTCCTTCTGATTTATCGTATCAACAGAGGAAGCTATTTAAATGTACCATTACATAGGGGATTACCCATCTTGTATCGAACATGTGCTGATGGTTTAATAAGAAGATGTATTTTGGCAAAAGGGATATTGGATATATTAATATAGTGTCACGAAGCTTAATATATTGGCCATTATGATGTGAACAAATATATGGCTCGAGTATTTGTGTGAATTTTACTAGCCACATCTATTTAAAGATGCTCAGGCATTTCTGACACAATGTGATAGGTGTCAAAGAGTGGGGAACATCTCGAAAAGATATGAGATGTCGTTATCCAACATTTTGGAAGTTGAAGTTTTCAAAGTGTGGGGACTTGAATTCATAGGACCTTTCCCATCGTCCATAGGGAATACATACATCTTAGTAGAAGTGGACTATGTAGCATGTTAGGCTGAAGTTGTGGCAAGTCCAACAAATGATGGAAAGTTATGCAGAAATTTATCAACAGATTATTCAACAAATTCGGAGTGTTAAGAACAATAATAAGCAATAGAGGAGCACATACCTATAACAAATCTTTCGATGCTCTCCTTAAAAGATATGGAATCTACCACCATGTTGCCACTCCTTATCACTTGTAAACAAGTGAACAAGTGGTAGTCATGACTCGAGAGCTAAAAATAATTTTAAAGAAGATGGTGAATATTTCAAAGAAGGACTGGGCATTAAAACTGGATGATGTCCTATAGGTTTATCGAGCAACTTTTAAAGCTTAGATCAAAACGACTCCCTTTAGACTAGTATATGGTAAAGATTTTCATCTTCTTGTGGAACTAAAACATTGAATATATTAGGAAATGAGAGCTTTAAATTTTGATTGGAAGGAAGCAAGTGAGAGATGACTTTTGCTATTGAATGAACTCGTGGAGTTTCACTTCAATGCATATGAGAATGCCAAACTCGATAAGGAGAAGGTGAAGCCATGATTCTCATCTTAAGAAAAAGGAGTTCAAGGTTGGAGATGTGGTTTTCTTTTTCAATTAGAGGTTGAAGTGTTTATGGAAAAGCTCAATTCCAGACAGAGTGGACCTTTATAGTTATATAAGTATTCATGCCTGGAGCTCTCGAATTAGAAAATTCAAACAAAGTAACCTTTAGGGTAAATAGACATCTTTGCAAACAATATCTTAGAGGATTGGTATCTAAAGAAAGGGAAGTAATTTCTTTCCTTTCGAATAGTTAAAAAATTCTTCCAATGATGAAGGTCAAGCTAATGACCATAACTTAGCATGCTCGGTAGTTAATTAGTATGTTTTGATAGTTAAGTATGTTTTGAATTCTAGAATTAGGTTTTTCTCTCATTATCATAATGTTTTGGAATGGTGTGGATGGTAAAATGATATGGCGTTGGTGATAATATAAGCTAAAGAAGGAAACTGGGAGGTTACACAAAGAAAGAATCAAAAATGGGAAAAGCGTATAAAAAAATTACAGTGTCACGATCATCACTCTTTGGTCATAACCTTGACTAGATTTTGTAGCCGACTATCATGATCATGACTTGGTTGTATAGCCTAGGTCATGATCGTGACCATATAAGTTGACCCCAAATTTTTTCTTGAGGAATAAACATGATTTAGATAATTTTGAGATTTTGATAGATTAATTTTTTAATTATTTAATTATGTCAAAGTTAGTAGGATTTATTGAATGGGTAAGTGGAATTATGGTGTTAAGGTTATAAGAATATTCAAGGGGTGTTTTTGGCAAGACACTTAAGGTTAAAAGAACATAAGCCTATAAGGAAGGGTAAAATGGACTTTTTGGGCTCATTAAGGGTAGAAATGGAAGAAAGAAATGTAGTCTTGCTTTTAAAAAGGGGGAAATGTGAATTGGGAAAGAAAAAGAGAAAATAAGAAAGAAAGAAAAGAGAATTTTAGTGGTTGAGAGAAAAGAAGAGAGTTGAGCTAGGGTTTCTTCATTTCTTATCTTTTGAGAGATATTTTGAAGTGATTCAAGAAGAGAAAAATGTAGAGGAAGAGAAGAGCTTCCATGTGAGCCAAAGATCTCTTCATTTGGTGAAGAATCAAGGTAAGATCATTTTGTATCTTTTGGATTTTTGGAAGGATTTTAGTTCATGGAGTTTAGAAAATACATGGGTTTAAGTATTCTAGAACCAATTTTAGTGATTGTGCTTTGTGGAATTTTCAATTGAAAACCCTATTGAGTTGGATTTTTGTTATTGTATAAAGGGGATCAAAAGAGGCAAGAGGAGCAAGAGAAGAGGCATTTTGAGCAAGTCTATAAGCAAGGAAATCAAGGTAGGTTACATGTTTATAATAGAGTTATGAGCCACTAATGCTTTTCCAAATCAAGAAAATAAAACTAATTTCAATTACTTCATAAATGGTGCATTTATTACTCTTTAAATGATTTGAGAAATATTTACATGTTTGGTATTTGAATTTTGTTGATGAATTTCAAAATGAAGAAGGAAATGCTTTGAAACATTTTATGTTATGCCTTGAAACATGTCATGGCATTTTGTATGAATGAAAAGATGAGAAAGCATGAAAGTCTGAGCATATGATAAAATGATTTGAACATGATTATGTGTTTTTGTTTAGGCAAGAGGGGAATCATTCTGTTCGTCACGTGCACGTTGACAAGAGCCTTCTCCCGGCTGCTTGCTTGTGGTATATAAGCTTCGAAAAGTAGACCCATTTTATTCATGGGGTAAACTTCGGTTTCTCCATTATGTTTCTATGGAACCCTCGAGCCATTTATTTGTGCATTACATCTTTGAATTGTCAAGTTTGTTGCATAATTTAAGTGTTTTGTAGTGATGATATTTTAACTATGAGTTTTGAGCTAAAATTGTGAATTTGGTCGAGAATTTGAGAACAAAGTGTTTTATGAATTCTTTATGACTTTTATAAGACAAATGAACATTTCAACGATTTTGTTTATTCTCCATTATAAACTTGTTACCCACGAGCTTTTAAGCTCACCCCCTTTTTATCCCATCTTCAGGTGATAGCTAAGAGATGAAGTGATCAAGAGCCTAAGGGAATTAATCCAAATTTGCTTATTTTGTATGTTGAGTTGGTTTTGAGAAAGCGCAATGTTTTAGTCGCATTTCAAGAATCTTTTATAATTTAAGATTTTGAGACGATGATGTAATGTGGCTTAGAATACCATTAAAGATTTGTAAAACTTTATTCTTTTGATGTTAATGAAATGATGAATGATGTATGGACGATGTGAGTTGAAATTAGATATACGTGGAGAAGTTATCAACTTGAGTTGATGATTTTGAACATGAATTGTTGATATATATACTAGAATGAGCCTATCCTCTTTTCTCTATTCATATTCCAAAATCAAAATATTGAAACAAATCACTAATCAAAGATCGGAAGATTCCGAGGACTCTTCTGACCAAACAAGTAATTATCAGTAAAGTTGTTTCTTTTTTTTTTCTTCAAATCCAAAGAATTTACTTTATGCATAGGTTATCGATTCGGCATTGGACAAGAAGGGTTGAATTACCCAGTTTATGAAGTTTCTGAAAAGAAAAGGTTCAAATCATTTTTTCGACATGAGTGTTCTATACCGAAAACAATTTACCACTATTCATTTTGAAACCATTTATGTATTAACATAGTAGTAGAAAGAGTACCTTGCTCCGTCTGAACTTCAAACAGTTTAGCTTTAACCATGTTAATGATCCTACCTTATTGGTTGATAGAGAATCAAA
>JANIHY010000008.1:26804965-26818950 GCA_027479065.1 Erythroxylum brevipes | reverse complement strand
TCCGAACTGTGGGATATGCGTCGGAACGACCCACGGGCGTCCCGGTGTATACCCTACGGTGAGGGGGCGCTACAATGTGTTGTCCAAGTGTGGGGAGGTTTGCATTGTTATTGTCATCATGAGTGTGAATTTTTCATGTCGTATTGATTAGTTTGGCTTAGGTTGACATGGTATGTAGTATAAGTGTGAATTGGGTGAATGCATCAATGGCTATAACTTAATGGAAGTAGTTTAACTTTAAACATAATCATTGAAGTTGTAAAGACATGTTAGCTTGTGGAATTTGTGTTCCAAGTATCTTTGGTTAAATATGCATGTTAATTAGGTATGATGTTAGTTTATTAATCTTAGGAAATTTTCATACACATTTATAATTATAAGTCAACTAAATAAGTAGCATCATTAGTAATCTTTCATTAGGATGATTAGCTAAAAAGAAATGAGGTAGACTATGTAATAAAACAAAAAAATGTCTTAAGCAAATACATATTCCACTCCTTCGGGTTATGAATAGAGCTAGTAACCAGTTATGAGTGTGATATAGCTTAGTAATCAAAGACATTCATGACAAAATTTTTGTCTTTGCTTCAAAAGGCAAGAATGACATTCTAACCAAGTCAATTAATAAAATGTGACCTAGTTGAGTAACCAAGGGACATTCATGACAAAATGTTTGCCTTCACATCAAAAGGATAGGTCAATATTAAAGAATATTAAAAAGTGGTGTTTCAATAAATAAATCCTACCGATCTTTAAAAAAAGCAAGAATTTTTATGAAAAGTTACTTAATGATAGTTGCAATTTTTACTAACTACTAATTGTCAATGTGTATGCACAAGTGCTTTAGGTAAATGAATATGATGTTAATGTCATTATTAGTATGCATATTAAATCTAAAATACTTAGCCATAAGTTACATAAGTTAATATCTTGGAGAAACTTGAATGACTGTTGTTTAAGGTTAAATTGGTTTCAAGAAGTTAGACGTCATTGTATCATTAGTGCATATTGCATGAATGTATGTGTTATTGTTTAGTTTGATTGAGTTTATGTTATGATTTTATAGGTATTTTAATTTGTTTATTGGCGTTAAATAGATTATTATTGCATATTTAAGGTTAGAATTATGTTAATGTGATTATGTTTTAAGTGTTTTGTGGTTTAGAGCATGATATTGGACCTTAATCTTGTGTTTTTGAGATGTTTTGATGTGTTGTTAGTGTATGAACTCAGATAAATGAAGATTAAAGGAAATTGAACCAAGATTGGGCTAGAAGACAAGGTCACAATTATGATTGGAGTAATACAATCGTGATAGAAGGAAAATTGGCTTGGTCACGATCATGACAGAAGGAAAATTAGTTGGGTCATGATTATGACAGAAACCACCCAAGTAGGAGATTTTTCATCTATTTTAAGTTTCGGGGCTAATTTTGGAATCGATTGAAAGGTGAAAACCCTATAAGCCTCAAGAACTATTTAAGAACATAAAACACTTCTAAACGGAAGGGGCCATCATCTTGAAAATTAGATCAAATAAGTAAGATCATGAGAGACGTCAATGATTTCCATATTTCCAAATCAAGCTTAATCAAGTTTTTCTATCTTTCCATCTGTTATTTTCATTAAACTTAATGCATAAAGCAATTTTCAGATATTCTTCACATTTATTATATTCTAAATTTTATATTAGGGTTTGTTCTTGAATTATTTTGAGATATTGATTTGGCAATAAATTGAGAGAGTGAGTTAAAATTAATCTGATTAATTTGTACAACGAGATTTAGTATATTAATATGTCACATGATTACCAAATGATATGTGTTTTAACTATCGATGCATTTAATCCTTGACACTTAATGATTAATTCTTAAAAAATGCTTAAAACACTCAATTTAGTTCATAATTGATTTTAGGTAAAATTTGGAAGAATAATGGCTAAAGTGAATTGAGGGCATACTCTTTGAGCCATCTTCTTGATATTCACACTCACTTTTCTTCATGGAACAAGAAGAAGAAGGATTAGAGCAAGAGGAGACAAGAAAATGCATAAGAGGAATAGTATATGTGGCAAACATCAAGTATAGAGTATTAGTGGAGACTCACGGCCATGCCAGTTTTTTCTATAAATATATTATGTTAATGGTGGAAACATTTCGTTCTTCATTTATTCTTAGTTTTTAGGTTTCAGGGCAAAGAAACAGAGGCAACAAAAGCTCTTCCTTGGAGAACCATAGAGAAGATGGAAGGCTAGGCAACCCGATAACGGTTTAAAGGTGAAATTGACCTCGAGTCACAGTTAAGCATATTTTCTTTTTGTTTAATATTGAATCTCTCTTTAGGGATTGTTATTGTTGTTCTATGTTGAAGGATTTAGTTATTGTAAAGATAATCTTAATGTGTTTATTGGATTTTTTATTACGAACCCATTATTAGAATCTTGAATATAATCCATAATTATTGTATTTATCATTCATTAGTAGCCACTAATAACCTTGAAGCATTAGGAACAACGTAACTTAGGTAAGATAACTCGATCCTGTGAGATTACTGCCTACATTGATCGATTTTTCATTTCGTAATGCGACTACCTAATTAAATATAGAGAGCATGTTCTACGTTATTTGGTAGTTAGGTTTAATTAATGAGTATCTCTTTATTAAACACAACCTAAGGGAAAACCAAGATTAGTAGAATGCTTTATTAGTCCACAATCATTGGCCCTACGAGAGGTGTGAAAGCGTTATGACTATGAGATGTGTTTAATCGTGTGTAGGCCAAGATTGATCCAAGAATTGGGTTTTACACATATTTGACATTTTTATCATTTTTAACTATTTTCGATTAATTGCTTGTTGTAGTTTAATTTTGTTTTATTTTCTTAATTATAGTAAACCCAAAACACACTCCCTTTTATTTTTTTTCATAAATTATTTTCATTACAAGAATTAACCGAGCATTCCCTATAGATAGGATCCCAAATCACCACAACTACAAATTTTTAGTATACAGAGTTAGGAAAATTTTGCAATGCACTCGACAGATGTTGTCAACAAATCAACCATCATTCGAAGAGATATCTTGTGTAAAAACTTGGTAATTTGATAAATCATTTTAGAACTAATTGAATACATTAAGGAAAGAGTTATGAATCAAGAGATTGCAATTCTTAAATTTTCATATTCAATTAGGGTTAATCAATTAGGATTAATTGATTAGGTTTTGAGAAAGAGTAGTTAATCCCTTAAAAGATCTAGAATCAACATATAATTTAATCAATGGGGGTTAAAGGAACAAAATAACGATAGAATAAATCCTAAGCTTCTTCCTTATGGAATTGACAACTTAATACTACTAGTTTACAATCTGTATTTGCAAATATTGAGGGTTTTATAAGACGTAAAACTTGCTTAACAAATTTTTAGACTTAAGAAGAGTTATTACAAGGGGCAAGCCTTGGAACAATTAGTAAGGTTACTCCTTTTTGATCGAAAGGCTACAAGTTCAAGTCAAAGAAACAAAATCTTTGTAAAATGCAAAGGGAAGGCTGTGTAAAACTAATGAAACTCCCCCAACCCTCACAAAGAAGGAAGCTTTGTGCATTGTGGTTTTCCCTTTACGAAGATTTATTACCTTTTATTGAATTTTCTTACAACAATGTTATCTATAGTACTACAAGTTTTATGCCATTTAAGATTGTTTATAGATTTAACCCATTGTCTTCTTTAGATATACTTATTCCTTTAAATGAAAAGAGTAGCTTAGATGGTAAAAGAAAACCTAAGTTGGTGAACAACCTTCTTGAGAAGTCAAAGCTAAACATTGAGAAGAGGACTCAATATTAGATTAAGCAAGCTAATAATAGGAGGAAGGGAGTGATATTCGAGCTTAGAGATTAGGTTTAGGTCTACTTCAAAAATAAGAGGTTTCTAAGCCGAAAAAAATTTCAGTTACAACTAAGAGGAGATGGACCATTTAAGTTATAGAAAATGAATAAGAAGGCTTACAAAATTGACTTTTTAGGTGAGTATAGTTTCCATTCATTTTTCAATATGGATGATCTATCACCTATTGGTTTTATAGACAAAGATGTAAATTTGAGGACAAATCCTTTTGATGAAAGAGAGAATGATGTGAGTAAAGTGTCTGCTAATTAAGCCCTGAGATTTTTTAGGGACCATTTGAAAGATATTATATCACAAATGACGTGACATAAGGAAAAGAAAGTCAAAGAAGACTTCTATTACTTAATGCTGGTTCTCTATATATAGAGTGGGGATTTGCTACTTTTAGAGGATGAAACTAGACCTATTATAATTATTCAAATGAATGAGTAAGCTAAAAAATTATGGTTACAGAATATAATTGATGCCAAACTTTAAGGATAACTAGCATTGATCTTGCATTGTTGTTGAAGTGTTGAAGAAGTAATATGCCATTAGTTCCAAATTCTTCTTTATAACTAGCACCATTCTTTTTTAAGGTTTTTTTAAGGATTTTTTAAAACAAAATTGACGTTAGAGTTTAACAGATAACCAATGCTAGACTCTTTTTTAGTTTTATGTAGTTTTGTTTGTAATAAATTTGATGTCAATTACGATCAAAGATATGCACCGGTCTCACACCATTTAAGGATATAATTTTGTTAATTTCATAGGTTTTCGTCATTTTGAGTTTTTATTTCCTTTTAGAACTTTATTTCTAGGGGTTTCATACCTAAAAGAGGATTAAAGATGCTTGTAATTGAAAATTCTTCATTTTTCTAACTATTGGAGATTTTCTCTTCTATCTTTTAAAGTGCTTTTGTTCAAGGTTCTTGAAAAGCTTCAATATTATCTAGCTTGATAATGGAAATCAAAACCCTATAATCCGAGCACTGTCAAGTTTTTCTTTTCTTTTTTGTGATTCATATCTTTTTTTATTTTTTTTGGTCATTTTTTATTAACTTGTTTTTCATATAATGGTTTTAAATCCTATCATATTGATATGAAGTCTCATTAGCCCTATTAGTTAGGGTCATATGACTCCTCAATTCTTGTCCAAAATCACTCCCAAATTAAATTTTCTACAAAAATTACCTGAAACATCAAATGGAATAAAGATGTCAAGTAAAACATATATACGCTAAGTGTATGTTATAGTCATGGAATGTTTGCTAAAAGTGACTAAAGGGACTTAGAGAGGTATTTATTGATTTAAAACTAAGTTAGGAGTCAGAGAGTTTTTTAGGATTTTTTTCAAATTGAGTAAAGGGACCTAGAGAGGTATCTAGGGATTTAAGACTAAATATGGAGTCCAATAACGATTTCTAGAGTTTTTCCTGAAGCGAATAAAGGAACCTAAAGAGGAATCTATGGATTTAAAACTAAATAAAGAGTTTTAAAGTAGTTTATAAGATTTTTCCCAAAGTATGAAAAGGGACCTAAAGAGTTATCTATATATTTAAAACTAAGTGGAGATTCTTAGAATGGTTTCTAGATTTATTTTTTCCAAAGTACCAAAAGGGACATAAATAGATGTCTAGGAATTTAAAACTGCATAGGGAATCTTACAATGGTTTATAGAGTTTTATTCCAAGTTATTTTGAAGACAATGAGTCCTAATGTCTAAATTCTAGACATAACGTTTTAAAGTGTTATCATACAAAATTAGAGTTCACAAAATTTAAATATATTGCCTCTTTGAAAATTATCCATTTGTTGATAAGTTAAGGAGTTTCCGTAATTAATGTAAGATTTTATCTATATATTAAAAACTTAATCAAATAAATATTAATACAATGATTACAAATTTTCATAATCCTATATTTGACATTTATGATTGATATCAATGATTTTTTTTTTCATTTCATGATATAGAAAGGGTCTTTAGAAACTTAGATTCATAAAAGTTCTCCTAACTTTTTATTTAGTAAATTTATCATTTTCCAAAATTTTCTATATGATAAAAAATAGTCCCCTTCAAAAATTAGATATAATTATTAAATTTGATAAATTATTACATAAACAAAAGTTTCAAAGTTTTTAACCATGCCTTAAAAAGAATAATTGAACTAGAAAGTGATTTAAAGATAAAGAGAATGAAATTATCACTCTATGTTATTAAAGAAAGATAAAAAATATATATATATATAACGGAAATTACATAATCAAATGAAAGTCCAATGTTTGAACAAGGATGGGGAAGTTATAAGCGGGTAGCATATCATAATACCACACAAAATAACTATACCCAAAACTATAGCTAGTAATAAGTCTAGGTTGATCCCACAGTGAGTGCTCAGTTAGCTTTGTTATAAAAATAAATAAAATGAAACTAGTCTAACAAAAGCAAATTAAATCAAACAAT
The DNA here is from genome assembly GCA_027479065.1 of Erythroxylum brevipes. Taxonomy (NCBI): domain Eukaryota; kingdom Viridiplantae; phylum Streptophyta; class Magnoliopsida; order Malpighiales; family Erythroxylaceae; genus Erythroxylum; species Erythroxylum brevipes. The sequence continues at coordinate 26,812,602 of JANIHY010000008.1, read as the reverse complement.
ATGAAAATGAGAAAAGTGATGAATAAACTAAGGACCCGGTCATCAATTCAATCTCATCCTACACACAACTAAACATATTTTATAGAATTGTTATTCTTATATCTCTCCTAGCAACTATTAATAATAGGTTAACGATAAGCTCTATTAACACTAATTTTTCCTTAGGTCGTGTTTAATTAAGAGAAACTCATTAATTAAACCTAGCTATCAAACAACATAGGATAAGCTCTCTAGATTTAATTGGATAGCTACATTATGAGTTGGAAAAAACAAATTAATCAAAGTAACAACTACATACACTCAGGTTATTGAACCAAGGTTACGTTATCCGTAATGATTCAACACCAATCGAAAACACAGCAATTAGAGATTGTATCCCTAATGATTCAATGTCATTAGTCGCCATAAACAAATCTCAACATAGCAATTATGAATTATATTGAAGATTTTAACAATGGATTTGTAATAAAACAATCCAATGAACGCATTAAGATCACTTTAAACAATACCCAAATAATAAACATAGCATAACATAATTAATACCTAAGAGAGAAAGAATACAATACACATGAAGAGATCCTCAAACTGTGTCTTCGGCTTTGATATCCCCTATGAACCTAAGCAAGGAGGATTAGCCCTCCATGGCCTCCATTAGTCTCTAAAAATGCAAGCTTCTATCGCCCTTCTTGTTTCCTGAATGATTCATAAGTTTCCATTGTCACAACATATCTACTTATAGTAAAAACAAAGGTTCGAGTGCCAGTGTTAAAGTCACGGGCATAACTATGTTGCTCATGGCCATGAATGCCCTAGTTGAGGCTCATGAACATGAGCATCCTTTGCACCACACAAAATGAGTCCTGGTCGTGAATGCTAGTTACGGCCATGACATTTTAAGTTATGGTCATGAGATGCTATACATCATATCCCCTTTATATTTTTGCATTTTCTTATCCCCTCTTGATGTAATCCTTCTCCTTCTTAGTCCATGAAGATAAGGAAGCTTAAATCTAAAAAAAACTTAAATATTATGCTTTTGACTCACTTTTGCTTTTATGATTCCTAATTGTTCCTAAAACCAAATATGAACTAAAGTGAATATCTTAAGCATTTCATAGCATTAATTACTAAGTGTTTGGAATAAATTTCTAAGCAATTAAGCTCATATCAATTTTCCCCACAATTAACTTTTCACCATCCTCAGGCAAAACATAAGAATAAAAGTCACAAACCCAAAACACTTGCTTATTTTCCATATTTCCCAAGAATAGATAATCATAAGCAAAGAGAAATAACTTCTAAAATCATAGCAAAAACTCAACATTCAACGCTTCTACTTATGATCAATCAACACTCATCACCTTTAGAAATTGAGTAATTTATAGGTGACTTAGGAAAAATGTGTTTAAATATGATAAATTCACATGTACACTTAAATACCATTCATGATCAAGACTTTCCATAACTTTGCATATCATTTTATTTCTCCACCACTAAGATTCAATGCATAATCATGAATCAAAGGAATTTTAAGGTTATAATGTAGGTAAAGGTAAGGTGAGATGTATTTGGGTAGTGTAGCATAAAATTCATCAAAGCTAGTGAGACAAGAAAAAACTTTAATATACTATGAAGCGTAAAACCCAACATTCACTCACAATTTTGTATATCAACTATGATGGCTGCAAAAACTATGTTTAATAGATCAAATTCAAGCTCTCACACCACAAAGCACATGAAGCATAACCAATTAAAAAGGATCACTCAAAAAAATTGATGATAACAATACATTGAAACTACAGGGAGTAAACCTTCCAAAACAACATCTACCTCATATGTAAGATACGCAAATCACCCATTCAATACAACTTTAGGAGGAGAAACTAATAATGAATAACTTTTAAAAATAAATCTATTTCCTCCTAGATACTTTTATTTAAACATTTTTCTTTTTCTTTTTCTTTTTCTTTTTTTCTTTTCCTTTTCCTTGTTTTTTTCTTTTCCTTTTTCTTTTTTTCTTTTCTTTTCCTTCTCTTTTTCCTTTTCCTTTTCCTTTTCCTTTTCCTTTTCCTTTTCCTTTTCCTTTTCCTTTTCCTTTTCCTTTTACTTTTTCTTTTCCTTTTCTTTTCCTTTTTCTTTTCTCTCTCTTTTTTTCATTTAAGAATTGACATAAGTTACATTAACCTTAGAATCTATTGATAAGAAATAAAATGACATTCAATGATTATAACCAACCTGCATATATGCACACCCCCACACTTATACTTCTGCAAATCCACAATTAACGAATGTTCCACTAGCTTTAAGGCTTGGGTAGGACATTTGGTTAGGTTTAAAGCATATAATGTGGTTAGCACAAAAGAAAGGCTAATAAAGCTCAAGGGGGCTTAACAAAGGGAATTTTCATATCAAGGGGTAGGCTATATGGATAATGTAGTTTATAAAAAGTAAAGAAATCCTATTTCATTTCCATATTAATGCATGTGATCAAAATGTGGTATTGAATAGAAAATCTAAGCAAAGTGAAGATGTACATGTCATGAAGGTCATAAATAAATAAAAGACAATGAGATTGATATAGATGTGTCAATCTAATAAGGCTCAAAATCTCACTGGCTTTTGCCCACCACTAGTTACTAATCTTCTAAAGATACTACATATTGACCAAGTACAAGAGTCAAGTACATGCTAAAGTTGCCGTGGGTTTTTTTTAATCAATTCAGACTCTAATTATGACTATATAGTCTTAGAAGGAATAGAAAAAGAGAATTTATTTCTTTGTTTATTTGATTCTCTCTCTCTTTTTGATTGGAAACATAAAAACACCTAAGAAACAAACCAAATTAAAAGCACATATTCATATAAGAAAGAAATGTGAAAAGGTAAAGAAAAAGAAATAAACTTCCCTTAGGTTGCCTCCTAAGAAACGTCTTTATTTACTATCGTTGGCTTGACTTCTTTTTCTTCTATTAACAAATCAACTATCATTTGAAGATAGACCTTGTGTGAGAACTTGATTATTCAATAAATAACTTAAGAACTAGTTAGGGAAAGAGTTGTGAATTGAGAGAATGCAATTCTAGAATTTTCATATTCAATTAGCGTTAATTGGTTAGCTCTTGAGAAAGAGTAATCAAACCCTTCAAAAATCTAGGACCAACATATAATTGAATCGGTAATCATCAGGGGAGCAAAATAATGAAAGAATAAATCCTATGCATTCACACTTGATCATCCTTAATTTTGGCAACTCATTTGATATTTGTTATTTAAGTTATTTAAGTTTCTTTCGTTATTTCACTCAAATTATATTTTATTACCTTAGAGAAAGTCTACAATCCATATACTTGAAAATATTGAGAGTTTTATTATATATAAAACTTGCTTATTAGATGCTCTATAAGCTAATAAAATAACATTTAAGACACCAAAAGGCAATACATCTTATAGGTTAATGTATAAAAAAGCGTGCCATTTGCCTATTAAGCTTGAAGATAAAGTATATTGACAATTAAGTTCTCTAATTTTAATCTCAATCTTGTAAGAGAGAGAAGGAGACTCCAAGTGAATAAGCTTAAAGAATGGTGTATGGTGGCTTATGAAAACTCAAATTTGTACAAAGAATGATCCAAAAGGTATCATGATGAAAAGACTAAGTAGGCCAAGGAAGGAGATCAAGTCCTTTTGTTTAACTTCCCAACTAAATTGTTTTTAGATAATCTGAAGTCTAGATAGTTTGGACCCTTCATAGAGAAGAGAGTTTTTGGCTATAGGAATGTAAAGGTAACCCATCCAAAAAAAAGGTACGATTAAGGTAAATGGATATCAATTAAAGCGTTACCTTGGAGGCATTTTTACAAGCATGAAGGAGAGGAGTTTAATCTCCTAAATCGTGATGGAGTAAGATGAAGTGGAAACATCAAGTTAATGAAATTAAATGATCACTTCTTGGGAAGAAACCCAATCTTTTTTTTATTGCTAATTTTGTTTCAATTTGTTCTACTCTAGGTTTTTAGGTTTTATTTTTCATATTTTAACTTGTATCTATGTAAATTTTGCAATTTATAAATTTTTTCACTTAGTCTATGGTCATATAGGTGTCATTTTTTTCTTTTATACGTTAGATATGAATGTTCATTTACAATTAGAAAATTGGCTAAGTTAAAAAGTTATAGAGTTACATGCCCATCAACACACTTGGGCTAATCAAAAGCTTGACCATGCTTCACCTAGAGAAAAAGTTTCAAAAAGTTGTAGTATGTTACATAGGGACCAACATGCTCATATTAGTGATAGTTTTTTTGAAAAATCCCTCTAAGCCACCTACATACCCATCAGCACACCTACATTTCCAAATCCAAGTAACTTGTTTTAAAAATAGAAAGATACACAACCATAAACACACTTGTACAAGTGACTATATTAAAGACTAATTTCTTCTAGTATTTTGTGAAAAGTATAGTAAGTTACATGCCAACTAACTGGCCCATGTTAGTGGCTATGTAAATTTTAAGTTTTTATTTTATTGTCAACAAGTTCATTGCCCATGTAATTTTTTTTTGTTTTATTATGACCTAGCTACATGTCTATGTTTTATCCTATATTAAACTATGTTCATTGACCATGTAAATTTTTTTTTGTTTTAATATGACCTAGCTACATGTCTATGTTTTATCCTATATTAAACTATCATAACACGTCTAACATACAAACCCACGTAAAAAAAACTAAAATGCCCATGTTTTATCCCAATAAGCTCATGTTTAGTAAAAATTAATTATAATGTGTTTAAAATGGGCTAGTTACACAGTCATGTTGTCGCCCATATTGAACAAAATCATTTTTACCTCCGAAAGCTACATTTTTCACTTTCTGTCTCATTTCTCTTATCTAGGCTATGCTCTCTCATTCACCCACTGTGTAAAAACCCTCTCTTAACTTATTTTTCTTGAGTTTTCATCAAGTTATGGTATGCTTATTACTTTGTTTCATTTATTTTTTGAGTTGTTTAATTGATTTTAGGGAAATAAATGTGATTCAACTATTTTAATTGTTTTTTTATTTGTTTGACATTACCTAAGTGATTGGAAGGGTTTCAAAGGCTTTGTTGATACTCTTGAGCTATTTACGTTATTAAATTTGAATTTTTTAACGATTTTTGAGCTGTTATGAGTACATTTTTATGAATTGAATCCTTAAGGCTGTTAGATGATTTTTCATGAATCCAATTTTGCAATTGCTCATGTTTGCATATTTTACATTTTTATTGGACTTTTATACTATTTAACTGCATGACGTTTAGGCAATTTTGACTTTTTGATTTTATTTAATTTTAATTAGGGTGTTTAGTGAATTAATTATAATTTGATAAATGGGAGTATTTTGTGATTTATTTGGATTTTTGGGATAATTATATTATATTTGTGATAGTTGTGGTTTGTTTTATTATTATATAACAAATTGATCATGGGATTGATTTATGGTGTTTGTTTGTTATTATTTGACTAATGTAAATTATTCCTTATTTTGGCAATTTTTGTTATTTTCATATTTTAGGGAATAATAATGAAGAGAGCAAATACACCAAACCAAAGGTGAGAAAAGGAGGTGTCAAGGAAGAGTCAAAGGGGTGAGAGTAGTTCACAACAACCTCCCAAACAGATGACACCTATACACCTTATGCTTATCACACATCTATATTTCATAGCACCAACTCACATCATGTAGTTTGATAGGTTAAGGTCTAAGCCTTACAATAAGACTCAAACCATTGATTAGGCAGTGCTAAACCATATTAAACCTGCTCAAGGAGACCAAGAATTGATTAGTGTTATGGGATTGCTTGTTTGAGAACGAAGCATTATAAGTTACACTAGGTCATGACTATGTATAGGCCTATACTCAGAGGAATACATCACTATTAAGGGGTACATTACATTACTAATATACTTCCTAATAAGATTTATAAAGAAGACACTATGGCAGAACATCAGTTGTGAATATGATCCAATAAAATCCATAGTTAATATCTCCTATAGTGAAATATGTACGTATGTTGATTAGCATGAGAGGAGATAACACTAGAATAGTGAGGAAGCTGGATATGTTCTATATCCATAGCATGGTAAAAAAGGTCCCCAATCCATCTCAAGTATGTCGTGGCCTGGTTTTTTAAACATTAGGCTCATGACCCTAGAGTGAGAACCAGTTCCATGGGCCATATATGACAAGATTACACTAGGGCATAGGACCACTAGATTAACTACCTAGGATAACATCAACATGGCATATGGGGATAATTTAAATAAGGATAGGTTAGAAGGGGCCAATCTACATCTTAGTAGGAGCTTAGGAGCCTACAACTACAAATGAAGCAGAAGAGAATCACCCTAATACACAAGAGTAGTAGCCCAAGTACATCCTTTTCAGTAACCCTTTGTATCACCTAAACATGGAGATAACTCCTTGAGTTGATTTATTCCCTACAACCAATCGCTTTGGTTGTAATTTAGTAACAAATTATCTAAAGGCATTCTTTATCTTGTATATGTATATATTTATATGATAAAGTCCAAGGGATAATTATACATTGCAAATGAAATAATAATGAGATTATAATTATGAGATTCATATTGCATTTATATATTATTCCTAAATGTTCTTAGTCGTTGTTCTATTAAGATTGGACATTAATAGAACGTAAAAAGACTAGCACATGTTTTGTTTTTCCTTATAAAGGAAGTAGTCAATCTCATAGGCTAAAGTATAGAGATACTTAAACAAACATGTGGGTGTTTGTTCGAGAACAAGTTCACTAAACAGACCCGATATGAGAAATCCATTTAGAACATTACTTATATGTCTATGAAATTTTCATTGTGATGATTGTATAAGTGATCATTTGACTTGAAGTCATCAAAGTTATCTTGTATGGGAATTGATATGCTTTGATACCACTATTGGGAAACCAAGTTGAGATCCGATCCTGACCGTAGTGGAATAATTACAAAACTTTTTCATGACTTTTGATTTCCCATAAACCAAGATCTATTTAATTCTATAAAATGATTAAAAAATCATAATAAAGTGAAATTTGATTCATATCTTATTCCGAAGTTTGATCTTTATCTTGTTGTATCCCTCAAACCGTTTATGAAATCAATCTATCTCAACCACCGTAGCGACACAAGTATCTGGCCTCTAACAGTATCCACAGAATAGGTTGAGAGAACTCTGTAACTCTTACAGAGAGGGTTAAGCAAGAAGTGCTAGTTCCATAGAGCTTAAGCCTATCTATAATAAGCTTTGGAATTATTAAGTTAAATTAATCATCAAATTAATTCCAAAATTAACATAATTATTTTTCTTAATTTGATTAAGATTAATAATTACATTGATTCCTAATTAATTTTAGAAAAATAGTTTCTAAAATTAAAATTAATTAGTTTTAATTAGATTGAAATTAATTAATTAGAAATGTTGTTTTTAAAATTATGATTAATTATTTTCAATTAGATTGAAATTAATTTTTTAAACTTCTTGAAATTAAGAAAAATGTTTTCTTAAATAATTAAGAAAGTTGTTTCTTAATTAAATTTATTTATTCCAATTTGATTGAGATAAATTAAATTTATAAT
>JANIHY010000008.1:26757185-26769678 GCA_027479065.1 Erythroxylum brevipes | reverse complement strand
TATCGAAAATTTCTCTACTTAGGTTATTTAAAACCTTTAAACATTGCCACTTGACTCATTCTCAAATTTATTTCCAGCCCAATTCGTCTCCAAATTTCAATGACGCAACATATAAATCTCTAAGATCATATATCTAAATTTCTCCATTGCCATTTACCAATTATTCTAGTACTATGCAATAAATCTGTCCGACACTCGAAAAATTTCCGGTCCGGACTTTTTCTCCCAAATTATCAGAAAATTTTCCGAAGAGTCACTATCGATTGTTAACCACTCTAAAACATTTCCAATTCATATTTTCAAACCCAATTATTCCAAAATTTCCAATAAATCAAATCAAACCTAATTTTATCAAAAGTCACAATTCCCATCAATATCACAATTAAATACCGGAAAAATGTCATGAATGCATGTACCTACATGTGCATGTGCAAAAGACTCATTCCTCTACAATTAGAGGCCAAATGAATGCTCAGCCAATAATATGCGGTAGAAATCTTATCCCGTCCCAATTTACCAATATAACCTTCCTATCGGTGACGGGATGTTACAGAAGGGTTGTCTACTTTAGATGCATGGTTGTTGGCTTTGCATGAATCCTTTAAGAAGTCTTTGTCTGGTGATACTCCTATAGTGTTTATTGCTACTTTGCTTTGGAATATCTGGAAGCAGAGGTGTAAGGTGGTCTTTCAGAAGGTTAGACTGGATCCGATTAGGTGTATTGAGAAAAGTGTAAACGATCTAGAAGGGGGGTTGAATAGATCTTTAAAGTTTTTCGTAAAAATCTACAATAAAAACAGAAATTAATTCAAACAAAATAATTTAAACAAATCTAAATGCAAAGAATAAGGAAGAAGAGCAAACACTGTTTTTATAGAAGTTCGGTGCTAAGACCTACGGCCTCTACCTAAGCTCCCACTTAGGATTTGGCAAATCACTTTACTGCACACTTTTTAGTTTAGTGTGAACTTTTACAACATCACTTGACTTCCGGCTCAAGCTACCTTTACAAACGATTTGTTTTCCGGCACAAATCCTACCTCACAAGTGACTTTTCACTAATCACTCAACTAGCAAGAGAAATGAGATAAAGAAGATAGAATAATGCTCAATACAAATTTGAAACAAGCTAAGAGCAATTAGGAGCAAATTTGAAACAATAATGGAATCTTTGGCTTTTTGGACTTCGTTAGCTTTATCCCTTGATCATCCCCTCTTTATAATGAGTTTAGAGAAGAATATAGACGTTGGCAAGCCTTCCTAGCTGTTGCATAACTTCATATAGCCGTTCTTTAACTTTCTCCTTTCCTTTTTGTGAATGATACGGATAAATCTTGTTTAGCTCTATGTGCTAGTCGATTGGTCGAGCTGTTATAGTTGACTAGTGTCAACATATTTCACTGCAGGCTTTAACTTCGCTCCTCGATAAGTTGACTAGTGACATGATAGTCGACTAGTAATTCTATTCCGATGATTTGTAGTCGACTTGTTCCACATTAGTCGACTTGTTTCAACCCCCATTTGATGATCCTTATTTTCTTAGTCGACTTATGATATACTGGTCGACTTGTGGCTGACTCTAACAGATATATTGCATCAAATCTTCCCATAATCTTCATTTTTAATGCCTCCAGCATGTTTGAGGATTATTGCTTATTGATTTCACCATGAATTATAACTTGTCTTGATTTATTTCAATCCACAACACCTGAAATAATTTATTAACCAACTCTATTCATTTTGTTATTATCAAAACATAAGTGAGATTTAATTTTTCAACCACCATTGGTCCAACAATTTATTCTTAAATTAATATTGTTGTCATATTATTTCATGTTTAATTTTACTTAACTGAGATCGAGAAATTTAATGTATGAATAGATCTAGTATAACTAAAAGAAGTTGCATGCAAACTTAAAGATAAATTAACATAAATTTTCTAGATTATGGTCAAACTTAATAGTGAAATTTAGATTAACAAAATTTTCCTAGATTATGGTCAAACTTAATAGTGAAATTTATAAATCGATTAATGAAATTTTAGATGTTTTAACTAGAATAAGATTTCAGTCATTCAACCTTGAATTAGGTGTTAGTAGTCTTGAGAAAGATATTAGCATAATCTAGGAATTTTTATGATCAAATGAACTTGAGAGTAAATTTCTAGTAAAATCATGATTGCATGAGAATTCTTGGGGATTGGAAATCCAGGTGTCATTATTTCATTGGTTAATTTTTCACTCTTTAATATCTTTCTTTATGATGACTATTTTTTTAGTTTATTTTATTTTAAATATGAATTATCAACTCCACTTTAAGTGAAGGTAATATAATAAGATTTGACACTTAGCACTCTAAGCCTGAAACTATAGAATGATAATTGCACTTACCTTGGATAGTTTATAGATTAAAGGAATTGTGTTAAATATATCACATATAAGAGTCCAACAAAAGGTGAAACGGTAGGAAGTTTGCAAACCTAAAGAGGAGGGTGGTTTAGGCATTAGACTAGCTAGAACCATCAATAGCATGCTAATGGCAAGAAGGATTCGGAGAATATGCACAGAGAAGGAAGTTAATTATCTAGGTTAAATGAAATCACATGCATTTCATAAAAGGTGACGGTATATAGCCTCTGCGAATACTCCATGGGCCCTGGTGTAAATCCTCAAGCTCAAAGACAGCATAATTAAGGAGAATGAACAAGAATTAGGAATAGAAAACAAACCCTTCTTCTGATATGACTATTGGAATGAGCTTTCTCCACTTGTGCTGATTCCAGAACTGCAATATACACGACACCTAATCCATAGAGAGCTAAGGTCAAACAGTTTGTAGACAGTAGGTTGTGGATTAACAAGTCAACAAGAAAAAGCTAGGTGAGAAGAATAGGATAACTTGGCTACTAATCCCTTGACACTTATACAAACACGTCCTGCATCTCAATCTTCAAAAACCCATCAGCTAAAGTCTACTGGCATAGGCTGGTGTGGTATAGCGTTAGGCTCGCTAAAGATTCATTTGTTCGACGGCTAACATCAAGGATAAACTCAGAACAAAGGATAAGCTTGTAAGAGTAATGAATGGTTTAAAACCCCTTTGCAGCCACTCTAATCAAGAGATTAAGAATATACAACACCTGTACTTCAAATGTTAGATCTCTCAAGCCCTTTGAACTAGCATTCAACAATTATACGACATCTCTTGCTTATTGGGAGACTAGAACCAAATTGTCCAATGGATTGGTTCCTATTGTAGAAGGAAAACAACTGATGATAAGATCGTTAAGTTGGCTTTCAGTTGCTCCATTTAGTTCATCTAGATAATAAAAAAATGAAAGACAAGTAGGATTATGGAAGAATGGCTAGATAAAACTATCAATTAGATTAGACAAATTATGATCATCAAGGGCCCTAGAAATGAAGTTAATGGGAAACAAATAGCAGATGGAATTTTTCCTTACAATCCTCAAGGAAAGGCCCTAGGTAGACCGGTTGAGGGCCGAAGGAACCAGTGCGCTGACACGCTGGCGACTTGTGTTATTTTATTAGCTCCGGGTCTACACCTTCTTAGGGTGTCTCTAGTAGCCATCCAGGAGCTTCTGCACCATGATGTGAGCGGGGCTTTGTACCCCCGTCACATGTGATAATATTTGTCTCTTTTCCTTTGTAATAAAAAAAAGCACAAATATGCTGAGAGACAAAAGTGAAAGGGGATTCTTAATGTAAAGGAGTTACAAAAATGAGAGGCATTGCAACTTTTTAGCATTACCCTTGTATGTGTAAAAACAAGCTCTTAAAAAAAGATACTTTATTTTTGTTTTATAAAATATTTTATTTATTTATTATACTTATACTTTTTTATTTATTATATGGATGTATATCATAAAATTCTAATGTCTTTAAAATTTGTTATCAACTTGATATCTAATTCAATAGATAAAAATATTAGTTATTAATTAATCAAATGTCATTGTTCAAGTTTATTTAAATAGATGTTATTTTATTAATCAATATTAACATTAACAATTAATTTTAAATTTTCACTTGAAATTTTTAAAGAGGCCTTTTAACATATTTTAAAATTAGATCATATTTATATCATTAAAAATTGAACTTATACTATATTTAAAATTCAGCTAATTTATTCAATATTAGAGTTACTATCATAAGACCAACTGTCAAATACATGTAAATATTGGTGATGAATATTATCTAGTAGTTTTGTTGTTATGATCAATTTTTTCATGGGTGTGTTCTTAAGGTGAAGTAGAAAAGAAAAAGCTCCTTCCGAGAAAATGCCGCGAGTTTTCTGAGAAAGTGAGAAATACACCAAAATAAGAAAGAAATAAAACTATTCCCTTTGTATTCAGGACACCGCTTTCAATGGAAATCAGACAGGAGAGGAAACAAAAACCAATAACTTCCTCATTAGCATGATTTCCTCTTCCAACAAAAATCTCTCGTTTAATTCTTTCTGAACCTTATTTTCTCTCCTTCGAATGACGGATTCGCCAGTGAGACGCACGTTCAGCTTCTCCATTATTACTTAGAATTGTTGAGATTGATTAGTACATTATTGGGTTCGAGGCCATTTCTGTGGTTGAGTTTTCTTCGTTTTTCTTCTTTGTCTCTCAAGATCTGGACTGATTTTGCAACCCTAAATGTCCTCAAAGATGCGAGCTTTTGCATGCATTTTGCCAACACGAAGTTGTTTATATCCATAACCAATGTTTAGGGTAGGGTACCGTGTAAAATTCACTAATCTATAATCATACCCATCTTCTATGGCCAAAATATAGCTCCATTTCATCTGGGTTTTGCGAATTTGTTGTGTTCCTTCAAGTTTCATCCCGCCATGTTCAAGCAACTTTTGAGCAAGTTTCCTCGAAAGTCCGCGAAACCCGACTCAGCTGAGTTAGCCCGGTCTGACTGGTTATCTTCCTCTCAATGCTCTAATGGGTCAACTGCGAGCTTCGCCAAATCTAATGTCCCAAAACGCACTTCTTCTGCGGTGTTTCCGACGAACGTGGTCGCTGGAGTCGAGCCTTTGGTGCCCTTTAAGGACGTGCAAAATGCAGAGAAGATGAACCTCTTTATAAGCAAAGTAAGCCTCTGTTGTGTAACTTTTGATTTTTCAAGCCCAACAAAGAATACACTTGAGAAAGATGTAAAGAAACAGACTTTACTGGAACTTGTGGACTTTGTGACTTCTGGGTCATTGAGATTTAGCGAGCCTGCCATTTTAGCCATGTGTAGAATGTGTGCTGTTAATTTGTTTAGGGTTTTCCCACCGAGTTATGGGTCTAATAAGACCATTGTGGGTGAAAATGAGGATAACGATGAGCCAATGTTCGATCCGGCATGGCCACATTTGCAAATTGTTTATGATTTGTTTCTTAGATTCGTCACCTCTACATGCTTAGATACCAAGTTAGCAAAGAAGTATATAGACCACTCATTTATATTGAGACTGCTTGATTTGTTTGAGTCAGAGGATCCGAGAGAAAGGGACTGTTTGAAGACCATTTTGCATAGAGTTTATGGGAAATTTACGGTGCACAGGCCTTTTATTCGCAAGTCTATAAGCAACATAGTTTATAGGTTTGTTTTTGAGACTGAAAAACATAATGGGATTGCAGAGTTGTTGGAGATTTTTGGAAGCATAATCAGTGGTTTTGCCTTACCGTTGAAAGAGGAGCATAAGATGTTTTTGTGGAGAGTTTTGATTCCTCTACATAAGCCAAAGTCTGTGGGGATTTACTTCCAACAGTTATCATATTGTGTGACACAATTTATTGAGAAGGAGCCTAAGTTGGCAAGTATGGTGCTAAAAGGAATACTTAAATACTGGCCAATCACTAATAGCCAGAAGGAGGTAATGTTCCTGGGAGAGTTGGAAGAGATTTTGGAAGCAATTAACTTTGTAGAATTTCAAAAGATCATGGTACCTTTGTTCTGCCGGATAGGGTGCTGCATTAACAGTCTCCACTTTCAGGTACGGAGAGTATTTTCTATCTTGGTGCATGGAGTGACCACAAAATGCATATAATGATTCTCATGTTAAGCATTCATTAAAATATAATCTTTTCCTTGTTTATATTTACTCTTAGCTATTGCCAGGTGATAAGAACTTTAGGAGAGCCACACCCCAAAAGCTAGCTTATGAGGGTGGAGAGCCCAAAGTCCTTATAAATCCCATATCAACTTTGTATTTAATCGGTATGGGATTCAAGTCCCATACCTTGCAACTAGATCAAACCGTAACATTCGTCCCCCCATAAGGACCAATGTCCTCATTGGTCACGGCCATGTTGGTCACGGCTGACACTTTTCAGGTCACCACTTCATGGGTCACCACTCTGAGGTTCTTGTTGGTCACGCCCACGTTGGTCACGGCTGGCACTACCAGGTCACGGCTGGCACTACCAGAGATGTGAAGATGTACTTCAATCCATTGTGCGAGAAGTAACGTATTCGAAATTTTCACTTTGATTGTAGAGTCATTGGTAATTGTATACTCATGTACTTCTATTTTATCAGACATCGGTCTCAGATTTGAAACTAGCAGGACCAGGTTTGTTGAAATGGGACATTCACCCTTTCATTATGCATAAAAGAGCTTCTATGTCCAGATGTGCTTTGGAACAGGTAATTGGTGAATTTCTTTATTTGACGACAGTTCATTATATATCTTACAACTAGAATCTCTAAACTCTTTGCTACGCATAAGTCGCAATTTACTTATTCCTCATTTGTAAAGTGTTGGTGGTTACTGAACTTCATGGTTATGCTTCTGTTGTTGCTTACAAACAGCTAAGAGATTCCTTCATTGAGGGTACATATCCACTTGCTGAATCACTGAAGGGACTTAGTGGACTGAACCCAACAAATAGTGAGCGTGACAGAACTTTTCTAGGCCGTAGTGATGAAAACGCATTAAAGTGCAGGGGGTACACGCATAGCCTTGATAAGCTATTGACTGTCCCAAGATCTGACTCCACTTCTTTATCTCCTGAAAATGAGAATGGAGTATTGGGAGATGCTCTATCCAAAAATATTGTTACCTTTGAAAAGGGACAGAATTGATCTAGCTGTTGAAGCTTTGGACAGAGATTGCCAAGATAGCCAAGTATGTATGGATGATGATGGTCCTCATTTAAATGCCAAGAAGACCAAGTGGAATACCTTGTCCACAAACCAGTTTGTGGAGTATTCTTTAATTCCTGTAAGTGGTAAGGAGGTGGTGGAAGATTCTTATGAAAGAGCAATGGGTGATACAGAAAGAGATGGTTGCCATAGGTGAATAAACTTTGATGTTATAGAATTGGGTAAAAGTAGGACGCTTGAAAATGGTAGGACGCTTGAAAATGGTTGTGTTGAACATGATGCTGGACATGGAAATGGACAGAATGAGGATAATGCTAGTAAAGTTGATGAACATGATGATAGATTAGGTAATGTTTCTAACTCTAGTATATATCTAAAAGATATGTCTGACAAACGTGATGGCCACAGTTTAGATGCCAAAGTTTGTGAGCAGTATACCTTGACTGCTAATCAGTCTAAAGAGCCTAGTTTTATTGCTGCTACTGATAAGGAGTCAAAAGAAGATTCTTCTGAAAGGACTGTGGGTGAGACACAGAGAGATCCCGATATATGTGGAAAAGCTAAGTCTGGTGACACACACCACCCTTGTATCTTGGTGGACATAGCTGATGATATTGATATGAGAACATCAGTTGAGAAATTAGCTGGGACAACTCATCAAAAGCACTCCTTTGATGAAAGTAGTGATAACAATGATCCCGATGAGAAGAATAGTGCTGTATTTCCAGCTGCTAAAATGAGGCATATTTTTGAAGATGATAAATCAAATGACAGTGAGGAGTATCATAATGAGGTGGTTAATGTTGTCTCAAAGAAGTGTCATTTCTTGAATTCTCATTGTAAAAAAATTCATCTGTGTGTAAAATGCGGCAAAGGTGGTCAGTTGTTATCATGTAGTGCTGCTGATTGCTCATTATTGGTTCATGAAAACTGTTTGAGTTTTTCAATGAAATTTGATGAGACCAAAAATTTTTACTGCCCCTTTTGTGCATATACTCTTGCTGTTTTTGAATTTGTTGAAGCTAAGAAAATGTCCTCATTGGCAAAGAAGAAACTTCTTGCGTTTATTGATGTTGATATTAATCCTCACCCAAAGGGAGATACTGAAAGATTACCCAGGGAAGAGCACATTAATTCAAGACAGAATCCTGATGAGGAAACCTGCGGAAGGAACCCTAGAGATGTTGAGTGCAGTCAAATGAAGAGTGGGGAATGTTTAGATACACCCAGCGGTCATCTATTTCAGAGAAGGCCTGGGGATAATCAAGTAGGAACTTTGGCATTATCTACTGATGCAAATAAACTAGCTACAGAAGAGGAGTTGGATATATCTGGTAGAAAAATCAATTTATGTTCTGAAATAGAGGAAGCGCATGAGATAGTTCCAGAATGTGAATCTTGTCCTTCAATAAAACCTGACAGACAGCAAGATCAGATTGATCCTGAGCCTAAATCATATGATCAAATGCATAAGAATCATGAATATAATGGAGAAAGTAAAAGCATGGAGCATGTTTTAGGTAATCAAAGTCAAGGAGGAATGGAACAGGAGCAGATCACTAATAGTTTGGCCAAACCTATTTTTGCTGTTAACATTGATGGAAAAGAAACGTTTGATCAGGAGAATGATAGGTCTATTATCTCCAGTTACTCCATAAGATTACGACAAAGAGACAGAAAAAAGTAAGTATCAAGTAATCCAAAGAGTATTCTTCAGTATTACAATAGTTCTATAACGTGACTTTTTTAAATGATAGAAAGTGTGCAAGGTCTTGTAGAAAGAGCCCATCTGTGTATCTGCAGGTTGTATGTTTTTTGTTCTTTCCTTTTAATATTTGTTTCAAAATATCCATACCTATATTTTTGGATTATTAAATAGCAGATGCTGAAGTGACCTGTCATTCCAAGTGCCCAGTAGAATCCCCATACGTCTTCTTTTTTTATCCTCTTCCTCCCCATGATTGCCCCATTCAATTCCAGAAAGTGAGAATGCAGAAAAAAAACCTACTGGTGCTCCCCGCCTTTGTTTTTTTTTTCCTTAAAAGAAAACTATTTATTGGTGAGTTCCCTCAAATCATTTCAGCAATATTTGGCTATATTGATGTTTACCACAATTTCATAGTTTGCCCATGATACTTTCTCTTCACCAAAAAAAAGAAAAAAAAGAAAAAGAAGAAGATAGTATCTTGTTCAAAACCCAATATATATCCCAGCCTGTTTTTAATTCTTTCTCGTTTTCTTTTTAATATATAAAATTCTACAATAACTTATGTAAGAGAGAAGACGGATTTAGTGCTTCTTTTTTGGCATTTGAACTCATTTTAACTTTTGAGAATCTAAAATATGGCTAAAAGTTGTTTTAGGATGTTATCTTTATTTTCAATATTATTTCATCAATTCCAAACCAGTGATTATTTGTAAAGAACATTTAGTTTAAAGCAATAGACAGTGAGTGTTGCTTACGAGATAGCAATAATAAAGATATATTTTGCTGCAATTATTTTATATCAATATGAAATGCCATGTTAATTGTTTAGTCATTCAATTAGTGATGAGAGTGGAGTAGCTGAGTGGAAAAAGTCTCCCTCAGCCGAGAGTTATCCAGGGCTTCAGCCTTTTCTGCACTCCACTGTTCCCAAAGAAAAGTCATCCTTTCAATTTGTCTATTATACATTGTTCATATTAATACTATAGTCTTTATGAATTTTCGTGTGAAAGCTTATAGCTGTATTAATCCTATTTAGTTGTATCATAGTATTTTTGATAATTTAACACCATTTGATAGAAATCTTAGATGTTTAAGTTTGTATCAATATTTGTGCAAAGCACATTGATAATTCCTAGAACTAGCTAAGGTGCATTTTTTTTTCATTGTTCTTTCTACCTTTAATAACTCAGATGATATAAATTGGGTGAGGGAGGGGCCAATGGAAGCCATGAGAAAACTTAGATGTTAAGTAGCTGCAGTGGGGTAGGAAGGGGTGTGAATGGGAGAGTGCATAAGTATTCTACTAGTTTTATATAACCTTGCACCTAGAACACTTAAAAAAATTTGAATTGCAAACTAAAATAGGAATTGCGAATTCTAATTCTATTTTCTGCTTGTTACATAGGATTGAAAGTTGAAACTTCAATTTCTTATTCAATTTTAAGGAATTAGAATAATTTTGATTCTGTCAAAATTTCAGTTCTTACCAGAGAAGTATAATCTTCATAACTCGAATTTTTGTTTGATTGGGCATTATTTGTAAAATTTCAAGCCATGGAATTGCAATTGTCCAAGATCTAGATACAGAATCACCTGCCAAGATGGTGGTGATAAATAACTAGAAAACCTCATATTTAGAGTTCTCAAAACATAGTTGACAATCCTTGGCTTCTACATTTTGTTAAAGTGCTATTCCACCATTTAACAATTCCCAATACCCAATATTAACACAATATCATGTACAAATGAAATCTGTTTCACTTGTACATTAAAGAATTGAAGATAAGGGCTTCATCCACTTAACACTAGAGTTTGTGGTCATGCAAAAAGATGTTGCAAAGAGAGAAATCAAATATTATTGAAGGTAAACATGCTGAGACAGGTGTGGTGGGCATGTTTATCAAAAACCAAACAACTTTGCATCATCAGTCAAGTCATTATTTTTTTGATAACAAATGAAAATTAATGAACGTAGAACTGTTATAGACAACAACGACCTCTAAAAACCTATATACTTTGATCAATATTCCCTCTTTTCTTTTCGCTAAGACATCATGATTAATGAAAAACATTTGTTATTCGGGATAGTAGCTAATGAGACCTATTTGCTAGTGTAGTTGTTATTATTTCTGCTTCTCTTTTCATATGACCTGCACTCCGACTTAAGAAGCTGTTGCCTTTAATTTGGTGTTGGGATTGATAGAAGGTTACCACCTCGGAGCTTCCTGGATTGTTTCATTGTACTTCTTCCTCCAGTTATTTTTCTCTAAAATTTTCCTATCATTTTGTCACTTGGCTGTTTCTACGGCAATTTGGCTTAGCCAACAAATGTTTCTTGTTACTATTTTCCTTTTTGATTGAACACCCGTTTATTCTTATTTGTAGCATTCACTCGGTGGTTCCTCAGTTGAGGAGAAACAAAGCTCCTTGGACAGCCAAGGAGGAGGAGATACTCAAGGTACTTTTCTTGTATATGTTCCTTAGCTTCCATAATATCAATGAATATACAAAATTTAAATGATGTATGCATATTTATTTTCAACATGTATCGTCTATTCAGATTTTACATCTTAATGAGTCATTTTTCTTTCTTTTTCATTCTCATCAAATGGTTGAAATATCCAGACAACTCGAGTAAAAAAAATTAATATTTGAAGCTGCCGACAAAGCAAACTGTGCAACCATGGCCGCAAAACAAATGGATCCAGTGTTTGGAAGTCAAACAAGTAGGAATACATAGAAAAAATTGTCCGAAAAGGTCTTGGTCTTAAATAGCAAACAGTTTGGAGGAAGCCCTTTATGCTTGGTTTAGACAAGTTGCAAGATCTATGCAGCTTAGATGTATTGAGTTTTGACCTTTGATTCGCATATTGATCATTCCCTTTAATTTTTTGGTAGACAATATTAATCATTATTTGTTACAGGAGGGAGTGAGGATATTTTCCAGTGTTCAAGATCGAAGTATTCCTTGGAAAAAAGTTCTGGAGTATGGTAGTTCTAAATTTCTGCAAGGTCGTACTACTGTAGACCTCAAGAATAAATGGAGGAACATGTGCAAAGGGAGTCCTAAATCGAAATAAAAACGTTTCAGTCTGGTCAGTAAGCATATAAACCTATTATCTTCCATTTTTTTTAGCCTACCTGAAGAGTGTGGAAATCCTTTTAGGATTATGAGATGAATATGATCAAATATAGCATACTTGAACTTTTTCCTTTTAGTCTTGGCAACAACGACATTTGGACTCTTTGTGATCTGTTAGAAGATTGTCAGAAGATTCAGTTAATTAATCATTTGCCAACTTGCGGATTTAGTTACCTTATTTGTTAATGTTATTAATGTATTTTATATGCTTTCCTATTTAGATAGTAAAATCTAAATTAAAGGAGTTGACAAATCTCCTCCTTTGTATATCCCTTATTTAGGTAAGGCTCCTTGTGTATATATGTAGACGAACTCATCTCTAATGATATACAAGTTTTATCATGCAAAATCTTTTGCATTAACATGATCTTTTTATTTTGCAAAAATTCAATTTCAAGTCCCGCCACCCGCTCTGTTCTCTATCTTGACTGTTGTTAGGAACATTAAATAGTTGTCAATGGATATCTCTGATGAAAGTGGGAAGTGTATAAGAACTGTTAGGTTTATAGTGGCCTTTACTATTATTAATGTACC
>JANIHY010000008.1:26636754-26658199 GCA_027479065.1 Erythroxylum brevipes | reverse complement strand
TTTATATATGTTCCAATAGATTAGGAATATAAATCCATAATCTGATTTCATAACATAGGAAATCATTTATGTGAATAGATCTACCATAATTGAAAGGACTTGATTGTAAACCTAGAGACAGGTCAACTTAAATCCTCTAGATTAGGTTCAAACCTAATAGTGAAATTCATAAATCGATAATGCAATAATATGAACTTTAACTAGAAAGATTTTAGTACTATTTAATGGTTTTAAGGGGATTCATTACCTAAATACTAATCTTTGATATTGAGTCTTCTAAGCATTTTCCTTTGTTTCTGTGTTCATTATTGTTTCCTATTTCATTTTATTTATTTAATTTTAATTTTAATTGAAAAGGAACCTTCAATTTGTAGTCTAGATAATAGAAGAAAGGTAATTACTAGTAATCACTGTTTTCGTGGGATCGACCCGTACTTGTCTATGCTTGCTATAGCTACGCTGTGCACTTGTAGTTAATATAAATATTGACAAACTAAAATTATTCAATCAAGTTTTTGGTGCCATTTTTGGGATAGTGATATTAGGAAAACCTTAATTTTATTACTCTAGTCATTTGTATTTTATTTTATCCTCTTTTATTATTGTTTTTATTTTATATTATTTTATTTGTTAAATTTATTTAGTGTTATTCCTTTTCACAGATATGGACTCCTGGTAAGTTTATAACCTAGAGCACTTTTGAAAACTTAACACAGATCAAGAGATTGAAAACATTGCATGTAATAATTTTTGAAGAACATAACTATCGAAGTTTGAGTTAGATCATCGAATAGAGGACTTAGGAAGTTAGGTAGATATAGAAGAATCGCATAACACGGATGACCAACTGAGAACCATGTTCAATTATGCTAGACCGGACTTAATTGGTCCAGAGTTCAGCATCATGAGATTGACTATATAAGCTAACAACTTCAAGATACAGTTGAGCATCATCCAAATTGTGTAGGAATCAGTTCAATTTGATGGACTTAGAGACGAAGATCCTAACGTGCATATGTTTAAATTTTTTGAGATTTGCAATACTTTCAAGATTAATAGAGCTAATGACAATGCCATCAGACTACATCTATTCCCATTCTCCTAAAGAGAGAAGGTCAATACATAGTTAAACTTTATGCCACGCTCTTCGTTGCCTACCTAGGAACAAGTGGAAAAGAACCCACTAGCAAAGACTATGAAACTGAGGACTGACATCTCCTTATACTCCTAAGCTGAAGGTTAATCTTTATACCATCTATGAGAGAGATTCAAGGAGATACTCAAATGATGCCCACATTATAGACTACAACTGTGGATGTAGATCCAGACATTCTATGATGGGTGAGTCAAAGCATAAGGCAATCTATAGATGTGGCAATTGGAGGGATGCTTAACAATAAGACACTAAATGCAACACAAGATTAATAGAGGATATGGCCATGAACAACTATGAGTGGTGCTAATCTATCATGCGAACTAGTGGGCTAGTAAGAGTGTACGAAGTAGACGTAGTGGCACAGTTGGCAAGCCAAGTGAAGGCCTTAAGTAAGAAGATAAACATACTTGCAATTGCTCCATAAGGTACAATGATGTAGTGCAAGATGTGTGAGCTAGAGCATCAAGGACAAGATGTCAATCATTTCAGACTAAACATGTGGATTATTAGTGAAATGATCCTAAACCCCAAAATAACTCATATAGTAACACCTACAATCCTAGTTGGAAGAATCACCCCAACTTTTAATGAGGAAATTAGGGGAAACTAAGAAATAACCCTCCATTTAGATTCTAGCAGCAAGCATCACAGACCAAGAAGCTTAGTATGAATGAGACGATCATGGAATTCATTTAAAAATCAAGGGAGAAACATGAGATGCAACAAACTTCCATATATAACTTAGAGGTTCAACTCAACCAAATGACAACGATATTAACTAAAAGGCAAAAAGGGAATCCACTAAGTACCACTAAACCAAATCCTAATGAGCATGTGAAGGCAGTCACATTTAGAAATGGGAAGGAATTACAAGCAGGCAACAGAACCTGAAGTAAAGAGTAGGATCACAAGAAGAGTCAAGAGAAGACTGAAGCTATAGAGCATCCTGCAAAAGTTAAAGAATTCTAACCCACCATACCATATCTGACAGAGTTGAAGAATGATCACATGGATAAGCAATTTGGTAAATTTATTAAGACATTTTAATAACTTCATATTAACTTACCAGTATTAAAGCTCTCGCACAAATGTCCAAGGACACAAAATTTTTAAAGGAGCTACTATCTAACAAGAAGAATTTGTAGGAATTGGCTATAGTGTGACTAAGCGAGGAATGTTCAATGATCCTAAAAAAGAAGTTATAGGAGAGGCTTAAAGATTTAGGGAGTTTTACTATCCCTTATGTTATTGGTAATTTTCAGTAAATAAACCTTTAGCTAATTTGGGGGTTAGCATTAACTTAGCGCCATATAAATTATTTATGAAACTAGGATCAGGGGAACCCAAACCTACTATGATGAGCATTCAATTGGTTGATAGATTTATTAAATATCTTAAGGGTATCATTGAGGATGTATTGGTAAAGATTGCTAGGTTCATCTTCCATATTGAATTCATTATATTGGATATGGACGAAGATATAGAAGTGACTTTGATGTTAGGACGTCCCTTCCTAAGTATAGCTAGAGTCATTATTGATGTTCGTGATGATAAACTAGGTCTTAGGGTGGGAGAAGTAAAGGTCACTTTTAAGATCTCTGATGCTAGGAAACATGCCCTTGAGTGTGATGATTCTTGTTATTTTATTAATACTAATGACTCTATAACTTCAGACATTATACAAGAATTTGAGATGTGCAAGATTTGTCTTTGACTCAAGATGAGGACGACAATGAGGCTAATCAGCTTTTTATGAGAACAAAAGAGAGCGAGAAATCAATAGAAATATAGAGACAAGGTTAAATCCCTCTATTAAAGAGCCACCAAAGTTGGAGTTGAAGACACTACCTGATCATCTAGAATATGCATATCATATCAATCTAGAAGTTGATCAAAAAAAGAAGCTATTGAATATGCTTAAGGAGTATAAAACGGTCACTGTATGGAAGATCTCTCAAATTATTGGGATCAAATCTTCTTTTTACACACGAAATTTTAATAGAGGGGGGTTTAAACCTACAGTACAACCTCAGAGAAGGCTAAATCCGAACATGAAGTAAGTAGTAAATTTGAGGTAATTAAACTCTTAGATGTTGGAGTGATTTACCCTATTTCTAATAGTCCTTGGTAAGTCCTGTGCCGACTGTGACAAAGAAATAAGGAATGATGGTAATCTCTAATGAGAAGAATGAGTTGATTTCTATGAGAATCTTCATTGGATAGAAAGTATACATCGACTACAGGATTTTGAATGATGCAACTAGAAAGGATCATTTCCCTTTACCCTTCATAGAGCAGATGTTGGAACGACTAGCAAGATATATGTATTACTACTTCTTAGATGGACTTTCAGGCTACCTTAAAATCCCCATTGCTCTGAAAGATCAAGAAAAAATAACATTCACGTGTCCCTATGGTACATTCACTTACAAAATGATGCCCTTTGGGTTGTGTAATGAACCTATTACATTTTAGAAGTGCATGATGGCCATCTTTGATAATCTAATTGAGGACAAAATAGAGGTATTTATGGATGATTTTTCTATTTTTAATGATTCATTCAATTTATGCTTCCATAATTTAGAAAACGTGTTAAAAATATGTGAGAAGATGAATTTGGTATTGAATTAGGAAAAATGCCAATTTATGGTACAAGAAGGTATAGTTCTAGGACATAAAATTTCTTATAGGGGGATTGAGGTAGATAAGGTCAAAATTGACGTTATAGAGAAACTACCACCCCCATTTTGGTTTAAGGCTATAAGAAGTTTCTTAGGTCATGTGTGCTTTTACAGAAGATTTATTAAAGACTTTTCTAAAATTGCTAAGCCTTTAACCAAGTTAGTAGAGAAGGACATACCTTTTAGTAAAGAATGTTTAGATGATTACAACATTATGAAAGAAAAGTTGATTAAGGTCCTAATTATGGTTGCACCATATTGGAATTTACCCTTTGAACTAATGTATGATGCAAGTGATTTTGCAGTAGGTGTGATACTTGGATAGTGGGAGGACAAACACTTTCAACCAATTTACTACACTAGCAAGACCTTGATGGATGCTCAATAGATTTACACTACAACAAAAAAAGGAGTTACTAGTAATGGTTTTTACATTTTATAAATTTAGATATTATTTAGTTTTATCTAAAGTTGTTGTTTATAATGACCATTCTGAACTAAAAAACTCGCTTAATAAATCAGATGCTAAAGCTCATTTAATTAGATGGATTCCGTAGTTGCAGGAATTTGATTTAGCGATTAAAGATAATAAAGGGATTAAAAACCTAGTAGCAAACCATTTATATCTCTTTGAAAATCCAAATTTGGAAGAGTTAAAGGGATTAAAAACCTAGTAGCAAACCATTTATCTCTCCTTGAAAATCCAAATTTGGAAGAATTAAACGAATAAGAAATTGAAGATGTCTTCCCAATATCGCCTCTATAACTTAGAGGAGGTAACTGAGGTTAAAACCCCTTGGTTTGTAGATATTACAAATTATTTGGTAGTTAAGATCTTATTAGATAGTCTGTCTTATAAAAAAGAAGAATTTCTTTATTGATTTGAGAGGTTTTTTTGGGAAGATCCATATCTACTTCCTATCTGTGTAAAACAAATAGTGAGGAGATGTGTACCTCACTTTGAGAAGATCTTTTAGCATTGTTAGGCTAGACCTACCAAAAGGCACTATGGTGTAAATAGGATGGCTCATAAGATCTTAGAGTTAGGTTTTTATTGGCACTCAAATTTTAAAGTTGCCCAAAGGTATGTGGCTTTATGTGATAGATGCCAAAGATCAAATAATGCCTCCTGTTAAGATAAACTGCCCCAAAATTTCATTCTTGTTTGTAAAATATTTAATACCTGAGGGATTGATTTCATGAGTCCATTCCTAAGTTTGTTTGGTAATAGATATATCCTATTAGTTGTTTATTACATTTTTAAATGAGTTAAAGCAAGCTTTACCCATAAATGATGCTAGGGTTGTCATGAAATTCCTTAAAAGTTTATTTTCCCATTTTGGTACACTTAAGGCGATTATTAATAATAGGGTATGTATTTTTGTAATGCTTAATTTGAGAAAGTGCTTAAGTATGGCATCACTTATTAAATTGCCACCTTATATCACTCTCCAACTAGTGGCTAAGTCGAGGCATTTAATAGGGTTTTAAAATGAATTTTTGAGAAGAATGTAGAGAATTAGAGGAAAGACTGGTCAATTAAGTTAGACGATGCTCTATAGGCTTATAGGATGGCATACAAGACACCTATCAACACTACATGCAATAGGCTGACCTGTAGAAAAGCATGTCATCTGCCTATTAAATTGGAACATAAAGCATATTGGGCTATTAAACTTTCCAATTTTGATCTTCAACATGTAGGTGAAAAGAGAAACTTCTAAATTAGTGAAATGGATGAATGAAGATTGATGGCTTACGAAAATTTCAAAATCTAAAAGGTAAGAGCCACCACCAAATGATTAAGAAATCATGACAGTTTAAGGAGGGAGATAAAGTTCTCTCGTATAACTCCCGCCTAACATTTTTTCCTGGTAAGTTTAAATCAAGATGGCATAGACCATTCATTGTCAAGATATTATTTCTGTATGGTGTAATCGAGGTAAGTAATCCACAGAAGGTACTTTTTAAAGTTAATGGACATTGAGTAAAGTTATATCTTGGAGGCAAGCTTGATAATAATACCAAAGATATTAATTTAACCAATCTATCTTGAGTATAAAAAGTATGTTAAGCTACAAATGATAACCAAGCATTACTTAGGAGGTAACCTAAGAATTAGGATTTACTCTTATTATGTTATTTTCATATTTTATATCTTTCCTTAATTTTATTTTATTTTATTATTTTATCTCTTTTTCATTTATGTTTTTCAAGGATTTTAATCTAATATTGGATGGATCAGAATAAAAAAATTGTCTTACTTAAGAAAAGAACAACTCCTTCTCATTTTTTCTATATGATTATATTGTATTTGAGGATGATGTACAACTTTAAGTGTGGGGAAGGGGTTAACGATTTTCTTAAGCCTATTATAATATCAATTATTAAATTTTATAAAGTGATATCTTGACTTATTTGAAATCTATCCATCAATACTTACTTCATTATCGAATATTGATTTTAATTATCATGCAAAAAGATGATAATTAGAATAAATAATCATACTTTTAACAATCATTAAAATAATCAAGTTAAATAAATTGCATACTATTTACATATATAATCCAACCTTTTTCGTGATCTTTTGAGCCTAAAAGCAAACTTTAAAACTATTTTATTTCTTTTATATGTGTTATCAAGTATAGTTGAATGGTTATAGAACTTGCTTATATTATACATATTGAGATCACATTTGTTAAATTTGAACCATTGAAATGATAAAGGCGTTGAGATTCAACAGTTGTTTAAGCCTATTTCTTTGATAATTGCCTTACTTTAATTTATCCCTTAGGAATAACCAAGTTGAGCCTTAGCCTTTTTCATTGCTTATAATCCCAATTGTTAACATTTATTTTATTTTTCTTTGAAGCCTTTTTATTATTTTAAAGCTTGAAGGTCATTTACATTACTTAAATGTTTGAAACCTAAAATTTTGAAAGGTCTAATATTTCTTTAATAATGGTACATGATGAATGCTCAAAATTGTTTAAAAAAGAGCATAGAAAAGAAGAAAAATATATAGTACCATTGGTTTTATAAAGAAAGGACTTGTGTATATTGTGAATAAATTTCATGTCATGTGCATATGGCAATCACTGGATACTCGGGCTAAGGACACTCATGATACCTTTAATCCGACTATGCAAGGCTAACTGATTAAACTTTGAAACAATGACTGTATTTTAAAATGCCAAACTCAAGCAAAACACCTACAAATAATTTTAAATGCACTTCTATATTCACATTAAAATTTTACCAGAACCTCTGGACTTTTAAGTCCACTCAAAAGCAATCTCAAAAACAGTGCCTAAAGTTCATACATAAGGTCTTTTACCAACTACAAGATAGTCAAGAGTTAATTTATAAAATCATATAACATATCAACATAACCAAATTAATAAAAGCAGTTCATGAGCCACTATACAACAAAAGTATAAAATAGAGACTATCCACCTGCAGTCATGCCTCGAAAATGTCAAAAGACCGCACGATCTACGCAGAACTTCAAGCTCACTAAATTAACCTACATGGTTGGAAAGCGGAGGGGGTGAGTACACTATATACTTAGTGAGTAGGAAAAACATATATCACAAATAGATTTCAATACACACCAAGACGGTGTAGATAACCTATGACGTGAACATACATCACCTAGAAACACATAGGCCTAGCCTATGACTCAATGTATACTGGTTAGGAACCATATAGGCGTAACCTATTAATAACTCATCCTAAACATAGGTTCCAGTTCCAGTATACAGTAGAAAAACATCACATGTATAAATCAAATCTCGTTAGAAAACAAATCTTAGAATAAGCCAAAATAATAATGTGTCACCACTAATTAGCCAAACTAGTGTACTCACTCATTAAAGTCCTAACTATGAACTTGTCAGCTATATCAGATTGAGAGTATTCTTTAAGCTTCAACTTGAACTTCTTTGCATTATCCGTCTTAGGCATTGATGGCTTCACATTTTCTGCATTTGTCATTCGCATCAAGTTCAAGCTCAGCCTATTAGATCGTTCCCAAGCCTCATAATAAGAATTGTCAGCTTCAAAACTAGTCTCAGTTATGGCTACGGGCCTCGCATCTAAAACTATGGCCAAGTCCAAATCCATTACACCTAGTTGGAACTAGATTTGTTCAGACTAATCCGCATAATTCAGACTATTGAACTTGATCAAGCTATTTCCTAAAGCGAACAAATTAGTAGATGCTGCAAATATAACATATAGCTCACGCATTAATACTTTGAGTATACTTAAATGGATTCAAACTAATAATAACTTTGATTATGTATTTATATTATCCTTTGGGTGATATTAAAATACATAGTTGTAACCTATAATGATGCCAATAAAATTCACTATAATGGACAATCAATCCTATTCTATTCAACATGCATGTTATCTTTGGATATACAATCATATTAAACAAAAAAATGTTGATAAGTTCCTTTAATGTCATTAATTATAAGCAATGGTCCACCTTTGGGTGACCTCCTAGCATTATCATTAATAATCTCAAATATTCAGTTCAACCTTTATATCATTTTAATAGCATCATATCAACATGAACAATAGATACATTAACAATTAAATGTTTAATATTTTCAAGCTAGGCCACTTTGGTGACCAACAAGCTTTCCATGCAATAAATATTTAATTGGACAATTTTCATGCTTGACAAATTTAATTTAATTAGTTTGGTCACTGTGGTGACTAATAATCTAATCTAAATTACCATTATGTCATGTAGCACATTCAATATATAATAAGAAATTTTAATTCCAAACATTGCATAATATAAAATATTCAAAGTACCAAATAAAACATATAATATGGCACTGATTTTCAAAATTACATTATGCATAGAAAAATAAATCAATTATGAATTAAAAAATCAATTATGACCCATCACAAAATTGTTTTACTTAGGGTCAAAGTCCATGATTTAATTACTTAATAATCAAGGTTTCATAATATAACCCAAATTAAAAATCCATAAAGTTAGGCCAAAATTATTTAATAACCTAATCTGATCCTCTGATGGGCCAAAGGTCCAAAAAACAACCCAAACATGTCTTGGGCCAAAAAAATGGAAAACCTATTCTTTGGCCCAAAGAAGCAATGCAACCTGTTTGGGGAGCACACGCCAATGTCTGTCTGGTAGTGCACGCACTAACCGCTGCTCCCATGTGGCAAATGGGGCTCATGAAAATCACTAGCCCCATCTTCCTCCATACACTGATTCTAGTTTCTTCCTTTTGTTTTTATTAGGTCGCTCTTTTTAATGGTGTCTCTTCATACCAAAAGCCATCCCAAACCATACCAAGAACATCCCTTGCTAACATTATAGCCAACAGAAACATCTCTGTTACAGGTATTGGAACAGAAAACTTGATTTTTTCCTTTGTTCGTGTCAAATTGAAATATCCAACAACACAAAATAAAACACAAGAAAACGATGAAAGCACCATCAACACTGAAAAATAAATTTGGAACAGGCTCTGATACCAATTGAAAGACATTTATAGATTGATCTATTAAGCCATACCTGAATCCATGATAGTGTTTAATAAAATTGATTCCCTCTCTGCCTTATCTTCTTTAATTAGTTTCCATAATGATTCATAAACCTCTCTTGATGATTTTCTAAAACATACGAACAACTAACCAACATGTCTGTTGTTGCATTTTATTTTAAAGGAGAGAGGGAAAGAGTCTTAGATCCATTTGAGGACAACTCCTTAATACCTAATAACCATTATCTTAGGCCTTTTTCATTGGACTCAAATCCATAAGTGACATAGGTCACTAAATAATCTAACATTGTCATATTGATATTAAAATATCATTATTTTTATTAGTGATATTCACATTAAAAAGGAAAGAAAGTGTAATGTAGTAGCAAAAAATATTTAATGAAAGAAGTCACTAAGAACTTGAGCAAAAAAGAAGAATTATTCCTAAGTTGAGGTTTTAAAAGGTGGAACTAGTATTAGTATGTAAAGAGAAACAAAAGAAAATTTTTAGACTAAGCTGAAATTTGATGGAAAAAAGAGACAAAGAAAAAGACAAAGGAATAGATTAACAAAATTTAGTTGAATTAAATGAGTTAAATTGTTTATAAAAATTGAGAGAATGTTAATATTACGAATTTTTAAAATAAAAGATTACGATATATATAAACATATAAAAAAATAGAGTACAACCTAAATTAGGGGTGAGCATTCGGGTAATTCGGGCTCAATTTTTACTGTTCGGGCCCAGCTTGAATTACCCGAAATTTTTTTCATCTTACCCGGCCCGAACCTGAAATTTCATTACCCAAATTTACCAGGCCCGAATTACTCGAAATTTTGTTCGGGTAAAGCCCGAATTACCAGAAATTTTATTTGGCTCTCTTTCAAAAATTACACAAAATAACTAAATACTTGAATTACATTTTCATATCCCAACAAATAGTTGAATTCACTAATAATATAACCAAATATTTTAAATAACTAGCATATTTAATCTGTTAATTCTACAAGAAAAATAACGAAATGCATTTTCATAATTTTGTTAAAACTAATTTGGGTAATCGGGTTGGCTCAAAATTTTTTGGAGTAACTCGTCCCGGTCTGAAAATAATTCGGGTAATACTCGACTCAGCCCAAATTACCCGAAATTTAACATTTTCTTACTCGAATTAATTGGAGCAGGGTCGGGTAATCGGGCCGGCCCTAATAATGCTTACCCCTAACCTAAACCAACATTTAAAGAAGAAGGGAAGACAATTTATCAGAAAAATATTATAAAATAAAAAATAGACAAATCAAAATAAAAACAAATTAAATGTGAAAAATATATCATAATCATTAAAAATAATAATAGAGCAAAAGATGTAATTTCTCTAGTTAAGTATTTTTCTTTCTTTAATTTTAACTTATTCTCAATTAATTTAATATATTTTTTTAATTTTTAGGGTATAGTATATATTGTCCTACACTTAATGAAAAGCAACGACAAGAAGATATGATAAATAAAAAAAGTATTTCGATTTGTTGAGCAGAAATAAGGAGGATAAAGGAAAATGCTACACGAAAGAAATTTCTTTTTATTTTGATAATGAAAATCCACGAATACCGAGGGACTTTCTAGAAAAACAGCAAAACACGGCGTCGCGTTGACACAACCTCACCTCGGCACCAGCGTGGTGGCCCACGTTAATTAGTCTATTTATTTATCTACCGCCTC
The DNA here is from genome assembly GCA_027479065.1 of Erythroxylum brevipes. Lineage (NCBI taxonomy): Eukaryota > Viridiplantae > Streptophyta > Magnoliopsida > Malpighiales > Erythroxylaceae > Erythroxylum > Erythroxylum brevipes. The sequence continues at coordinate 26,647,114 of JANIHY010000008.1, read as the reverse complement.
ATTTGTTATCCTGAGGGATTGGGTTTCTAGGGCTTGTTAGTGTGTGTGCTTTCTTTTTCTTTTTTTCTTTCACTATACAACACTTCCAAAGAGTACGTGCAACCCTAATTTCTCTCTTATCTTCTCCTTCCCTTGTCTCTCTACCTCCTCATTCACTTCTTTCTCCTCGCCGACTCTCCGACACGGCATCAGGTACTCCCGTACATTATGGGTTTTTTTCTCCTACGTATGAATTCGCAATTTCTGTGTTCTGAAGCATGCGAGTTCTGTTAATTGGTGTGGTGATTGCTATTTGGAGATCAGAGATGGGTTTCTAATTTTTTCATTTGTTTCTATTAGCATATTTTCTTTAAGATTGTTCAACTGAATTTTATATAACTGATTCTCGTTGATTATCTGATTGTTGAGTTGCATTTTATGTGAAACCTGTCCAGCTGTATTATTTGTTGCTGTTGATCGGACGGGATAAGCTTAGGGATTTTGCATTATTCAATTTAGTTTTTAATTGGAAAGTCATGTGAGAAGTTTTTCTCGTTCCTCTTACGGTATTTTAGTTTTCTTTTCGTTCTTACCAGTGATGAAAATCACGATAATGATCCTTTTCGAAGTAGATAAACCATATTTATCCTGCGAGTAATCATACTATTGAAATGAGATTAAAGTTCACTCATTTCTTATTTTCTTTACTTTTTATGAATTGTTTGCTTGACTTATTATTGTATTCTCAGCAATCCCTTTCCTATCTGTTCTTGGTTCGTTCATGCTAGGTTGAATTTTCTACACTTTTACTTATTTTGTGGTTTCAGCTGGAAAAGGCGAATAAATTTGGTTTTTTTTTCTACCCCCTAATGCTCTAAGGTTGAATCCTATCCATATATGGTTACAGTTGTCTCACACTTGTATTTTTGAAAGGCACATGTTACAACTTTCTGCTAAATTAACTTTTAAAGGTTGTCTTTAGTTTATTTGATCAGCGGTGATTATGGCTACTTTATAAGGTGTATGTCCACGCCTTTGTATTTTAGTCATTTACTTATTTCTAAATAAATAGTTTCTAAATAAATAGAGGAAAAAAATCAGATCGATTTGATTTGTATTATAAATTGGTAAATGATGGGTGTAATCTGAAAAAAGATTCATAAGTGGTTGAATTTACCAAATTTTGAGCGGTTGGTATCAATTTATGTCTAATTGCTCCACTTATAGTTCCTCTTCCTTTTTCTCTTGGATTTGACTGGGAAGATAAAATTGTTGAATGAATAAAAAATCCAAAGATCAGAAAGTATTCTAAAATTCTATCCAGGACTTGGAATTTTTTGAAATATTCTTCAGTTTATGACCCTCTATCGCTGGAGACTGAGTTTATGAAAAAAATGCAAAGATTGGTAGTTTGAGAAACTGCTCTCATCCCTGCCTAGATGGACCCTTTCTAAGAAAGATTACCTTTTCTCAATCTGCATTTATAGTTTCTTCCTTGTTGTCTAAGTTTGTGTGCGTTCTCATGCTAAACTATACCTTTTTTAAGTTAAAATTCCAGCAATGTAAGTATATAAAAGATCCTTTCAGATGCTGTTTTGACATTCAGTGCTTTCCATTTCATCATTGAATATCGAGTCATTTAAAAATCTTGAGCGAAGCATTTTTGTTTGTCCTTATGATAAAAACATTGATCCAGTTTAAATCTTTAGCTACTGTATCAATTGTCATTATTGCAATTAACACTTGAAATTGAAGAAATTTGGGCAGCAAAATTGCTCTAAATCACAAAATCATTTATCAGAACTTCAATGTTCTTTGTGCATGAAATGGGATGAGACCGAGATAACACTATACCAAGTTTGAGGAACGATTGTACATTGAAAGTTGATTCTAACACGACAAACTAAAGATACAGGTGTTTCAGTTGCTAGTGGACTCTGTCTCTCTCTGAAGTGGAAATTGTTTTTTACAGGCGTTTCAGTTGCTAGTGGACTCTGTCTCTCTCTTAAGTAGAAATTATTTTTTTAGCAAAGTTACTTTTGTGGGCATTTGATGTGGAATATTGATTATAGATTCTTCCTGAGAGAAGCGTAGCATAGACTGAATTAATTTTCGGATTGTAACAAAAGATAGGAACTACTCAAGTGTGTTTAAGGTAATTACCTTTTAGTAGTACGAGCCGGATTTTGTTTGGATGTAAAAAAGATATGGGCTAATTACCTGGTAATTCAATGTTTTGGATGACTTCATTTCTTATGTGAGGACATACGTGCAAAATGTGATTTATGGTAGGGAAATGTTTTATCAACAAATAATTGTTTATAAAAATTTACATTTAGAAATAAAATACACATGGTGATATATGCAGCATCTCACTGATGCATATAGTCCATACTCTTTTAGACATTTATTTTCCTGAGTCATTAGGCAAAGTTTATCATTGGGAAATTTGAAGTCGGCCAACATAGTATGATATGATTATTGTTCATTGTACCTTTGTTTGGATACGGATGAGGTACTGGAAATATTGATATATGAAGAAATGATATCCGCTGTTAGGGGATAATTTCCTTTGTGCATTAAGCTTGAAGTGAGTTATTTAGCAGATGGAATAAAAAATGATCATCCAGCTGTGATCGCTTTCACATCTTTCTTTTGTGCGTGACGTGTTTTTTGTCGTATTAGCACGAGATCCTTATTTTTTGTAGGAATTATTGTTTTGAAGTTTTGGTTGCTTGTTATTTCTTCAGAAATTTCAGTATGGCAACCAATCTTGTCTCAGAGCAGTTACCTGCGCAAAGCATCCAGATAGATCAACTGGAACAAATCTCAGATAAGTTGGACTCACCAATGCAAGTGGGATTGATGGGACCAGCTACTAGTAATTCTGCAATGCAGCATATGTCTTTGCCAAATATGCAAATGGATTTATTGGGGCTGGGGCGAAGTGGTGCTCAACCACAGCAGATATCACTGTCGAACAACCATGTACAGTATTTAGAATCAATGTCTCATGGCCATGCTATGCAGAAATTATCTAGGTCAGATATGCACATAGGTGAGGCAGAGCTGCAGTCCTACAATCAGATGTCACAGCAATACTTCTTGTCTAACCAACAAACAGGGGAAACATTGTCAAACAATGTAGGATCTCAACATGCCTCATCATTGAATAAGCGCAAAGCAGCTATTCAGCCAACATCTGGCAGTTTGGCATCACCAAACTATGAAGTGTCTAACAAACGAGTGGCACAAGCAGAAAGCAGACCATGGCTGCAGCCGATATCTATGCCTAACACAGTTGGTGTACCGATGCAGTCCGTTTCCAATACTTCTCCATCACCACATTCACAAATACCATTGAAGCGATCATGTCCTATTAAAAATGTTCCACACCAGTCATCTCTACAGAGAAATCATACTGGACAAGTTCATCCGTCCCCGAAAGCTCAAAATGAGTCACTTGAGGCTGTAAGATCCAAGTTAAGGGAGTCATTAGCTGCTGCCCTTAACTTGGTTTTTCAGGAGAAGGATAAAATTTTAAATGCTGAGGGTCACCTTCAAAATGAAGCCAAGGAAATGATGGACGCTACGGAGGATTCATTTGGAAGAAACTACAACAGTGATGAAAATAGACTGCATGAAACTGCCAACAGCAATACTGGTGTTTCAGTGCAAACCTCAAAGAGTGATGGTGATGAATTAAGATCAAGTGTTATTTTGCATGATGGGGATGTTTCTCTTGGTGATACGTTTTTTGTAAAAGATGAGCTTTTACAGGGTAATGGTCTATCTTGGGTGTTGGAGTCTGACACAGACCTGACAGGGAAAAAAGACACTGAAAGTGCACAGAAGTTGTCGGATCAACAGGTTCTTGCAGGTGAGGATGGAAGATCAACAGTTCCAACGCCACAAGTTTTGGCATCCAAGATTGAAGAAGAGCTATTTAAACTATTTGGAGGAGTGAACAAGAAGTACAAAGAGAAGGGAAGGTCTCTTCTTTTCAATTTAAAAGATCGAAATAATCCTGACCTAAGGGAAAAAGTTATGTCGGGAGAAATCCCCCCTAAACGGCTTTGTTCAATGAGTGCAGAGGAGCTTGCTTCCAAGGAGCTTTCTGAGTGGCGGATGGCAAAAGCTGAAGAACTTGCACAAATGGTGGTGTTACCTGATTCAGATGTTGACATCCGACGGTTGGTAAAGAAAACACACAAGGGTGAGTTCCAAGTCGAAGTTGAACAGGATAGTGTTTCTGTGGAAGTTGCTGTTGGAACAAGCTCACTTACCGATGCACCGCCAAAATTGGAAGACAAAAAAGCTTCTCCCTCTTTAAAACTCAATAGAGCAAAAGATAAGCATCCTAGAAAAGCTGATCAACCAAAACCCAAAACAAAGACTGGTAGAATCAAGAATAATATTGAAGACCACGATGAATCGTGTACAATTACAATTCCTTATAATGAAGGGTCTGATTTAATGCAAGGTTTCATGGTGGATGATGTGTTGAAGGACACAGAATTTCTTCCTCCAATTGTCTCTCTGGACGAGTTCATGGAATCCCTTAATACCGAGCCACCATTTGAACATCTACCAGGTGACGCTGGGAAAACTGCACCTGCATCTGACAAGGATGATTCAGTATCAAAGTTATCTGATGTGTCTCCAGAGGATCATTCTGATACCATGACTGATAAACACGGTACTGAAGTAATGACTCCCAAAGTGGATGCTAGTAGAGAACATATTGAGAGCTTTGGAAAATCAGAGAGCACACCTTCCGTAGGCTTTTCAAAGGATGGTCATGTTTGGCAAGGCTTACTTCAGCTGAATGTTTCCGCCACTGCCTCAGTCATTGGCATCTATAGAAGGTATTTATCACCAAGCCCTGTAATGATACTTCAGAAGTTTGCTGTTGATTACTTCTGTATTTTGTTTTCTGTCTAGTGAAAGACCTGCATACGCATCGATGTATCCATTTTACAAAGCTTTGTAAATTTCAAAACACTCATCAGTTTTTCTCGCTTAAAAATTTACTGCCGTTAATATTTGAACATGATTCTGGAGTTTCTTTTATATTTCTTTGCCTTTTCTAAATTATATAATGTCGTGTAGTCTGCAACTTTCTCACTCAATCTGAGTTTTGTTGGTGCAGCGGTGAAAAAACATCTACTAAAAATTGGTCTGACTTTATTGAGATCAAGGGGAGGGTGAGACTGGATGCATTTGAGAAGTTCCTTCAAGAGCTTCCAATGTCCAGAAGTCGTGCTATTATGGTATCTCAAGTTTCTTTATGTAGTAAATTTCAGTCGAGCTATCTGTGTGAATTAAGAAGAGATAATCCTCTGCCCCTTTATATTAATCTCAGTTTGCTATCGATGCGGTGTGTTGTTTTCTCGTTTAGAGTAATAAAAGTTGTACGAATGAATGGCCTCAAAAAAGTTGCAAGTGAATGACTCTCATGGGTTAGGAATTATTTATCACCTGGAATAGGACTAACAAAAACCATTGCAAGACCTTTGGCAAGCATGGAAACTTGATTGTCCAGGAAAAGCAATGAAACATTTAAAAAGTACACAAGATTTAACATAAACCAGAAGTTTTGGGACTTGTTATCATATTCTACTTGCGATTAGCTTTATTGTTAAAACAGACGAGGGGCTGAACTCGAATCCTATTAGTTGGTAAAACCTTATTTCGAGATTTAACAAACTTTTAAATCTAAGCGGGTACCTCAGTCCAGGAGGCCTTCCGTTTCATGGAATTTTTTATAAAGAAAATTGCAGTAACATGTCTAGATCGTTATCAGTATTGTGGCATTATATATGCCCAAGAAGATCCTCGAGTATTTTTAGGAATCTCCTTTTTCAGTTAGTCAAGTTAGAGCTCTATAAAGACGTTTAATTAGATTTTTTTTGATTTGTCTACCAGGTTGTGCACTTTGTTTGCAAGGAGGATTCTCAGGAAAATGAGCGAGCAAGTGTTCGCGAGGTAAGTCTTTCTCTCCCTTTTTTTAAAAAAGTACTTCAATTGCTGGCATTTTAAGGTGACTGAAAATCGTGCTCTGCAGTTGGTTGATTCCTATGTTTTGGATGGGAGAGTAGGCTTAGCTGAGCCTGCTCGTGGGGTGGAACTTTATACGTGCCCACCTGATTCAAAGACACGTGAAATGCTCAGCAAGGTCCTACCTAAAGACCAACTTGACGGACTTAATGCTATTGATAATGGTCTAATTGGTGTTATTGTATGGAGAAAACCTCAAAGATCTATATCACCTAATTCTGCATCGCACAATAAGCACAACTCCAAAAAACACCTCAGTTCTAGGAGACATCAAGAAAAGGAGTCTAACGTGAACGTGAATATGACCCCCAAAAATGCGTACCCTCGTGATGTACCTTCATCGTTACCTAAGCCCCAGACCCAGACCCAGTTCGATGTTGACGAAGATGATGATGTGCCTCCTGGGTTTGGTCCACCTTCCACTCGGGATGACGATGACTTGCCCGAGTTCAATTTTTCCAATGACTCTAGCACACCGCGGCCACCACCTTCAACACATAGTCCGAACCCAGTTTCTGGGATGGCACCTTTCAACCCAATGTCCCGCCATTCAAGTCGCCCTGTGGATCAAATGAGGGAGCTTGTTCAAAGATACGGACAATCAGGAACTAGTGGAATTGGGATAGAGATGCAACCATGGAATGATGATGATGATGACATGCCAGAATGGAGGCCAGAACATATCCAACAAAGACCCCATGGCGTCAGTGTGCAAGTACATGGTAGGCAGCAGCCTGTTTTACGAGCTCATATGGTTCAACAGACACCACATCTTCCGACGCCAACTTCAGGAATGTCTCGAGTGAGTGTGATTCATGATCAACAAAATGTTGCTTCATGGCAACATGCTAGTCGGATGGTTCCACCTTTTCAGCAGACTAGTGGAGGTCAACTATACGGATCATCAGGTCACCAGCAGGGCAGTGGTTGGCCCAGAGATCCCGCCAAAAGTAGAGGGCTTTAATCAGTCGTGTATTATGTCCTTTTGTTCCTTTTGTTTTCGCGTTTTTTGACTTTTAAGGACTCATCTAGTCCTGTAAGCCAAAATTATTTGTAGTTCGTTTTAGATGCTTTTAAGCTAGCCGAATTCTTGAAGAAAAAGTTATGAGGCTTATTGCGAGGGCTTTTAAACTTTAAACAGTAAGGATCAATTGCATTGTGAAACATCTTGCTGGAACGGGTGACTTACAGTTCAGCCCTTTAGTCCTCTTACGTAGAAAGAGGGATTCAGAACATTGTAATGTAAGAAGTTAAGAAAGAAAGGTTTCGTGAAGGCACGGTTAAGTCAATTAGAAATTTTGAGTTGGAGAAAGGCATACAGAGAAGTGCTTGATTTACTGATGCTGTCGTACTGATTAGTGGGATGGTGTACATTTTTTCTCATCTTCGTTTCATCCCTTTCGTGATTTGATTTCTTTTATATTTCATTTGTATATGATATCGTGACACTATTGTTTCTCAAACTTAATTCACTCTGGAGAGTCTTGGGAATTGAAACGATAATACACGAATCAGCTAACGCTTAAAACTTGTCATCAACGTTACAAATTTGCTCTAAAAAGCAGGGCCAGGAATTTCCAGAATATACAAACGAGCTGTTGGTTTGAATTGTTTTGTGGAAGAGTATATACATAGTTAAAGGACACAAACACATTAGCATTGACCACATATACAATGTTAAATCAATTATTCAACCACCTAAAGCACGCTTCAGACCCACTCGTTGTTCAGGAGACAATTTTGTTGGGAACTTAACTTCAAATTTGATCCTCAAATCGCCTCTATTGCCTGGCTCCTTAGCAATGGGCATGCCTTCCTTGGCCACAACAAGCTCATAACCAGGGCTAACAATATCGTGGACCTGAATTGATAGGTCCCGGCCATCAAGCGCCGGCAGACATACAGTGGTCCCTCCTAGTGCTTCAGCTAGTGACACCCTTTGGTTCACAATGAGGTCATTCCCATCTCTCTTGTATGTCCGATGTACTTTCTCATCTATAACAAACACAAGGTCTGCTGGTAGCTGATTCGGCTGCTCATTTCCTTTGTCTGGGAAAGTAATCTTTGTTCCCCTTTTCCACCCTGGCTTCACATCGATGGTCAATATCTCAGATTCTTGCACTTGCCTCCTGTTAAATTATACTCTCTATAAGAAGCAGGGACTTGGTAGGTTTACTATAGACAGAGCAAAGCAGTTTGTGTTCAGTAACAGATGAGCAATAACATGATCAATTAATACCAGAAGCAATGTCCTTGTAACCACTACAAGCATGGACTTGAATGCCCATACTAAGGAATCAGGTAGAGTAGAGCAAAGAGTTCTAGGGTACAGAAATTATTTTATATAGATGAACATACCCGTGAGCATCAATTACAGTTCTAGATATCTTCATTTTCCTTGTTGATCCTGCGTATAGTTCTTCAAGGCTGCAAGGCAATTTGCTCTCAACTGGTGGAGGTTTTCTCAGTGCAGTCCCCTCGCTATAGGTTCGAAAAATATTCTCGCTTCCTCCAAATCCCCCAAACATTCCTCCATCAGATTGATACCTCATTGACCTTCCCGGTCCTGAAGATCCGAAACCAAAGGGACTGCTCCCAAAGAACTCTGCAAATATGTCCTCAGCATTTCTTGGATTGAAACCATTTGACCCAGCAGCGCTGGACCCTCCACTACCAACAGGTGGCATGTCTTTCAATCCCTCTTCCCCGTACTGGTCGTAAACTGCTCTTTTCTGTGGGTCACACAAGACCTGAATTCGCAAATAATTAAAAAGAAAAAACAAAAAAAACGTCAGGGCTATAAGCTGTCTCGTGTCTCACCAAACATAGTTGCCTTGCCTGTGTTCACATATCGAGTATATTAACCAGTAGTTGCAAAGTTAAAAGCTTCATATGGAGGGGAATTCTTAAATGTATAGTTTCGGAACACGAGCAAAAAGGGTGGAATAAAAGTACATGGAATTATTATAGCGTTGCCTTCTGTAGAAGATGTGAGTTTATCCTGCTGCATCATCATTCAATTCCAAGATAACAAATCGCACCTCAAAGATCAACACTTCCAATATTGCATTAGGTAATTGTGTCAATGGTAACCCTTCAATTTGTACCAAGTAATAATGAGAGAGCAAACCAAGATCAGAATGAGAGGAAAAGAACCGTGCCTCGTAAGCCTCAGAAATCTGCTTGAATTGGGCTTCTGCTTCTTTCTTCTTGTTGGGATTCTTGTCGGGGTGCCATTTCATAGCCAACTTCCTATAAGACTTTTTCAGATCATCCTCCGAAGCACTCTTGTTCACATTCAAAACGTCATAATAATCCATCCCCATTTCACTTGCTCTCCAAGAACCCAAGGACCTTATGTCAACAATAAAGATCTACCAACTTTTCACGGCACCGTCTAAAATTTCAAGGATATGAACGTAATACATGCATAAAGACAAGAAAAGGAAGATTTTAGAAGTTCATACATATGTATATAGATAGTACAAGAACGAGATTTATGAAAGAAGCATTGGAACTATTTTTGTGTCAGAGGCAGAGCCAGTGCCTAGTGGATGCAAAGAATCAGAGATTGCGGTATAATTATGGATGTATAGTTTGTTTCGCTATGTTAAGGCCACGAGGAGTTAAAAATGGGAAGACGACAGTGTTTGGAATTTGGTAATTATATTCTCAGCCATTTTGGCGGGGCTCAGTTCTCCCTCTCTACTGGACGTGGGATAGAATTAGAGGGTCCAGGTTTGAAGGCTAATTACAACTAAAATCCGGTAATTAGGACAAATTCATTTATGGACAATAACCACCTATACTATGTTTGGTAAACATAATAAAGTTGTCAGCCATGGCATCAACACTTAATATAAATTTCTCGACTGACTGAAGAGTTATTCTATTTAGAATAATTTCATTTATTACCGACAACAACCTTCTCCTTAAAAAAAAAAAAACCAATTGACGAATCTTATTTTATGGTGGGATTTACTTGTACAAATATAAAATTTAAAGAAATTGAAGAGTCTTTATATTCGTGACGGTCCCATAGACTTGGATAGACTTGGAGAGACATACTTTGCATCGGAAGCAATATTATGAATATCGTATCGGATTTGATATCGGATTGAGTTCCAGAACGGAATTGTACCGGTATCGGTTGATGCTGGGTACCGTTTCAAATTTTTTTTAAAATTTTTAAAATAGTCCCTAAAAATTTTAAAAATTGCAAAATAGCTCACATTGGTATATTATAAAGTTGTACTGTATACTTTACTAGTTTATTGTTTACATCAACCATGCTTTTAAAAATCTTAATAATAAATAATAA
>JANIHY010000008.1:26624899-26636654 GCA_027479065.1 Erythroxylum brevipes | reverse complement strand
AAAGTATTTAATTAAAAATAATTTGTTTTAAGCTGATATGTAATTATTAAGGCTATGTAGCAAAGCTACTTGGAGTTGGAACTTGGAAGCCAAGGCGTAGTGCTTATCAGCGAGTAGCGATGATGATTGAGAATGACATATGAACAATCATATAATCTTATTGGATTTGTTATAAATATTAAATAATTACAAACCACTTTGCTTTCGTAATATGTCACGTGTTTATATTTTGATTTAGATTTAGTTAGAGAATCAATTGAAGTCAGGCCCTTGTAACTAACAACCAAACCCAAGAACAGACAGGCCCTTGCCTTAAATTACCAAATGTTTAGTTAAATTCCTCCAAACAAAATTGAGTTTAAATTGGAGAGTAGAGATTCCGTTGACCAAAATTCTATTTTTTTTCCTCTTAATTAATAAAATTATTATTCCACAAATTTCAAGTTTCTATTAATTACCAACTTGGTATATAATTCTCACTAATATTTTAATATAAAATGACAATATATATTTTAATGAATATAAATATATTTAGGTTTTTCCCTAATTAGATTATTTAAGTTTAAGTTCTTTCTTAACTAAGCTCTTCTTTATTTAAATTTCTTCTTAATAAGCCCACATATAACTATGTTCGTCTCATTCTCTATTAGTTTCTATTTGGTATTAGAGCTAGCCTTTGTAATGTGATTTCGATTTCTAGGCAAAGTCATTTCCCCCCCCCCCTCTAGTCACGTTCCTACATCTTTTACTAGATAATTATCACTCCATAATCTATCATATTATTATGGTTTTTTATTATTATTTGAATTACATTTTATGGGCTCAAAAGATGTGTAGTTTTCTAAAAGAAAACTTCTTTAGCAAATTATTGTTGGTGATGTTATCAATCCTATTAAACAAAATGATTAGAAAGAAACTAAGTTTACTAAGAGGCTCGATTAATATGATAGAAACAATTATCAAATTTTAACTTAGTTTTGTAATACTTGTCAACCTAGTATTAAGATGGAATTTCATTATTTGATCGTTTTAAAGATGTTTAGGATTTCTTACAGACACATGATGCAATTTTAGATGGTGTTCATCAATTCTAGCTTTATTGTCACTTTCATCGTATGCATTATTACCTCGATCGGACTATTCACAGTTATGTTTTGAAGTATTGGAGTTATGTAAATATAGTGTCCTGAAAAGGAAGTATATTTACTTATAACTTAATTTTTTCAAGTTACTTTTGTAATGAAAATATTTATTATTAATAAAACAGAAGAGTTTGGTTTTATTTGTATGAGCATTATATATTTAGTCATAAGGTACCAAGATTGTTATAAGGTAATTAATATATATATACATAGAGATGTATGAGAAGCATGTATATTGTTATAATCTTAAAAAAATTGATTCACGGTTGAATAATCAAGTTGGTCGCTTGATTATAGTTTAGACTGTAGTATTGCGATTTATCTCCATGCAAGTAAAGGAGTTTACTTCAAGGGAATGATGAGTTTCATATCATGATAATAGTTGACTATCGATAATGACACTATTAAATATATCTGGAAGCAAATATGTTTTAAAGAATAAAGTCGTTCGTTACTTTAATCTTAAAACATACAACTTAATCATTCGTTTATTATGGATCGCAATCTTGATGAGTGGTGAACTCATATCTATTTCATTATAATTTTTGATATGATCAGAATGGATTTTTACAAAGTATCAATTTAGTGTCTGCATGTTGGAATTATTAATTGAAACATATATTAGAGAACATTCACTCAAATAAAGAGTTTATAGTGATATCTTCACTTCTAGATATTTTATGAAAATTGATTATTAAACTGGCACCAGTAGTTTGAAGGACTAGCTACCTATCAAGTCTTAACACCAAGATGAGATCTTGTGTATTAATCACCATATAGAGTAAAACATGATATTTAGAAGAAAAAACCAACATAAGGGTAAAATGGTAATATTGTGCTGATGGCTATAATATGATTCATGTTAGAGTTTACAATTAGACATCCTATTTGAAACATGTGTTCTTATAATATTTAGTAATTCAAGAATTCAACTAATTGTCTTTAGTGGAATGACATTTGGTTAATAAGTTGTAATTAATTCTAATGAGATTAAATTAATTCTAGGCTTATTGGAGCTTGAACTATATAACTTCAACTAGATTTTCCATTTGGCTTCTAGGAAGGTTATTAAGCAAAGTAAGAAATACAAATAGAGGTTTTAAAGCCTATGATTGAATATTGGGCTTAGAATAATTAATTGTTAATTAGAAGCACAAATGAACCTTTAGAAATGGCTAGACTTTGGTTTAATTTGATTAATTAAATTAAAAGAAAGTTATTAAAGATAAATGGAGGAGGAATTTCAGTTTTAATGCGCTAAATGTGCAGATTTAGCATTGATTTGTTATATTAAAGATTGTTTTAACATGCTTTATCATCATTAAATGGAGGAATGATGTTATTATTAAATGATTTAATGGTTGTCTTTATGATAGCATGTAACCTTTTAGCATTCATTGGATTAAAGAAGAAAGAGGAACATTTGATGGACCATGTTCCTTCTTTCATCACATGATTAAAAATGATATGTCTCATTTAAGTTAACAATCTTTTCATATAGCCATCTTAAAGACAAATGAGAAGAATCTCATGTGTTGGCTTCTTTATGATTGATTAAAGAATGAAGTGATGCATTTGATGTAATTCTTTTCTTTCTTTTGATGTTATCCTAAATTGAGAAGAGGTGAGAAGGCGTTCTTGCATTTTTGACTCTCTCTGTCCTATCTTACATGGTATAGTTGAAAATTGCATGAGAGGTTTCTCATTTGTGGCTTCATTCTTCTAAGGAAAAATCCCTTCAAGTGTTTCTTCTCCTTTCCTACCAAAGGATCTTATTAACCTAGTTGTCCAAGGAAAACAAGTGATTGATCGGATTGGTCGAGGATACAATAATGAGAAGAGGATATATCACCTTGGAGTGGATACATTGTCGAGGATAGGATAGTATAATGAGGAGTTAAAGCTGTAGCGAAGGAGTCGATAAAAATTTCTATCTTGTTATTACGTAAACGTTTATCTTTATATCGTATCATGTATGACTATGCATGTTGATTTGGTTATATTACTTCCACTGCAATTTTGATTTCTAAAAAATTTTGAAATCTACCATTTTATCCAAATCGTACATGTTTTATTTTTCCGATCCAACATTTACTTAATAAAAAATATTGATCTTCCTAAAGAGAACCTTAATTGCATTAAGTTGAAAATTGTTCTAGATCAAATTCTTCATGAAGTGTGTAAAAAAACTTATTAAACTCATAGGATTCAGACTATAGAAGATCAGATCATAACCTATAACTGCAATAACCCCACATTAGAGCTCAACAATTTTAGGGTACATATCTTTATGAATACAACAACTTTAAAGAAGATTGTTGTAGATGTAACAACCTTAAGTGATTTTTTTTACAATAAAGAAGAGGTTTGATAACCATTAGAAATGAGGTTTTTAACCCCAATCATCGTCTCAATGACCAATATAGTTTTAAATGTGAGAGGCTTGAATTACTCTAAAAAGAAGCTGGTAATTCATGACTATCCTATAAACAAAATTTCGTAGAGCTTTTAGAGATTATAACAAAGGTTAACAAATTTAGAAAATGTTTATAGTTTTTTGGTAAAAATTGAAATAATATGACTAATTATCATGCTTATTACTATATGAGAATAATAAAAAATTATGATTTGGGATGGTAAAGGAGATTTAAACAAGACTCTTCGACCAATATATCATATAACTGCTAACATGTTTTATGATCCTTCTATTATTAACATCACCTTCATCTATTCAACTAACCTTTATTTTTGAAAGAATTATTTATCAAATGATATAAAAAATTTCCAATCTTACATTTAGTCTCCTTAGTTAATAATAGGATGTTTCCATTGCATACTCTATACATAGGAGTAATAAGGAACTAACCTAAGCCTTAAACACTTTACCAAATATTTTAGAGATTGTTTGAGCAACATTGGAATCTTAAACTTGAGGTATGATATTTATCATTTCACTTAGATTAATTAATAAAATGGCAATTGGAACATAAGAAAAAATCTTGACAAAGCTTTAGTGAATTCTAACTTGATGTCAAACTACCCTAAGAGAAAGACACACTTCAATAACTCCCTTAGCTCTGATCATTTTCATATAAAGATCCATCTTTAAGTTGTTAAAGGTATTTTGAAATTTCCTTCTAGGTTTAATAACTTTCCAAATACATTGGAAGATTATGAGGATGCAGTATTTAAAGGCCTAGAAACAAATGTTGAAGGGTTTGAGACCTTTAAATGTATGAGAAAACTATAAGTTGTCAAGAGGAATTAAAAAAGCACAATAATAGATATTTTAGCAACATTACACTATAGTTTCAAAAATAAAGAGCACTATAGTTGGCTCATAATGAACTTAATTTTAGCCTTAAAAATGATTCCTTACAATTGAAAGAAAGATGGCTTTCACACGTTATATCCACACTCTGGAGGCTCATAATACACTATTGAAGTAGAAATCTAGGATCTATTAATTTAAGGATGGTGATATGAACTCTATATACTTCCACAATACAATTTTAACATGTTAAAAAAATAGGCTCCATGATAAATACAAATGGTGTAACCATTTGGAAGCAATCAAATAAGAAAAACATGACCTTTAACTATTTTATAGAATACTAAGTACTTTACTAATAATTCTTTTTTATGCAAGTTATGAGGTCCTTCATTTATCACTCATTATCCCAAAAGAAAATAAAGATGATTGTTAAGCCTTTTATATGATCAGATATTCAAAAAGCTCTTTTAAACATGAATGAAAGTAAGGCATTAGGTCTAAATGGGCTAAATGCTCATTTTATTTAGAAATCCTATAATTTGTTTGGCAACCTAGTGTTTAGGATTAATCAAGAATTTTTTTAAAGGTAAAAGACTTCGAGAAATGAAAAAATTATTTGTCTCATTCCTATGATTCGTAACCCCATTAATATAGAGTTCTTACTTATTCCTTCCTTAAAGCCTAGTTAAAACAATAAAGGAAGTTTTAAAGAACTTCTTACAATTAGATGAGGTGAATAATTTATTGATGCCAACATTAAATTGGTTGATCTTTATATGGAAAAATGGGAAGGAGGTTAGGAATAACCTCCATTAGAGCTTAATGTGTGATATGAATATATAACAAACAAAACATAGAACACAACTAAAGAAATCACTTAGACAAGTGCACCTATCACTTTTTATAGTATATCTAAATGAGTTGAGTTTTCATCCTACTAGAACTGGAGTTACTAGCACTAACTATCTACTTATTATCTAATATAATAAAATTAATGATTGATTAAAATAAAATAAACAAAAATAAATTAAATCATAAAATTAAAAATGAATAAGGTTAAAGCAATCATAGGCAAGTAAGATCTAGGTAAACTTCCCCTATGACTTTTCCTACACCTTGAATTTACCTCGACTTAATAATTAATCTTACTTTCTTGGGCTTATAGGAATTCCAATTACATAAATATATTATATCTGAAAAAATATAGCTGTTATCCTTAAGTTGATTAATTGAATTCTCTTTATAATCAAAGCATCTAAATATGCATTACCTCACTTTGTGAATTTTTATGATAGATTTAACTCTAACTTAGGAGATTTAAGTGGCCCTATCTTTAGAGTTCCATAAAACTCTCATTATTAATATTATGATCTATCCATATAAATAATCTGTCAATCCAAATGAATGAAATTCGAAATTGAAGCAAATCATTGGAAATTTTCAATTCAATATAATATAAAAAACTTCTCAACAAAACTAAAACTTTCATTGAATCAAGAATAAAGAATCAATTCAAAACATCAAGTCATAAGAACCATCACACTTAGATTTATATTCCAATTGGTTAATAATAACATAAGGAAAACTCATAAAGGATAATAAAGAATCAAGAAATAAGTTTGAATTCGTATGGCTTAAATCTTGAACGTTCTTGAGGTTTCTTAGTGAATCTTCTTATTTTCCTCTCCAAAAGTGCTATTTCCTTAATTGAAGTTGCTCCAATCGAGTTCCAAGTCATGTTTTCATTTTGAAGCTTATCTCCAAGAACTCCTCTAAAACTCCCTCTCCCTTTTTCATCATCTCTCTCTTAAAATAATAAACTTGAAAATTTTCTCCTAATGTGGCCTAAACTTGAAATCATGTTGCTCTCAAGTGTTTCTTAAGATCCCCTAAACATTTTTAAATAATAAAAACTACCAATGATGGTCTAAACATAGGTATGTGTCGACCATATATTGGGGAGCACACATAGAACATGGTAGGATGTCATAGACACCTATAGAATAAATGCCACCTTATTAAACCCAGTCTAAACACGAGTTACTATATTAATCATTCAAAAAAATTGCCTAAAAATAGAATATGGTAGATTGAACTTGAATAGCAATAGGGTATCATGTTGACATTGTTTTTGTAGTGTTTTACTTAAAATATACCAATTTTTTTCTAAATTAACTTAAATCTTTCTAAGTTTACACTTTATTCATTAAGGAGTATGATAGGTGCAAATTACACTTTTATAGATGTTTAAGTGTGTTTTTAAGTGTTGATTAGGCGATTTCTGCATGTTTAGGCTTAGAATTATGTTAATGTGATTGTGTGTTTATGTTTTTAAGTGTTATGTGGTTTAGGGCATGATATTGGACCTTAATCTTATGTTCTTAAGGTGTTTTGATGTGTTTGTTAGTGTATGAACTCAAATAATGAAGATCGAAGGAAGTTAAAGCAAGTTTGGAAAAAAGAGTAAGGTCATGATTGTGACATATTTGTCACAGTTATGATAAAAGACCCCCTAGGGTCACGATCGTGACTTGAGTGTCATAGTCCTAACAGAAGAGCTTTACATTAGGTCATGATCATGACACCCATTTCATGATCATGATAAAAGACAATTTCTATTATGTTACAATTGTGACAGATGCTCACCAGACGCGGGGATCTCCTTCTATTTTGATATTTAGAGGGTCTTTTTGGAGAAATTGACATAGATAAAACCTAGAGTTTACCCTAAATGGTCCATGAAATATATACGAACATAACATATCTAAAATAGAGCTAGTCTCCATTTTCCAAATTGAGAAAGAACCTAAAGGAAGATCAAGAAGGAGAGACGAGAAGAGGAATACCAGTAATAGCAATCCAACCACTCCAACCAAGTCCAATCAAGTTCATTTATTCTTTCTCTTTTTTATTTACTTCCATTATGATGTATGAATTAGGATTAAGGATGTTCAATATAATGATGATGTTCTAATTTCATTTTAGGATTTAGTCTTAAATCATTTTGTGACTTGATTGCTTTTGATGTTAATGAAATGTTAGATGTTATAATATTTATGGTTGTGTATACTTTGATAATAAATCGAGAGATTGAATCAATAGTGATACGATTAGGTTGGGTAATAAGATTTAACAACCTAATAAGTCTCATAAATATCAAATCAATAATCATACAAAGAGAGATGTTGTCTAAGGACCCAATTATCTGATAGATTGCTTGAGAACTAGTTAAAAACGTTAAGCTGATTTTGTTAATTGATATATTGAAAATTTAGAATTTTAGTATCAATTAGGGATTATCAATTGGGGATAACTGATTAGATCTTAAGAGAGATAACCCTTTGGAAATCTAGGATCGATACCTATTGAATCAAAAGTGGTTAAGGTAGCAAAATGATGATAGAATGAATCCTATACTCTCATAATTGATCTATATTGTTTTATTATGAAATCTAAATTGTTAAGTGTTTTAGTGCTCTATTTTATTTAATTGTGTTGATTTTGGAATTTTATTTTCATTCAATTCATACTCGATTGTTTAATTTTTTGGTTATTTTTATTTTCATACAATTCACATTTTTACAACCTTATATACAGTTAGGATTTAATTAGTTTTAGCTGATTCCTCGTGGGATCGACACCTTAATTACTATGAGTTATGATTAGTATATTTGTGAAATATTAAGAGTATTACATTAGATAAAACTTGTTTAATAGAGTATAAGCATAATGCTCTCTAAATTCATGCTAAAAATATGGTATAATTTTCATGATATAGTCTATGTTTTAACCACAAGGCATAGTGTAGATTAACTAGCATAGGCGAGCATAGGTCGATCTTACAAGGATTATCAATTAATTAATAACTACTCACATACTTAATAAGCAAGGTTGATATTATGATTGAATGAATAAAAAAATATAATAAATAATAAATCTAAACAATAAAATAAAGAAATGATAAAAAGAACCAATATGTGAATAATGAGTATTAGGTAAGGTCTCCCTTAAGAGTTAACTATATTTAATCTCACTTTGATTTAATGAATGATTATAGTTTTTTAGATCTTAATAACTTTTAATTTAGATCATGTTCTCTTTTGATACACTTAAACCCTATTCTTACACTAATCAATTGATATCCCTTTAAACCAAGATAGCTTAAGAATGCATTAATTTATTTTATAAACTCTCTTGATAGGTTTTACCCTAACTTAAGAAGATCTTATGGCTTTCTCTTGAATAACTTACGCTTAATCTTCTTTACCTATATTATCATCTAACACTGATCTCTTCTCTCAAATCTCAACATGTGAATCAAATAATTAAATCTTCCATTGTCTTTCCTTCAATTCAATTAGTTATAAAACATATGGATAAATCATAAGAAAACTATACATTCATGAAACCAAAGAATCAATAAAAATATAAGACATCATATGGTTCATCCTACCTAAATTTATATCCCAATTAGTTTATAACTAGACAAAGAATTACATTTTAAAAATGATAAAGAAAACAAGAAAAGGAGATCATTGTTCTTGAATATTGAATATTGAATCTTTTATGAATCCTTGTTAAAATCTTGCCTATCTTTTATAACACTTTCGAAATGAATTTAAACCATATCATAGACAAAATAACTCTCTTATTTTTCTTTTGCTTCTTTTTAAATACGAATCCCTAATCTTTAATATGTTTTATGAACACAATATAAATCTATCTAGCAAGTTGTGTTATTTTGCAACTTCAATAACTTTTCTAAAAAAATAACACCACCAACACGAAATCTACACAGGGATACGTAAGTACCATGTATCTTAATCTATGGGGTAATATAGGGGTATGTAGGGCTACGAAGGAGAAGCAAAATTTGCCACCTTAGAATATGACCTTAACACTATGACATGTAGATGTTTCATTCTTAGGTCGTTATTCAAGTCTTCCAAGTTTGCTCCAAATTTATCCAATTCTTCTCTAAATTCACTCCTTTTCCTTAAAAGGTAGAAATATAACCTAAAACAAATTATATCTCAAATTAAGTACCAAATCCTTTAAAAGCATTCAAAACATAAGCAATATGCTATAAAAATAATACTAACAATAATAGATGTCTAACAACATCGTATAACATAAAATTCTCAAATATTTAAGCATTTCGTATCTTTAAGAAAATTAATTGCATTACTCAACTCAGATAGTAGGGAATTTTGAGAAATAATTTAACAAATCAAACATATTCACCAAGGTTCTCTCCTACTAATTGGATTGCAACATTCATCGAATTGTTAGACATTTAACTACTTTTATCATAATAAATCAATTTAATATACTATATAATCCTTTAAAATTCAACTTAATGTATAAGATGAACATACATAAGAAATTTGTTTTCAAATTTCTACATCACAACCCTTGTTGAATGATAAGTAAAATAATAAATTTAAATTAACTAAGAGCATTTTTAGCTTGTTTAAACACTCAGTTAACCATTTAATATGAGAGTAAACAATTTGTTATTAATACTCCTAGTTACTCAATTAGGTCACTATTAGTACTACTTTTTAACTTCAACCTTTTTACTTAGGTTGAAGCCAACAGAGTGAATTTATTTATGCTCATTTTTTCACAATTTATTTATTTTTAATGTGGGATAATGAAAATGCTAAAAAAGAATTCACATTTAACTCAATTATGAAAAATACCAAAATATCCTTATGGAAATTAAGCATTCATTATCAAAATTATTAAAGCAAAAAAATATTTCAGAATTACTTCCTATTAACTTAATAATGATAAAATTGATAAAAATAATTACTTCAATAAAAGAATTGGTACTTCATTGATATAAAATAGAGGAAAACTGCAATACTTGTTAAATTCTCTTAATTTTCATTAACAACTAACATTTTTCCTAGATAGTCATGGTATCATAATTTTTTTAAATAAAGAAACATAGGAATAACAATGAAGATGTCAATCCTTGGATGGTGGATCTAATGAAGGCACATAAGGGACTATTTCTTGTGAGCGTACCAAATCATCAAATGATATCATATCGATCAAATCGCTTAACAATGACTCTACATCTATTAACTTAGTGTCTAGATGTGGCTTAATCTTGTTAGCTTATTGTCTAGATGTGGCTTAATCTCCATAATTGCAAGTTTTGTCTCTCACAAAGCCTTAGTCTCTTTATGACTCTTATTTTCCTATTTAAGCTTTACGTGTTGGGCCTCAAATTTTTCTTTGATTTATGTCATTAAGCATGAATTGTTGATTGTAGGATTTATTGCATAGTTTGATTTTAATTGACATATGTTAGTGGCAAATTGAGATTTATTTGAGTTTAGTATGAATAAATGGTTATGAAAGAGTAAAATTATATAAGGGCAAATTGGGCAAGGCACTTAAGTTGGGATGGTTAAGGCTTATCAAAGAGGGGCATTCTAGTCTTTGTGTTTCATTTAAGTTTAAAGAGTTAGAATTAGAAGAAGAAAAGTAAGGGAAAGAGGAGAAAAGGAGAAGAGGGTATGAAGTTAGAATCGATGGAGTTAGGGTTTTAGGAAAAACTTTAGTTAAATCCTTGGGTTGTTGTGTTTGTTGATGATTTTATGTTATAATGAGTTTAAAACTGAAGTATAAGGCATGAATCAAGGTTTAGATGTGTTGTATTTGAGAAAGGGTAGGATTAAAGTTGAAAAATGTCAAAAAATTTGGGTTCGGAGTCGATCTCCAGACCCGCACGTCTCGACGTGCCAGGCCGTACGCCGCGACGTACATCAAACTCGCACCCTGCGACGTGCCAGGCCGCACGTCGCGACGAGCGAGCCTTTGTCGCGGCGAGGCCCAGAATTTAGCAAAGTTGAACTTTAGTGTTTTGAGCATATCTTTTGCTACAAAAGTCCGATTGAGGTGATTTTTGAGGCGTTGTAAATTAGAGACTTAGAGCTATAAGTTTCATGAAGAAAATAAGTTTTGAATCAGCCACTAAGGATACTAAATTGTGGGTGGAAGTTGAGCATGAAATTCTTATTTCAGTGTTGGTTATGGTTTGAATTGTTCAAGTATGACTTTCTGTTTTTGACACCAAATTGATTGGCTTTTTAGTTACTGATTAAGGAAATCAAGTGAGGCAAGAGGATTAAGAGGATCGGGAGGAAAGGCATTCCTAAACAAGAACAAGCAAGAAAGTCAAGGTGGGTTCATGTCTATAATAGAGAAAATAAGTCACTCGTTGTTTTGTTCAAATCAAGAAAGACTTAATGCTTTAAATTGCATCATCAATGTTTTCTTATATGTTTGTATGAAATGACTATATGTTGCTTATGATTTGCAT